>CM019070.1:13322232-13444732 GCA_009667805.1 Leptobrachium leishanense
CCAGGGCCTCCTGTCACAATGGCTGGCACAGTCTTTTCTCCCTAGGCTTGTAAGTCTGTCTATGCCGCCCTGATTCAATTTTCCAGGCTGTGGGCGCTCAGTCTGTACCGCGCTCAGGATCTGTCTGTCCTGTGGGGTCTTGTAGTACCTCCTGGTATGGGGCCAGTTTGTATTCCCTCTGTAAGGATTGGTAAATGGTGAGTTTCTTGGAGTTTTGCTATATCATGTCTCCATTCTCGGATATAGTTTCCCTGGAATCGTTAATTAGGGCCTTTATTTGATATTTTGTCAGGTTGCCTTCATGGGGGCTTTGGATGATCAGGTGGATGGATGAGTTGTTTGCAGCCCACAGTGGTTTTTGGATGGTCCTTGGTTGGCCAGTAGGGCTTTATGGTGGTTTGAGTTGAGGCTGCTGATGTTTAGATGGTCCCAGTATGATAGCGCCCTCTTCTGTACTGCAAGAAGTAAGGGGGAGTCTGCCCAGCTCAGCCCGGCAAGCATTGTTAGAGGTGCCCGATGGACTTGGAGGAGGTGCTTGCAGAATTCCAGATGGAGATATTTCTGTGGGCTGGTGGTTTCCCATTTTGGGTTGGTCAGGGTAGGTGATGGGGCCCCATACTTCACTGCCATAAAGGAGGATTTGGTGGATGACGCTATCAAAGATTTTAAGCCAGACTCTTACAGGCGGTGTTAGTGTTTGTAGAGGTTTCTCCTGATGGCATAGGAGGTTTCTACGCGCCTGTCTCTTAGGGCCTCTATGGCTGGTTTGAAACTTCCCGATCGGTTTGTTTAGGTGCCGAGGTATGTGTAGCTGTTGGCTACATCAATAGTGCAGTCATTTAAGTGTGAAAGAGAACTCCTTGTTTTTTGCATTCTTCCTTTGGAAACCATGACCCTTTGTTTCTTTTTGGTGTTGGATGGGTAGTGCCCATGCGCACTGTATTTTTTCCAGCACTTCCAGGCTGTCTTGTAGACCTCTTCTGTTGTGGTGACAGTAATAGGTCAGTCTGAATACAACAGGAACTTCACCTCTGTGTCATGTAGTAGAGTTTATCCTGGTGCTGAGGAGGATTCTAGAGCTTCAGCCAGTCCATTGATGTAGATGTTAAAGAGGGTTGGACTTAGGCTGCAGCCTTGTCTGACTCCACGAGCCTGCCGGAAATACTCTGTTCTCTTCCCAATTCACCTTTATGCTGCAGAAGTTCTCATTATATGAGCTCTTGATGACTCATATGTTTTCCCTCCTATTCACTCTCCAGTAGTTTGAGGAAAAGGGCCTGGGTGCCACACTGAGTCAAAGGCCTTCTTAAGTCCACAAAGCAAGCAAATATTTTCCCATTTTGTATTGTGGACATGGTCCTTGATGAGACTGTGCAGGGTGTAGATGTGATCTGTAGTGCGATGGTTGGCATGAACCTGCTTGGCTTCTGTTGAGGACGTTATGCTGTGTCAGGAAGCTGAGGATTCTTTTGTTCTGGATGCTATTGAACAGTTTTCCCAGTGTGCTGCTGACACATATCCCTCTGTAGTTGGCTGGATCATATGGTCTCCACTCTTATGGATGGTGTGTTATGAGGCCTTGGTTCCATACTTGAGGGTAGAATCCAACGCTCAGGACCAGGTTGAAAAACTTTACATATTGAGGCATGTACTTCTGGAGAGCCGTGTTTAATCATCTCTGGAAGAATTCCATCCATCCCGCTGGCTTTTTTACTTCGCAGATCTTGAATTTTTCTGCTACTTCTTGGGGTGTAATGGGTGCATCTAACGGGTTTTGGAAATCCTTGATTTTTTCCTCCAGTTCATGTAGTCTTCTGATGATGTGTTCCTGTTCCCCAGTTAGCTCCTCTTTGGGAATGTCTTTGTACAGGCTCTTGAAGTAGTTGAGCCAGATGTTGCCATTTTGGATGTGGAGGTGTTTTTTCTTGGATCCTGAGCCGATTTGACTCCAGGTTTCCAGAAAGAGTTTTCCTGAAGAGCCTCTTCCAGTTGTTGAAGGTTTTGGGAGATGAGGTTTGGTGTTTTTCTTTTTGAGGATTTGTTTATAGTTTTTCTGCAGGACACCATGTGTGATCCTCAGGTCAATGTTGTCGGGGTCTCTGTGTTTTTTATTTGAGAACTGTTCGGAGGTTGTTTCTTAGTGTTCTGCATTCTTTGTCAAACCATTTATTGGGTTGTTTATTGATGATTCTTGAAGTTGACTTTTTTAATGTTGGAGGTCTCTGCGATGGTGTGTAGTATGCTGTGGAGGTCCTTTGCTGCTTGGTTCACCCCCTGGGGACTTAGTACATAGGTATGGTTTTGAAAGACTGTTAGCTGATCTTTGATGTCGGGTCTGTTGATGACCTCTCTGTAGGCTATGGTAGAGTGTCTGGTCCATTTGAACGATGGTGGGGAGGTTGTACAGTCCGCTCTGATGGGGTTTTGAGGATGGTTTGTTTGAGGATTTAATATAAAGCAGTAGTTGGCTGTGGTCTGACAGGTGTGTTTGTGGGGTGACGGTGAAGGCGTTGATGTGAGTGGAGTTCATATCCGTGATTGCATAGTCGACACACTGTTTCCTACATGGGAGCTTAATGTATACCTTCCCAGAGAGTCTCCCTTGGTGCGGCCATTAAGGATGTAAAGCCCGAGACTCCGACAAATTCAGCAATTTTCTTCCACTCTTGTTGGTTGTATTGTCATAGCTGTTTCTTTGCACCTGTATTGACTCCTGACAGTAGTTTGCGGCCCCAAAATGTATGTGTTCCCATCTGAGGTCACATAGTCCTTTTCTCTTCCTGTCCTGGCGTTGAGGTCTCCATAGAGAAGCACGTGTGTCCTAGGGACTGGAAGTGGGAGGCCTCACTCTGTACCACCTCATAGGTGTCTGTTTTGGAGTATGGAGACTCTGGTGGTGCAATGTAAGCTGCACATAGGAAGATGTCTGACTGAGAGGTGAGGATGGAGCTACTTATTTTTATCCAGATGTGGCTGTCTCCTTTCTTGATTGCTTTGATGTTCTCGTGTAGCTCCTCCTTATACCAGATTAATATTCCTCCTGAATGGCGACCCTGTTTGATGCTTTTATCCTTCTGGGCGGGCACGGAAAATTCTCTGTAGCCAACAGGTGTTTGTGGGTCATCCTGTGCCCGGCTCCATGTTTCCAGCAGGATTTGTATGTCCACGTTGTGCAGTCTATGTTTGAAGTCTGGATCGTTTACTTTGGATCCAAAGGCTGAAGCATTCAGACCCTGAATGTTCCAGCTACTGATTGTTAGTGATGTCATTTTATGTTGTTATACCTTGTAATGAGCAAAATTACATGGGACAACCAGGTTGTGGATGGTTGTCATTGTAGTTCATTATGAGATCAATTCACATTAATTTGTTGTATAGTGTGCCGAGGAGGGTCCGTATCTCCTCCAAGTCTCTGTTCTGTGGAGGTCTTGATGTCCATCTTGGGGCGGGTGGTTTCTGCCATTCCTGCCATCTGTTTTGTCCTGTTCTTGGTTTAAATGTGGTGTTCTTGTCTTGGTGCGGTGCGGTTTGAGGTCGTCTTGTGGTGGTTGTTGTTGTGTTAGTTTTGGTTTGGTTTGTGCCAGGTTCGGGGATATGGGTTCTGTTCAGTACAATGTCTTTAAATTCTCTTGCCAGGTGACTCACCCCTTGTTTGTTGAGGTGTTTGTTATCGTAGAGTGTGTCAGGGGTTATGGAAGGGTGTTGGCCAGATGAATGTTGGGCTTTGAGCTAGTTTTAGCCGCCAGTTCTGTGTTGATGTTCTGGATGATGTGGTTCGATATGTCCTTCCTCGGAAGTAGACAGGATAGGATTATTTTGGAGTGGGGGAACTTTTGCTGTGCAGTGTCTGTTAGTTGTGACAGTTTGTCTGCAATGCCTTTCTGTTCTGTCTGAATGTTGTTCGTACCTGTGTGTATGATGATTTGTTTGGGGTTCGTGAAGTATGGATTTGTGAGGACTTCCATTGTCTGTTCAATGGTAGCACAATGGATTTTGGTGACGTTTTTTCCTGGGAAGAGCCTTCTTGTGTTTAAGTACTTCCCATTTGAATCCATTATTATTACAGTTTCAGGGGTTTGTTGTCTGGGATTTGTTGGCCGGCTGGTTTGTGGGTTCAGGATTTTGTGAGTGGTTTTGGCTGTCACTGATCTCTGTGTTGTTGATGTATGGAGTTTTATTTGTCTCATGTTCATTTTCAGGCACTTTGTCTATATTAATCATTGTTGATTCTCTCTCCTGGTTGATGGGCTGTGTTTGTGTTTTAAGTTTCCTCATCTCTTCTCTCAGCTGGATATTTTCCTCTTGAAGTTCTTGGATCTTCAGTTGGATGTCCTGTATGGCAGACCTGTGTTCAGATTTCAGGGTGTTAATTTCTTCTCTGAGTTGGTAATCTGCATTTCTGTCACCTGGTTCCCTTTGAAGCTGTTCCTTGAATTGAATGAAGTCTCTTTCTAATTGGGATATGCAGTCTCTGAGGATTTCGGGTGAGGGGAGATCTTGACTGGGGCATAATGCAGACATGACTCTGGGGGATTTCTTTGCTGTAATGTGTTCCTCACAGGTCTTACTAGCTGGACTTTCAAGGTCCTTGAAGTCCTTGGCTTGTTCTTTAATTTGAGGGAAGAGTTGCTCAAATTCCTCTAAATGGGTCTCGGTGCCTTGTACCATGATGGTGCCATTGTGATAAATATTTACGGCGAGTACATTACACTCTTTATTTTCCTCATCCCTGACCCTGATCTGGCGGCCCCTGTTGATACTTCCTTTTTTAATATTATTGTAGTATTTGCAGAAAGCTCTATGCCAGGCCTCAGTGTTCTCCGTATGAAATAATACATTTGTTTTCATCCTACCCTGATCATTATTTGAGAAGTCAGCAAACAGAGTCTCTGGATTTTGTTCAATTTGTTCCTTTTTTTAATGGCTTTTTTTGCCTGGTTGCTCTTTTCTGTTTTTGTGTAAACAAACTCCAAGGTGTCGGACCCCCTGCTGCCTGTGGCTTGTGTGCTGGAGTCTTTGTTCTGTCTTTTTAAAGTGCAGTTTTCCATGTTGAATGTATTTGTATGTTTCAAAAGTGATGTTTCTATATAAATTTGATAATCTTGTGGGTTATTGGTGTTGTGGGAGGATGGTCCTACCTTGTTCTGCAGTTTGCTGGAATCTGGTGCTTTCTGATGCTGGTATTCTGGATGGACTTGTTGTTTTCACTTGTTTAGTTTTAATTTTCTTTTATCTCTTCATTGAATATTCTTTGCTTGTTTGTCATCTTGCATGAAGTCTTTGTTTTCCTAGATTGTTTTCCTGGTTAAATCCTTCAATTCTGCTCATTATAAGGTATAAAATGGGGAAGTTTTCAGGAGCTCATTCTCAGTGCTGCTGCTCTCACCGCTGCTCTCACTGCTGCTCTCACCGCTGCTCTCACCGCTGCTCTCACCGCTGCTCTCACCGCTTATCAATGTGTATGTTGTACACTAACATAGAAAATCACACCTTGGCAGCCAGGTCGGCACCAAGAGATGGGGACACCATCTTCAAAGACAGGAAGCACATCCTTGCTCTCTAAGGGGGATCTAGAGGGAAGAGGGACACATTTGGGCAATTAAAGATTAATTGACAAGCTTACTGAGCACGAGCGAGAATTGCACTCTGGGAAATGGAGTCCAGGACACTGGTCCATTGGTGGGTGGGGGCTGGAAAGATCAGGAAGTGTATAAATTTGAACACTGGCCATGTGCTTGTGGCTGATCACTTGGGGTACCTTCTAAAGAGGACTGATCGGTCCATGTTCATATCTCTAGACTCCAGGAGGCCATGGCTGCTAGCTTAATGAATAGCTCTTCGTAAGTAACGCTCTATGGTTCACCCTTTTTCTTTCGTTTGCTGTGTAGTGTGTAATTAATTGATTTATTATAGTTATAATTTTTTATGTAACAAAGCACTGTGATTTTTCTATCATAAATAAACAGAAAAGTATTTAAGTTTTGACTCTGGCTGATGAAATCCACGCTAACTAAGAGATTGGGAGTATTGCTATTTGCTTTAAGCTCGGTTATATATAAGAAATTGCGTGTGGCGGTCGTCAGGAAACGGCAGGGAATTGTGGGATCCGTAGTCACTGTCCGTGTCTAGGATAGTGCGGCTGCTAAGCCCTGCGTCTCCTGTTGCGACGCGCGTAGTGTCCGTGAGGACTGGTGGCAGCGTTACTAATAGAATAAGAAAGTGAGCTCCGGATTGTGAGAGACGTAGTTAGTACGCGCTTCAGGAGAAGACTTGTACTGCGTTGCAATCCTGGGATCAGTATATTCTGCTCTACGTGCCTGTTGTGAGAGAAAGTGTGGCCGGGACGGGTAGATAAGTGCGCGTAATTATCTGGGTCTAGGATAGATAGATAGTGCGCGGCTTAACCCGGCATCTTTGCGCAGCAGCGCGCGTAGTTGGTCCGTGACATGTCCTCCTGCTCCGATCCCAAAATAGAGAAAACACAAAAAAAACATAAAAACATACACAGGGTTATTCAAAGAGCTCCGAATTGCTTGAGAAAGGTAACCGAACGGTGAGAATCAGCGTTTGGTTACCTTTCTTGGCCATTCGGCTATCCAGAGAGCAGGCAATTCGCCAAATCCTGGCGAATTGCCTGCACATACGGTGCTTGTTCAGTGCCTGTTCGAGGGCAGTGAAATCCCCATGAAAAAGCACTGCTTCGTCTATTCAGAGAACACAAACCAGCAGTGAAAGGTTCCCGAAATGCCCTGCCATTCGGTGGTTTAATTCGGAAGGTTTATTCAGGCGAATCCCATAGGCTTCAATGTTAAAAATATTCCGTTTTAATTCAATATCTAATAAACCGTTCATTATAAAATTCTGCAGCAAAAAGTCTCTTT
Organism: Leptobrachium leishanense; assembly: GCA_009667805.1. Classification (NCBI taxonomy): domain Eukaryota; kingdom Metazoa; phylum Chordata; class Amphibia; order Anura; family Megophryidae; genus Leptobrachium; species Leptobrachium leishanense. The sequence goes on from CM019070.1 coordinate 13,329,114, forward strand.
ATTTATAGATTTTTTAGGATATTTTAATCATTTTTCTGAATTTTTTTTTTAAAAGTCCGATTTTTTTTTTTAATTTTTTTTTTAAGTTTACTTCTTTTTTCTGTAACAGCCCTTTTTATTATCATTCATTGAATCATAAGTAAATTTCAGACATTTTCGCTCAGTAGTTTCTTTACAAACAGCGTTTCACTTTCAAACATTCATACAAACTGTTTTCCTAATTTATTCACCTCCCTCTGTCTGCGGTGTCGGCTTTTTCCGGCGGCTTCGCTGCGTGTGATTGGCTCCTGCTCGGGTTTTTCCGGCGTCTTCGACGGGTTAATCCAGATGTTTTTGGGGGTTTTCGGCGTGCATTCGGTGGGTTTTGCGGTTAGATTTCGTCGGGTTTGTGGCAGCCTTTCCCTGCAATTCGGGGACCCTGTGGTGTTTGCTGAATACACCGCAGGGTCACCGAAATGGGATCGGCAAAACGAACCGAATTGAAGAGAATGAAAAGTCACCGAACGTGCGGTGACTTTTCGAATCTCTTTGGATAACCCTGACAGGGCCACATTATATTCTTGAAGTTAACGTTAACACTCACCTGCGCGAGCATTAACGTTAGCCGCGGTGTTCACTGCATATTACAAACCAATCGCTAACGGGTTAAGTAACCCGTTTGCGTTTGGTACCTTGCGCTTTTCAGCGGGTTACTGTACTTTGCGCTCCCTATACTTAACATGGGGAGCGCAAAGTGTTAATCAGCGCTGGATTACAATGTCCCAGCGCTGATTAACGTCCGACTCTGGTCAGCGAAAAGTTAACCAGAGCCAGGACTTGGTGTTAACGGATTCCGCTTCTGCACAATCCGTTAACAACATCCAAAAAAATAAAAAAACAATTAGTATACTCACCTCCTGTCCCGCGGCTCTGTCCGGGTGCAGGGAGAGACTGGGGGAGCAGGGAGAGACTGGGGGAAAAAGTCCCCACAGTCTCTCCCTGCGTATCAGTACGCCGACTGGCCGGATCCCGCGAGATGAGATCTGGCTGGTCATGTGACCGGCAGGGGGGAACTCAATGGAGTCCTATGGACCGTCCCATAGAGCGCGCTACCAATGCAGGCAGCATTTTTTGCGCCTGCATTGTAATCTAGCGTTAAAACGGGGGCATAAGGCTAGGGTCAAACGAAAGCATTTTTCCCCGCGAACGTCAAAAAGTGCGTCCGAACGCATTGACGTATTTTTTCACGGAATGTGCAAAAACGGTCAGACGACGCTCATTTTCGGGCGTGATTTATTACGGATCGTCAGTAAAACACTTTTTGCGTCTGGACGTTATGTAGACTGGACATTAGCAGGGTCTGACGTCTCCTAATCACGCACACACGCCGCTAGCGGACGCAGCGCACTCTGTACGTCAGTACTAGCGGTTCTGCGTTCTCGAAAAAATGCATTCAAATTCCACTTGCGTTGCACGGCCGGACTTTTGTGCGGCCGTACTTCGGATATTGTCTGTCATTGCCCGTCATTTTCTGCTACTGCGGCCGTGATTAAGTGCGCCAGAACGCACGTTAAAAGTGCGCTGGTCTGACCCCAGCCTTAGGGGGGAAACTGCGGGTGCAGTTTTACCTCCCTTGCGCCTGCGTTTTAATGCTAGGATCATAATGTGGCCCATATTGGGGTAGATTCCACAAAACAATGAGATTACGAAGTAATTAGAAACACAATCGTTTGGGAGTTTTTTGTGTGTATTCCATTGACGCAGCATCTAAAAAACTTTTTCGGTGCTAAGTAGTTATTATTCTGGGTCACACACTGACAATAGAAATCAAATAGGTGTCTGTACTGAGCTATAAAGCTTGCGACTTTTAATGAACACAGAGCTGGACTTAATAAAACTCACAGTAATGTGCGGTGTGTATGAGCATATCACAGAGCTCCACAGCAATAAAACTCACAGTAATGTGTGGTGTGTATGAGCGTATCACAGAGCTCCACAGCAATAAAACTCACAGTAATGTGCATTGTGTATGTGTGTATCACAGAGCTCCACAGCAATAAAACTCACAGTAATGTGCATTGTGTATAAGTGTAGCATATAACACAAAAATAACGCTCAGAGTATGTCCTAGGAGTCCAGGTGGTCTGTTTCTACCAGTACAATGAGGCTTTGAACATGATCAGAGCTGTAAGGTAAATGATATAATAAACTGTGAATTTTTGTAGAATATTTAAAAAAAGATATTGATAAATTGCCTTAATTATAAATTTTGCAGTTTGGCATGAATCCCGCTTTCTCCTCTCCGCCCCCTTTTGGTCAGATGGGAGAAGTGTGTATCTGATGCCAGAAACGCAGGAAAAGCAAAATTAATTAGAAAAATATATTTTCTTCATTTCACAGATCCCAAAACAGAAACTGGCTACAGTTTCCTAGTTCCATGGATTGGTATGTATTACCAAACACATTGAGTTTGTTTGAAATTCTGTTTATAAAAGCGTTGTATTGTACAATGTCTGGAGCAACCACTGCTACTCCATTTATTTGATTTGGTGTGTGGGTGTCTTTTTAGGGTCTCCTCCATATATTCAGGGTGTGCGGGTGTCTTTTAGGGGCTCCTCCATATATTCAGGGTGTGTGGGTGTCTTTTTAGGGTCTCCTCCATATATATTCAGGGTGTGTGGGTGTCTTTTAGGGGCTCCTCCATATATTCAGGGTGTGTGGGTGTCTTTTTAGGGGTTCCTCCATATATTTAGGGTGTGTGGGTGTCTTTTTAGGGGCTCTTCCATATATTCAGGGTGTGTGGGTGTCTTTTAGGGGCTCCTCCATATATTTAGGGTGTGCGGGTGTCTTTTTAGGGGCTCCTCCATATATTCAGGGTGTGCTGGTGTCTTTTTAGGGTCTCCTCCATATATTCAGGGTGTGCGGGTGTCTTTTTAGGGGCTCCTCCATATATTCAGGGTGTGTGGGTGTCTTTTTAGGGGTTCCTCCATATATTCCGGGTGTGCGGGTGACTTTTTTAGGGTCTCCTCCATATATTCAGGGTGTGCGGGTGTCTTTTTAGGGGCTCCTCCATATATTCAGGGTGTGTGGGTGTCTTTTTAGGGGCTCCTCCATATATTCAGGGTGTCTTTTTAGGGGCTCCTCCATATATTCAGGGTGTGCGGGTGTCTTTTTAGGGGCTCCTCCATATATTCAGGATGTGTGGGTGTCTTTTTAGGGGCTCCTCCATATATTCAGGGTGTGCGGTTGTCTTTTTAGGGGCTCCTCCATATATTCAGGGTATGTGGGTGTCTTTTTAGGGTCTCCTCCATATATTCAGGGTGTGCCGGTGTCTTTTTAGGGGCTCCTCCATATATTCAGGGTGTGCGGGTGTCTTTTTAGGGGCTCCTCCATATATTCATGGTGAGCGGGTGTATTTTTAGGGGCTTCTCCATACATTCAGGGTGTGTGGGTGTATTTTTAGGGGCTTCTCCATATATTCAAGGTGTGTGGGTGTCTTTTTAGGGGTTCCTCCATATATTCAGGGTGTGTGGGTGTCTTTTTAGGGGCTCTTCCATATATTCAGGGTGTGCGAATGTCTTTTTAGGGGCTTCTCCATATATTCAGGGTGTGTGGGTGTCTTTTTAGGGGCTCCTCCAATTATTCAAGGTTTGCTTCTCCGACAACTACGCGCGCACTACGAAAGGCGCAGGGTTAAGCAACTCATAGTCACTATGTGTCTATCCTAGACCCACATAATGACTACACGGACAACAATCCCCCGCGCGCACGTGCCTAACTGTCCCAACAACGCCTTCGCTTGCGACACGCACGTAGAACGTGATGAATTGGTCACAGGGTTGCAACGCTACCCGGCTTCTCTCGTTCCGGAATACTGACTACGTCTCCCACAATCCCTGCACCCACTTTTCCTATTCTATTCGGTACACTGCCACCACAAACCGTATGTAAGAGGCTTCCTGCGGGACCCCAGAGACAGTTTGAAACTCTGGTCCCGTACCCCAAAACAGAAAAAACAGTCCAGCGACCGCAACTCACAATTTAGTAGATACTCCAGTTTAAACAAACGGCAATAATCCAGTCCCTTCAGTTAATGTGGATCGAATCAGTCAGAAGCAGAACTTAATAAGTTGCATTTATTATGATAACCAAAAATAAAACGAGCAAACACAGAGCCTTACTTACACGTCAAATAAGCTAATCAAACCATTGTGACTCCGGGGCTGGAGATGGAAGCATGGACAGATCATCACGTCGAATGAACCCCCTATGACCCGCCAAACCCACATGGTGTCCTCCAGAATATATAGGGTTTCCTGGTCATTCAAAAAAACCTAAACATGGGACAGCCCCCTGCACTACATGTCCCAGGGATCCCCTTTCCTGGGTACGCTCAGTGCGCTTCTTTGTTACTTCTAATTGCCCAAAGATATCAATCATCTCCCAAGACCCCTCTAGTGATCAAAGGATGTGATTACTTCTTTGAACGGCATGGCCCCTTGCAGCTTGGTGCCGCGCCGTCTGTAGCAAATACTCCAAGGTGTGAATAGAGGATACAGGACCTTTCAGTGCCCCAAATGGGTTATTTCCACCCTGACCCTGTATCAAAAGAAATCCCATTTTGCAGCCACGTGTTATATCCCTCCCAGGGGCAAGAAGATAACCATTTTAATTACTTTCTAGCACCTACTCAGAGCGGAGGTCTTCACCAGGCAGCTGTGGAAAATGGACACTTCGGCTATATAGATAGCCATAGATATATATATATATATATATATACATATATATACATATACAGATAGATAGACACAGGTAGATACTTATATATATATCGATAGATATACGTACGATAGATATACGGATCTAATCTGTCACAGTGCTGTTGTCTTTTTAGGGGTTCCTCCATATATTCAGGGTGTGTGGGTCTTTTTAGGGGCTTCTCCATATATTCAGGGTGTGCAGGTGTCTTTTTAGGGGCTCCTCCATATATTCAGAGTGTGTGGGTCTTTTAGGGGCTTCTCCATATATTCAGGGTGTGCAGGTGTATTTTTGGGGCTTCTTCATATATTCAGGGTGTGCTGGTGTCTTTTTAGCAGCTTCTTCATATATTCAGGGTGTGTGGGTGTATTTTAGGGGCTCCTCCATATATTCAGGTTGTGTGGTTCTTTTTAGGGGCTTCACCATATATTTAGGGTGTGCAGGTGTCTTTTTAAGTCTTTTACTAGGAAGGATACATTGAGATTTCTCTCATTTTCAGTATGTCCTGGATTCAAGAACATAGAATTGTTGCAGTCATTACAGAAATACAAAGTAATAAAATGCAAGATAGTAAAAACAAAACACACATATACAGATTAACCCAGAAAATAAATATGTAGGAAATATAGTCACTATGTTACATGTTTACAGGTGCATTCTGTATATAGTCACTGTGTTACATGTTTACAGGTGCATTTTGTATATAGTCTCTATGTTAAGGAAGCATTATTTTACTAAGGAAGCATTATTTTACTAGGAAGCATTATTTTACTGAGCGGGTGGTGGATACATGGAACAGTCTTCCAGTAGAAGTGGTAGAGCCCAAAACAGTAATTGAATTTAAGCAGGCATGGGATAGGCATAAGGCTATCCTAAACAAAAGATAAATCCAGGTCAAGTATCCATGTAATTGGGCAGACTAGATGGGCCCGAAAGGTTCTTATCTGCCGACATAATTTCTATGTTTCTATGTTTCTATGTTACATGTTTACAGGTGCATTCTGTATATAGTCTCTATGTTACATGTTTACAGGCGCATTCTGTATATAGTCACTATGTTACATGTTTACAGGTGCATTCTGTATATAGTCATTATGTTACATGTTTACAGGTGCATTCTGTATATAGTCATTATGTTACATGTTTACAGGTGCATTCTGTATATAACATAACAAGGAAAAAAGGGGTAATCTGCACTCGTTTCTATGTGTTCCATGTACAACAAAACTGAGGTTTTTGTTTGTTTCAATGGCCATTGCAACGTAAGATCACTCGCCACTTCACGGCACCTCTTTACAGAGTGAGTACCTACCTAACATGTACCAAAAGGCCGCTCTGAGCAGCTCCAAGCCCCTTCTGCTGCTTTTCAGCCAAGGAGAGGCAAAGATGGTGGGTTTTATTTATATACGCACCAAACACTTCCCATTTGGGATTAAAAACAAAAACATGGAAAGAGGAACAGCTACAGAACGACGGACTGGTGTTACAAGCATGATATACATAAATACAGAAAAAATGGCGTCGCGCCCATACTCACCGGAGCGGCAGCAACTGCCAGGAGTAACAGCCCAGTTAATGTATTAAAACATAACAAGAAAAAAGGTGTCATCTGCGCTCGGTTTCTATGTGTTCCATGTACAACAAAACTGAGGTTTTTGTTTGTTTCAATGGCCATTGCAACGTAAGCTCACTCGCCACTTCATGGCACCTCTTTACAGAGTGAGTACCTACCTAACATGTACCAAAAGGCCGCTCTGAGCAGCTCCAAGCCCCTTCTGCTGCTTTTCAGCCAAGGAGAGGCAAAGATGGTGGGTTTTATTTATATACGCACCAAACACTTCCCATTTGGGATTAAAAACAAAAACATGGAAAGAGGAACAGCTACAGAACGACGGACTGGTGTTACAAGCATGATATACATAAATACAGAAAAAATGGGAAGTGTTTGGTGCGTGTATAAATAAAACCCACCATCTTTGCCTACCTGGAGGTGCATTCTGTATATAGTCACTATGTTATATGTTTACAGGCGCATTCTGTATATAGTCACTGCGTTACATGTTTACAGGCGCATTCTGTATATAGTCACTGCGTTACATGTTTACAGGCGCATTCTGTATATAGTCACTGCGTTACATGTTTACAGGCGCATTCTGTATATAGTCACTGTGTTACATGTTTACAGGCGCATTCTGTATATAGTCACTGAGTTACATGTTTACAGGTGCATTCTGTATATAGTCACTATGTTACATGTTTACAGGTGCATTCTGTATATAGTCACTGTGTTACATGTTTACAGGTGCATTCTGTATATAGTCACTGTGTTACATGTTTACAGGTGCATTCTGTATATAGTCACTATGTTACATGTTTACAGGTGCATTCTGTATATAGTCACTGCGTTACATGTTTACAGGCGCATTCTGTATATAGTCACTATGTTACATGTTTACAGTAGTATTCTGTATATAGTCACTGTGTTACATGTTTACAGGTGCATTCTGTATATAGTCACTGTGTTACATGTTTACAGGTGCATTCTGTATATAGGGAGCTTTTTGCCGAGTAATAAAACTTCCAGCAATAAATAAAAACATCTTAGGAGCAGAAAGGTGAACTTAAAGTGAATAATTTATATATTTAATATCATTAATTCTATTCTATTGAGGTTTTCGTAGTTGACAGACTGCACCTGCCTTGAAACATTTACTTTTCCGTGAACGCAAAGTGATTCTAATGAACACAGAAGTCACCAAAATAAATATTAACCTGTGTAATCTGTGGGACAGATGCACAATATAACCTGCCAGTCTTTCCACTGCCGATACATTTTATGTTTTGTAAATATATAAATAAAGTTGCATACCCTGATCTCAGTAAACATTTTTACCACATTCATTGCTTGCCCAGAATCAGGATATGGTCCTCCTGACCAGAGGCATAAATAGAAACCTCAGAGCCCCGTGCAGGAATCCATGACTGGTCCCTCCCCCGTCACGACATCTACGCGTGCACTATGAAAGGCGCAGGGTTGAGCAACTCACTATCCGTCTATCCTAGACCCAAATAATGACTATGCGGACAACAATCCCCCGCGCGCATGTCCCTAACTATCCCGACAACGCCTCCGCTCGCGAGACGCACGTAGAGCATGAGGAAGTGGTTCCAGGATTACAATGCTGTACCCATCTTCTCTCGACCTGGGGTAGCGACTACGTTTCCCACAATCCTTACACCCACTTTCTTACTTTATTCGTTATTCTGCCATCAGTTCTCACGAACACTAAGCGCGCGGCAGCGAGAGACGCAGGGATAAGCAATCCACTATCTGTCTATCCTAGACCCAAATAATGACTATGCGGACTACAATCCCCACGTGCTTAACCAACCGTCCCCAGCCACCGCAACTCACACTTTAGTAGATACTCGAGTTTAAAACAAAAAAACAATAATCCAGTCCCATCAGTTAGCGTGAAGCGAACATCAGTCAGAAGCAGAACTTAATAAGGGATATTTATTATGATCAAAAATACCACAGTGCATTTTTTTACAGAATAAATGGATATGACAAATCAATTAAACACAAACAGCAAATAAAAGACACAGGATTAAAGACCCTTATTCACATCAGTAAGCTAATAGGAGCATCCGTGTACCCCTGGGGCTGGAGATTTGTAGACTGGCACAGTTTGTCACGTTCTTAGGTGACCCCACAAAAACAAGCCCTGAGCCCATGCTTGGCTGGCTCAGGTATATATAAACTGCCTTGTCCTTTTGGAGGACAGCCCCTATTTTCTACCCCCGTGCACTACATTTCCCAGTCTTCCATTTTCCTGGGCACACTCAGTGCGCTCCTTCGTTAAATCTAAATGCCCAAAGATATCAATCATTTCCGAAGACCCCCTCTAGGGATCACAGGATATGATTACTTCTTTGAATGGCATGGCCCCTTGCAGCTTGGTGCCACCCAGTCTGTAGCAAGGGCTCCAAGGTGTGAATAGAGGATACAGGACTTTCCAGCTCACCAAATGGGTTATGGCTTTTATTTACACCTTTCGATGGCTTCGCAGAGAAAATGGTCACTGGCCTGTTAATTGCTTCCTCCAGCAGGCTAGCAACTCAGGCATTGATCATTTAGGCCAGCTGCGCAAAATGGCCTGGTATCTATAGATAGCCATAGATATAAATATGCCTATATATAGAGATATCGCTATTGCTATACAGATACAGTTGTGTTCAAAATTATTCAACCCCCACTGAAATTGAGTGTTTTGGCCAGTTTGACATTGATTTTGATCATTCAGTCATCTTGCTTACAATTAAATCAAAGAGGCACGTGTAGGTCAGACAAATATAACATAACATTTATAATGAAATAACCACAAATGTCTTTTCTGTGCTCACATCATCATCAGTTTTATTCAACCCCCAGTGACATTCAATCTTAGTACTTAGTACAACATCCTTTTACAGTTATAACAGCTTTTAAACGTGAAGCATAGCTTGACACAAGTGTCTTGCAGCGATCTACGGGTATCTTCGCCCATTCGTCATGGGCTAAAGCCTCCAGTTCAGTCACATTCTTAGGCTTGCGCACTGCAACTGCTTTCTTTAAGTCCCACCAGAGGTTCTCAATCGGATTTAAGTCAGGGACTGCGATGGCCACTCCAAAAGGTCCAGCCTTTAATCTGCAACCATGCTCTAGTGGACTTGGAGGTATGCTTGGGATCATTGTCCTGTTGAAAGGTCCAACGTCTCCCAAGCCTCAGGTTTGTGACGGACTGCATCACATTGTCATGCACTATCTCCTGGTACTGAAGAGAATTCATGGTACCTTGCACACGCTGAAGCTTCCCTGTACCTGCAGAAGCAAACAGCCCCAAAGCATGAGTGACCCCAGCATGCTTCACAGTAGGCAAGGTGTTCTTTTCTTCATATGCTTTGGTCTTCCTCCTCCAAACATAGCGTTGATCCATGGCCCAAACAGTTCTAATTTTTGTTTCATCAGTCCACAGAACACTATCCCAAAACTTCTGTGGTTTGTCCACATGACTTTTGGGATACTGCAGTCGACTCTTCTTATTCTTTGGAGACAGCAAGGGGTGTGCGCCTGGGAGTTCTGGCATGGAGGCCTTCATTACGCAGTGTGCGCCGCATTGTCTGAGCTGAAACTTCAGTACCCACATCTGACAAATCTTTTCTCAGTTCCTCAGCAGTCACACGGGGACTTTTCTCCACTCTACGCTTCAGGTAGCGCACAGCAGTCGAAGTCAGCATCTTCTTTCTGCCACGACCAGGTAGCGTTTCAACAGTGCCCTTTGCCTTGAATTTGCGAATGATGCTTCCTATGGTCTCTCTTGGTATGTTTAACATCTTTGCAATCTTCTTATAGCCATTGCCCTTCCTGTGAAGAGTAATCACCTCTTCTCTTGTCTTCCTGGACCATTCTCTTGACTTCACCATGTTTGTAACCACACCAGTAAATGTCTAGAAGGAGCTGAGTATCACAGTCATTTTAAAGCTGCCTAATTGGTGCTTATTATGCTTTATTGCTGCTCCGTGACATCCACAGGTGTTTTCAATACCTGATTGAAAACACTTGAATGAACCTCTGTTCTTCAGAGTGGTAGTCTTTAAGGGGTTGAATAATTGTGTCAATGAAGAATTCACAAAAGAAACATTTACTACTGTATTACAAAACCAATTGATGTCATTTTAGTTGCATATGGTTCTTTAAAAAGTCTTTGTAGGATTTCATTCTGAATACAATAACAAATGTAAATAAATTCCCTAAAACCCTTTACAGCATTGGGGGTTGAATAATTTTGAACACAACTGTATGAATCTAACCTGTCACATCTTCCATCCAAATGAAGACGCGAAAAGAGAGAAGCTCTCATGCTCCTGCCGGCGCAAGTACAGATTGGGTGACGCATAGGTGTCCTTGCACTTTGCCCACCAAAGCGTGCCCTTCATCTCGCAACCGCATCACACACTCCCCAATGAAGGCCTTTGGCGACTCCACCCTTCTACCCCACCACCCCCAAGCCGGGGAAAGGGGGTCACGCACGCAGCACTCACCTTGCACCTCAGTCTTGCAGCCAGCAACACACTCACAAACAGTCGCCTGCTCTGGAGCCATTCCTGCAGCAGGGGGTCTGGGGAAACAGGGTGAAGCGCCCCGCTCCCCGGTAAACGTCCCCCTTGCATCTGCCAACGGAGTCAGGCATCGCACCTGGCTCTGGGCAGATGGCTGGGAGGTCACAGGGGCCAAACCAGGACCTGCTCCCTCCCCTTCTCTCACTGTCCCCACACATGCAGAATTTGGGAAACCACACAGTTGGGGTACAGGATTCTCCACACTCATGCTCGTCCTGCCCCCATTGCACACAGTTTCCCCACTGTATCCCACAGTTTATCAAGCACGCCTTGCTTCGTAACCGATGAGCATACTGCCAGGGAGGTTGCTCAGTACCAGTTTACGGTGGTACTGGGAATCGGGTTGGCTTCCCTACTGGACAAAACGCGTCCACCCCAGACCCTTCCTCCTGACCACACAACATTCGCTCGGTGCCACCCGCAGCCTCGGACACATGCGACACAGAATGGCATACCACTGTATCCTGCCCATCCAGGAGGTTCAGACCTCCACTCCTTTCACCTGGCACCGCCAACCTGGATGGTTCAGGCACTGAGTAACCCTCTTTTACCCTAGGCCTGTCCTTCTGACCACCCAGCACGCCCTCTGTGCCACACACAGTCTCTAACACAAAGGGCACAGGCTGGTACCCCGCAGTATCCTGCGCATCCCAGGCATTCCGGTTCACACACTTCCCCTCCAGTACCACCGACCCAGTTGGTTCTGCCACAAAGGGACCTACCGTGGTCCTTTGTTCTCCCTCCCAACTGCATGGCATCACAGACACACCTGAGTCTGGTCTAGGCAGGCACACCACAGTATCCTGCCACCCCCCCCAGGTATTCTGATCTACACTATTCTAACGGGGCATTAGAGTCCTGGTTGGTTTAGGCGCAAGCAGACCCGCAGTCATCCCTTGCCCTTGCTCCCAACCATATGGCGTCACAGACACACCCTAGTCTGGTCTTGGTAGGCATACCTCAGTATCCTGCCACCCTTCCCAGTAGATACATATATACATACCACGATAGATATACGGATCTAATCTGTCACCCCCCAAAAATATAGTTTGCCCCCCTTCCATCACTATGCACTGGGCCCCTTCAGGTCCACAATGTTGACTCCAGACAATCAGGGCAGTATTACAATGTTGGTGCTAACTGAACCAGAGCTGTTGTAAACTTAAAACCTCCATAGGCTATAATGGCTCTGGTAAGTTTACAACAGCTCTGGTTAAGTTAGTTAGCACCAACTATGTAATATGGCCCTCAGTGTCCCAATTTTTCCAGGTCCATTATGACCACTTCCGTCCATCCCATTCTTAATGTAATGTGAACTATGCATATTTCAAAGAGCTCCACAGAAATAAAACTCACAATAATGTGCAGTGTGTATGAGCGTATCACAGAGCATCACAGCAATAAAACTCACAGTAACGTGCGGTGTGTATGAGCGTATCACAGAACTCAACAGCAATAAAACTCACAGTAATGTGTGGTGTGTATGAGCGTATCACAGAACTCAACAGCAATAAAACTCACAGTAATGTGCGGTGTGTATGAGCGTATCACAGAACTCAACAGCAATAAAACTCACAGTAATGTGCGGTGTGAATGAGCGTATCACAGAACTCAACAGCAATAAAACTCACAGTAATGTGCAGTGTGTATGAGCGTATCACAGCGCTCCACAGCAATAAAACTCACAGTAATGTGCGGTGTGTATGAGCGTATCACAGAACTCCACAGCAATAAAACTCACAGTAATGTGCAGTGTGTGTGAGCGTATCACAGAGCTCCACAGCAATAAAACTCACAGCAGTGTGTGTGAGCGTATCACAGAGCTCCACAGCAATAAAACTCACAGTAATGTGCAGTGTGTATGAGCGTATCACAGAGCTCCACAGCAATAAAACTCACAGTAATGTGCAGTGTGTATGAGCGTATCACAGAGCTCCACAGCAATAAAACTCACAGTAATGCGCAGTATGTATGAGTGTATCACAGAGCTCCACAGCAATAAAACTCATAGTAATGTGCGGTGTGTATGAGCGTATCACAGAGTTCCACAGCAATAAAACTCACAAATAAGTATAAAATAAAATATTATGATAAACTGAATATAAATAAAATAATTTTTAATTTATTTCAATACAATATTTAAGATCAATATAAAAAAATATTGTATTAACATAATTTATACTATTTAAAATATATGTTCTTGTTACCTTTCCTAACTATTTTTGCATGGAGGGGGTTGAATTCATCTTTACCCATTGGAAGAGCCTAGGCGAGTCCCTATCCCCACCAGGCGAGGTTCTGGCCCCACCGGACTGAAGGGTCCGTGTGCCGTGGCACCTATTACAACTCTGTTAGTTCCACCCCTGCTCCAGACTGTGCCTGAGGACCCCTGAGCTGGTTCTCCTCTAAATTGTTGGTGCTTGGCTTTATATAGCAGCGCAGTTTCCTTTGTATACTTTTTATAGAGAGCACAATGCAGAAAGAATGTTAACAAACACCAACAATAGCAAAGGTTAATATGTATTTTCCCTCTTTTTGTTGTAGGGAAGGGGCTGCTGGTTCTCTTTGGAGAGACGTGGTTCCAGCACCGGCGGCTTCTCACCCCGGCGTTTCATTATGACGTCTTGAAACCGTACGCCAAGCTGTTCTCTGATTCCGCCAATGTTATGCTGGTAGGTAAGGGATACACATTGTAGCAGAGCAGTCTATGAGTATTTACTAACATTACATTGCTGTTTGTTTTTATTTTTACCTAATGTTTCTTACTCAGAACATGTTACAACAAATATACCAATATAATCCATACGTACATATATCGATACACAACAGGACAGACTCGTCTGAAAAATGCAAAGGACATCTCTATATTTGAGTCTGTGGGTCAGAAGTCCCGAAATCCAACTCATAAGGGGTTACTCAGAGAGAGCCGAGTTGGCCCCGAAATGTCACCGAACAGTGAATTTCCCATTACAGTGACATATCGGGGCCATTCAGAAGTGGAGGAATCACCTATACGTCAGCCAAGGATTTCACCAGATCAGGTGAGCTGGGTGGGGGAAAGAGGGGGGCACTCCTCATATCCTGACCACGTTATAACTATAAAATTGTCAGGATGAGTAGAGTGTCTTTTTAACCCTTTCGCTGCGGATGACGTGTGGGGGACATCCTCGGGTGCGAACTCTGTGTGCGGTGGACCTCCTCTACACATCATGGGGTCTAAGCAGCAAAAGGTGAGACCCTGTGAGTCTGGGACAGAGTCACGGGGCGGACTGACTTCCTTGAAGTCAGACCGTCCATTTGTACCAATCCCAGCACACTGACTTTATACCCCTCCCAGCGCAATGACTTTATATCCCTCCCAGCACACTGACTTTATACCCCTCCCTGCGCACTGACTTTATATCCCTCCCAGCACACTGACTTTATACCCCTCCCAGCGCAATGACTTTATATCCCTCCCAGCACACTGACTTTATACCCCTCCCTGCGCACTGACTTTATACCCCTCCCAGCACACTGACTTTATACCCTCCCAGCGCACTGACTTTATACCCCTCCCAGCGCACTGACTTTATATCCCTCCCAGCACACTGACTTTATACCCCTCCCAGCGCACTGACTTTATACCCCTCCCAGCGCACTGACTTTATACCCCTCCCAGCGCACTGACTTTATACCCCTCCCAGCGCACTGACTTTATACCCCTCCCAGCGCACTGACTTTATACCCCTCCCAGCGCACTGACTTTATACCCCTCCCAGCGCTCTGACTTTATACCCCTCCCAGCGCACTGACTTTATACCCTCCCAGCGCACTGACTTTATACCCCTCCCAGCACACTGACTTTATACCCCTCCCAGCGCACTGACTTTATACCCCTCCCAGCGCACTGACTTTATACCCCTCCCAGCGCACTGACTTTATACCCCTCCCAGCGCACTGACTTTATACCCCTCCCAGCGCACTGACTTTATACCCCTCCCCGCACTGACTTTATACCCCTCCCAGCGCTCTGACTTTATACCCCTCCCAGCGCACTGACTTTATACCCCTCCCAGCGCACTGACTTTATATCCCTCCCAGCGCACTGACTTTATATCCCTCCCAGCGCACTGACTTTATACCCCTCCCAGCGCACTGACTTTATATCCCTCCCAGCGCACTGACTTTATACCCCTCCAGCGCTCTGACTTTATACCCCTCCCAGCGCACTGACTTTATACCCATCCCAGCGCACTGACTTTATACCCCTCCCAGCGCACTGACTTTATATCCCTCCCAGCGCACTGACTTTATACCCCTCCCAGCGCACTGACTTTATACCCCTCCCAGCACACTGACTTTATACCCCTCCCAGCACACTGACTTTATACCCCTCCCAGCACACTGACTTTATACCCCTCCCAGCACACTGACTTTATACCCCTCCCAGCACACTGACTTTATACCCCTCCCAGCGCACTGACTTTATACCCCTCCCAGCGCACTGACTTTATACCCCTCCCAGCGCACTGACTTTATACCCCTCCCAGCACACTGACTTTATATCCCTCCCAGCACACTGACTTTATATCCCTCCCAGCGCTCTGACTTTATACCCCTCCCAGCGCACTGACTTTATACCCCTCCCAGCACACTGACTTTATATCCCTCCCAGCGCACTGACTTTATACCCCTCCCAGTGCTCTGACTTTATACCCCTCCCAGCGCACTGACTTTATACCCCTCCCAGCGCTCTGACTTTATACCCTCCCAGCGCACTGACTTTATACCCCTCCCAGCGCACTGACTTTATACCCCTCCCAGCGCTCTGACTTTATACCCCTCCCAGCACACTGACTTTATACCCCTCCCAGCGCACTGACTTTATATCCCTCCCAGCGCACTGACTTTATATCCCTCCCAGCGCTCTGACTTTATACCCCTCCCAGCACACTGACTTTATACCCCTCCCTGCACACTGACTTTATATCCCTCCCAGCGCACTGACTTTATATCCCTCCCAGCGCACTGACTTTATACCCCTCCCTGCACACTGACTTTATACCCCTCCCAGCGCACTGACTTTATACCCCTCCCAGCGCACTGACTTTTATCCCTCCCAGCGCACTGACTTTATACCCTCCCAGCGCACTGACTTTATACCCCTCCCAGCACACTGACTTTATATCCCTCCTCCCAGCGCACTGACTTTATATCCCTCCCAGCGCACTGACTTTATATCCCTCCCAGCGCACTGACTTTATATCCCTCCCAGCGCAATGACTTTATACCCCTCCCAGCGCACTGACTTTATACCCCTCCCAGCGCACTGACTTTATATCCCTCCCAGCGCTCTGACTTTATACCCCTCCAGCGCACTGACTTTATACCCCTCCCAGCACACTGACTTTATACCCCTCCCAGCGCACTAACTTTATACCCCTCCCTGCGCACTGACTTTATACCCTCCCAGCGCACTGACTTTATACCCCTCCCAGCGCACTGACTTTATATCCCTCCCAGCGCACTGACTTTATATCCCTCCCAGCGCACTGACTTTATATCCCTCCCAGCAATGACTTTATACCCCTCCCAGCGCACTGACTTTATACCCCTCCCAGCGCACTGACTTTATATCCCTCCCAGCGCTCTGACTTTATACCCCTCCCAGCGCACTGACTTTATACCCCTCCCAGCACACTGACTTTATACCCCTCCCAGCGCACTGACTTTATACCCCTCCCTGCGCACTGACTTTATACCCCTCCCAGCGCACTGACTTTATACCCCTCCCAGCACACTGACTTTATACCCCTCCCAGCGCACTGACTTTATACCCCTCCCAGCGCACTGACTTTATACCCCTTCCAGCGCACTGACTTTATACCCCTCCCAGCGCACTGACTTTATACCCCTCCCTGCGCACTGACTTTATACCCCTCCCAGCGCACTGACTTTATACCCCTCCCAGCGCACTGACTGACTCTGCCGAGTCTGCTGTAAAAAAGTATATCTATTGTGTCTTGGTCATACAAAAAACATGACTTCAAATTGCGTTTAAATATGATGAGCAACACCAGTAAAAATGAGCTCAGCACACAGCGGTGAAATGGCTCAGCAGTGAATGGGTTAAGGTACATATATCACAGTTTATTGCAGTGCAACACCTAGAAAGGCAGCCTCAAATTATTTTTGGGATGATTTTCTTTTTCCTCTGTTTAAACCAGCCCTGACAACAGACACATAGAACAATAAATGAAATTACTAGGGATGTGCACGCAGTTTTTTTTCAGTTCGGTACGGTTTTTTTAGCCTGTTCTTTTTTCCTTTTGGTCATTTCGGCAGGTTTTCTTTTCGGTTCGTTTCGTTTCATCAATTTGGGTCGATTCGGCAGTCTGTTTCAATGGGTTATTTTGTTTATTTCGCTTTCCCGTTTTTGGGAGTAATATATCAATAAATATTTATTAAACCATTTATGTTTTTCATTTACAGCAAGTGTCTGCATTTATTTATTTGTTAGGATTATTTTTGTATTTTTTGGGGTTAATCTAGGTTTCCTAAGTAATTTAAAAGAAACTAGCCGTTTTTTCACCAAAGCTTTCAGTGTTAAAAAATCCCCATTTTTATTAAATATATCCTAAAGCATTTATTTTTTCACTTACAGCAAGAAGTGTCTGCATTTATTTATTTGTTAGGATTATTTTGGCATTTTTTGGGAATTTTTGGGTTAATCTTTAGGTTTCCTAAGTAATTTAAAAGAAACTAGCCTTTTTTACAAATTAGCTTTCAATGTTAAAAAGTCCCTGTTATTATTATATATATCTAAAAGCATTTATTTTTTTCACTTACAGCAAGAAGTGTCTGCATTTATTTATTTGTTAGGATTATTTTTACATTTTTCGGGAATGTTTGGGTTAATCTTTAGGTTTCCTAACTTATTTAAAATGTAATAATGAGGTCTGTTTTTCTTTGCTGGATACATGCAGCTGGATTATTTTCTTACAATCTGTGTGCCTTCAGCAAGATACATTACATTACATTATGTCAGACCTTGGACAGTTCCACTTGTGAAATAGATTGATAACATGTTCCACCTTTCAGACCTTGGACAGTACCTGAAAAGTGGAACATGTTATCAATCTATTTCACAAGTGGAACTGTCCATGGTCTGACACAATGTAATCTAATGTAACCAATTGCTGAAAGCACACAGACTGTAAGAAAATAATCCAACTGCATGCGTTCAGCAAAGAAAACAGACCTCATTATTACATTTAAAATAAGTTAAGAAACCTAAACTTTCACCCAAAAAATCCTGAAAAATGGCAAAATAATACTAACAAATAAATAAATGCAGACACTTCTTGCTGTAAGTGAAAAAAATAAATGCTTAAGATATATTTAATAAAAACAGGGATTTTTTTTAACATTGAAAGCTATGGTGGAAGAAAGGTTAGATTCTTTAAAATTACTTAAAAATTAATAAATTTATAAAAATACTAAAGATTAACCCAAAAATTCTCAGGAAATGCCAAAACAATTCTAACAAATAAATAAGAAGAATGACTGTTAGCTGCAATTGAAAATAATAAATGCTTTAAGATATGTTTAATAAACAGTTAAACACGGGGATTATTTTTTAAGATTGAAAAGTTTGAAAAATATGGTGGAAAAAAAGCTAGCATCTGCATTAATTAATAATTATAAAGTGACCTGTATGTAATACATATTATATAGGGGCACAGCGTCTGTATTAATTAAACAGAGACCTTTTATTTTATTTATTTTTCATTTTAGATGATTTTGTTTTGATCTTTTGTTCCGTTTTTTTTCGGCATTTCGTATCATTTGCGTTCTGTTTTAATTCGTTTAGGTCTCATAATGAAATGATTTTGTTTATGTTGATACTTTGATTCGGGAGTTCGTAATTTTGGGCGGCCGATATTTCGTTTCAGAAATGCTCCCAGAAGAACGAAAATGATCAGTTTCATACGAAATTCAATTCTGAACGAAACCAATTGCACATCTCTAGAAATTACCCTGTGTGACTCGTTACAATGTGGATCATAGTTTATATGTTTTGTTCTTCCAGGATAAGTGGGATTCTCTCTGCAACAAAAAGGAATCTATAGAACTTTTTGAACATGTCAGCCTGATGACACTGGACAGCATCATGAAGTCCGCCTTCAGCTATGAGAGTAACTGCCAGACTGACAAGTGAGTCCTTTATTTATGGGGGCCCATCTGATGTCCAAACCAGAACAAGCCGAATCCCATAGCAGGCTTCTGAGCATGTCACTGGGAAAAATCAAAATCTGGCCTATTTAATGCTAAGATGCAGGAGTTACAGAGATATGACACATTGGCTGTTATGCCTAATTTGTCCACCAGTCATATTTACATTTATCAGTTGTTGACAGGTGAAGATTGAAGTCTATGGGATCCTATCTGTATTAATTGAATAGCTGAACTCTGGTCATGGAAAGATGGCATTACATGTTGAGGTTAGATCGCATACTGAATATATTCCATGAGTAACTCTGCCCTCTAAAGCTGTGAGCCAATGAGAGACTGAAACTCTTCTACTGTATTTCTGGGACATCTGTACTTCTGACGACAGACTGCGCATGTGCAAAGTGGCCTCGGACGGGACAGATTTCCAAAAAAGACCAGACATATTGCAATTAGAGATGTGCATTCGTTTCGCGAAAAAATTTGGAACGAAATTTGATAATTCGTATTCGGAAGTACTTCCGAATAACGAATCGATACGATCCGAATCCGATCCGATCCGAAAGAAAAATTTGAATAACTGAAATCAACTATTGAATTTGAAATGAACTATCAAATTGATCTTAACTTACAATACAAGTAATAGTCAGCAAAGGACTTTATGAAACAAATTAATTTTCTTTCACTGTTTAATTTGACTCAAATACTAAATCTGTGACACAGCTTAAAATTTAACCCTAGCTTTTCTTTTAGCAGCAAAATTTGTCTTATCTAGTTTTATCTAGCGATCCAAAATTTGAATTGATATCAACAATCGAATTGATATATGAAAGTCGAATCGATTCGGAATTTCAAATCAATTCGAAATTTCAAATCGATCCGAAACTAAACAAAATACGAAACTAAATTAGTTACGAAATTCCGAAAACTGAATGATTTAAAAACATAACGAAACTAAACTAAACTAAACGAATTGTTCAGCCATGCACATCCCTAATTGCAATGCAAAATCGCTACTGTTGCTTGCTCTCACTGACACCAGTCCGGGACGTGATATTTACCCTGTACATTCCTGTAATTTCTCAGAACATTTAGATTCAGTGCAGAGACAGTGCTACAAAACAGGAAGCGGGGGGGGGGGGCTCACTCCTGGGTCTGTTTTCACAGAACCCTTCAATCAATGCCATGCCATACTAGATGGGCTTTTTTAGCAGAGATCAGGTTTATGCAACTGGTCACAGCCACTTCTGGACAGCGCTGTTTTGGGTTTATTGGACCCTCATTAGCAGAAGCTAGGCATGACCAGTTGCAGTTTGACGTTTGGCCCGTAGGATAATTCAATACTTGTTTGGGTGTGAAAACAAACCCAGGATGCAAAAAAGTGAGACAGATGTCATTTGTATGTCTTACCCAGAGTTCCTTTCTGCATATGGGGGATTATAGCACAGGAGCTCTGGGATGCAGTTCTTAGAATTGCTGTGATGTGCAAATTAGTGATGAGCCGAACACCCCTGTGTTCGGTTCGTAGCCGAACGGCCGAAATGTTCGAATACGAACTCGAACACGATGTTAATCAATGGGGGCCAAACATGCAAAATGTGTTCACAGTTCTCCTAAATTTACCGGCAGCTGCCGGTACATTTAGGAGACCTGTGGTTGCGGCTGTCCCGGCCTCCTGTTCCCTGGTCCATCAGCTCCTCCGGTCCGTCTGGCCGCGGCTCCTCTGCCCCACGTCTTCATGCTGAATGATCTGATTGGGCAAAGTCCTGCGCCTGACCTGGATTTTGCCCAATCAGGGCTCTAATTCAATATTGAGCCCTGATTGGGCAAAGTCCAGGTCAGGTGCAGGACTTTGTCCAATCAGAGCTCAGCATGAAGATGAGGCGTGGGGCAGAGCTTTAACCAAGCTCTGATTGGTTAAAGTCGGCGCAAGACTTTAACCAATCAGAGCTTGGTTAAAGCTCATCTTCATGCTGAGCTCTGATTGGACAAAGTCCTGCACCTCACCTGGACTTTGCCCAATCAGGGCTCAATATTGTATTAGAGCCCTGATTAGGCAAAGTCCAAGTCAGGCGCAGGACTTTGCCCAATCAGATCATTCAGCATGAAGACATGGGGCAGAGGAGCCGAGGCCAGACGGACCAGAGGAGCTGTTGGACTGGGGAACAGGAGGCCGGGACAGCTGCAGGATAGGTGAGTTACGAAGGCCGCAGCCACAGGTCTCCTAAATGTACCGGCAGCCGCCGGTACATTTAGGAGACCTGTGGACGCATTTTTTATAATGGAATGTCCGCGGTCGAACAAACCGCAAACATCCCATAATGTTCGGCGTTCGCCGATCATCCAAACGGCCGATGTTCGATTCGAACTCACGTTCGAATCGAACCGAACGCCCATCCCTTGTGCAAATGACTTCTGCAATAATAAACCTTATTAATTATTTCATGGAGGCTTTTGATCTCATTTTTTTCCCTCCACCACAACCCTAGCAAGTACTATATATAAATATATCTATATTGTAGAAGTTAATTTCATTTGGGAAAGCTTCAAGTGAACATTTAAAACATGCACTTAGAAAATCAGCACAAAATGCACATTATCGCTCTGTAATATTTTCACAAAATTTTCCCAAAACACTTTTTATGCTCTTTTCTAAACACAGATTTAGGAATATCTAAAAGATAACGTGCCGGACAGGCAGGACCGTTTACACAATGTTTGGATTTGTCTAGTCACACTCCCTGCACTGACGTTTCCAGGCAGTTCTCTAGCCAGAGCGTGTTCGGCTGGCAGTGGGCCAAGACGGATCGTAGAGTTGTTTGGGTTTTCCGCAACATTATATCCAGTTACGTTATAAATGCATTCTTAATTTTGTTTCAGTTATCCGTTATGCTGTGTTTTTTTAATTAAATGAGTCCATTGATTTATTTTTTCTTGCAGTGACAACACCTACATCCGGGCCGTGTACGAGCTTTCCCTCCTGACTAATATGAGGATCCGGACATTTCCATATCACAACAACCTGATTTTCCACCTTAGCCCGCACGGCTTCAGATTCCGCAGGGCCTGCAGGATCGCCCATCTGCACACGGGTGAGCAGAGCTCGCGGCCAGCTTCCAAGTTACTCCTCGTATCTGAATATCCATGCTTGACAACAAGAGACACCTCAATATATTTCTTCCCAGTGAAACATTGTATAAATAAATTAATACATTATAATAAATTATAAATAAATAACTCTGTAACTATGGAACAAAATACTGCTTTCCTGGAGCCCCTGGTCAGACAAATATCTGCTGCCTGTGTTGGGGTCAGGAGAATCCTGATTAGGCTGGGGTCAGACGAGCGTAGTGTTCACGTCCGTGATTGCGCCTAAAAGTACGTCCTTGATAGCATGAAAGAAAGTCCATTGGAGCCTGTTACACAAAGTACGTCCGCACTGAACTGCGGACGCACCACGGCCGCGGCCCACGGACGCAAGGCAGGCAAGAACGTACAACTCCTAGAACGGCCGCACAAAGTGCGCTGCGTCCGCAACGTCCGCATAGCTTTGTGTGTGACTGATGGAACGTGGTCAGACGGACTGCATTTATACGTCCAGCATTTTTCACGGACAAAATGGTTTCGCTTTTTAATTTATTTTCTCTCCTACATCCGTCAAAATATACGTCAGTGAATAAACAGACTGTGTGGCCACTACTGTGTCTTCCGTACTGACGTACAGTCCGTAGAAATCACGCTCGTCTGACCCTAGCCTTACCTGAAAAATTTTCAGTCGTGAAGAAATTTATAAAAAATAAAATATGAGAAATAATCAGCGGGGTAAAATATGTAGAAAAATTGCACTTAAGAAGTGGCAATTTTTTCTTTGGTTCTCAATAAAAAGATAAAAAATACATTTTGCCAGCACTATTTAACTGCTCATACATTACACATGTATATATTTATTATTACATAAATTTTTATTGTTGCTTCTATTTATCATTAATATATTATTATTATTATTATTATTACTTTACTAGCAGTATTATTAGTATTATATTCTTACTAGTTTTATTATGGATATTGTTATTATATTAATTTATTATTATTATTATTAATATATCACATTTTACAGGAGTCTTTTTTGTTAATGGCAGTACAAGAACAGCGTTTAAAAATATACATACTTACAGGGTTATCCAAAGAGCTCCGAAATGCTTGAGAAAGGTAACCGAACGCTGAAAATCAGCGTTCGGTTACCTTTCCTGGCCATTCGGCTATTCAGAGAGCAGGCAATTCGCCAAATCCTGGCGAATTGCCTGCACATACGGTGCCTGTTCGGTGCCTGTTCGAGGGCAGTGAAATCCCCAAGAAAAAGCACTGCTTCGGCTATTCAGAGAACACAAACCAGCAGTGAAAGGTTCACAAAATGACCTGTCATTCGGTGGTTTAATTCGGCAGGTTTATTCAGGAGAATCCCATAGGCTTCAATGTTAAAAATATTCCCGTTTTAATTCAATATCTAATAAACCGTTCATTATAAAATTCTGCAGCAAAAAGTCTCTTTATTTATAGATTTTTTAGATTTTTTAGGATATTTTAAGCATTTTTCTGATTTTATTTTTTTTTAAGTTTACTTATTTTTTCTGTAACAGCCCTTTTTATTATCATTCCCTGGATCTCCTGTGTAAATTTCAGACATTTTCGCGCAGTAGTTTCTTTGCAAACAGCGTTTCACTTTCAAGCATTCGTACAAACTGTTTTCCTAATTTATTCACCTCCCTCTGTCTGCGGTCTCTGGAGGCTTCGCTGCCTGTGATCGGGTCCTGCTCGGATTTTTCCGGCGTCTTCGACAGGTTAATCCAGATGTTTTTGCGGGTTTTCGGCGTGCATTCGCCGGGTTTTGCGGTTAGTTTTCGTCAGGTTTGCGGCAGCTTTTCCCTGCAATTCGGGGACCCTGTGGTGCTTGCTGATTACACCGCAGGGTCGCCGAAATGGGATCGGCAAAAGGAACCGTATTGAAGAGAACGAAAAGTCACCGAACGTGCGGTGACTTTTCAAATCTCTTTGGATAACCCTGGCAGTCTGTTTTGAATATTTGAGATACATAAAAAACTTTTTTTAGTTTATTTATATTTATTTATAAAGTATTTTAGCAGGAAGGATACATTGAGATTTCTCTCATTTTCAGTATGTTCTGGGGTCAAGAACATAGAATTGTTGCAGTCGTTACAAAAATACAAAGCAATAAAATGCAAGATAGTAAAAACAAAACACAAATATACAGATTAACCAGAAAATAAATATGTAGGAAATACAGTCACTATGTTACATGTTTACAGGCGCATTCTGTATATAGTCACTGTGATACATGTTTACAGGTGCATTCTGTATATAGTCACTATGTTACATGTTTACAGGTGCATTCTGTATATAGTCACTGTGTTACATGTTTACAGGCGCATTCTGTATATAGTCACTATGTTACATTTTTACAGGTGCTTTCTGTATATAGTCACTATGTTACATGTTTACAGGTGCATTCTGTATATAGTCACTATGTTACATGTTTACAGGTGCATTATGTATATAGTAAATGTGTTACATGTTTACAGGTGCATTCTGTATATAGTCACTGTGTTACATGTTTACAGGTGCATTCTGTATATAGTCACTATGTTACATGTTTACAGGTGCATTCTGTATATAGTCACTATGTTACATGTTTACAGGTGCATTATGTATATAGTCACTATGCTACATGTTTACAGGTGCATTCTGTATGTAGTCACTATGTTACATGTTTACAGGTGCACTCTGTATATAGTCAATGTGTTACATGTTTACAGGTGCATTCTGTATATAGTCACTATGTTACATGTTTACAGGTGCATTCTGTATATAGTCACTATGTTACATGTTTACAGGTGCATTCTGTATATAGTCACTATGTTACATGTTTACAGGTGCAT
Source organism: Leptobrachium leishanense (assembly GCA_009667805.1). Taxonomy (NCBI): domain Eukaryota; kingdom Metazoa; phylum Chordata; class Amphibia; order Anura; family Megophryidae; genus Leptobrachium; species Leptobrachium leishanense. Next base: position 13,354,181 of record CM019070.1, read on the forward strand.
TCTGTATATAGTCACTGTGTTACATGTTTACAGGTGCTTTCTGTATATAGTCACTATGTTACATGTTTACAGGTGCATTCTGTATATAGTCACTATGTTACATGTTTACAGGTGCATTCTGTATATAGTCACTATGTTACATGTTTACAGGTGCATTCTGTATATAGTCACTGTGTTACATGTTTACAGGTGCTTTCTGTATATAGTCACTATGTTACATGTTTACAGGTGCATTCTGTATATAGTCACTATGTTACATGTTTACAGGTGCATTCTGTATATAGTCACTATGTTACATGTTTACAGGTGCATTATGTATGTAGCAGATCAGCTACGCTGCAGGGGTAGCTCCGTCTGCGGCGCCGAGCCTTGCTGGAGAGCTTAGCCGGGTAGCGAGCTAGCAAGGTGTGAGAGGGATTGACAGCGGTCCCTGGATGGTCTGGAAGCAAAGGATTCAGTGATTATGCCCTCCCAAATACTAGTCGTGACTCAGTATAGGTTTAAGTAAGTTGGTTGTTTAATGAAAAACAGAACATACACGGTCCTTTTATATGGTACAGTCCCATTGTTCTCTCCCATGCCCGCCCCCAGACCCCTGGAGTGAATTCTGCACAGGGGCTAGCCATAGCCCAGGTTCTGGCGCCTACCTGTCTGCTGTCCGATGCCCCCCATGGTGGTAGCATGGCTCCCAGCCCGATGGTCTGGGAAATGCGGTTTTGGGGGGGATCCCCTGTGTGCTCCGGCACCCCCTTTACACCTTGGGTAGCTCGGGTCCCCGGGCTGCTTCCCTGAAAGTAGCTACGCGATCCGTCCAGAGGGGTCAGAACGCCATCAAATAGAGTTTGTCAGCTCTCTCTCCGAGACTGCGGTGCAGGGGCTGACAGGCTCCGGGCAGGAGGGGGATTTCTAGTGGGATGGAGGGGTTCTCCTTGCCACACACCAAGCTACCATCCCTGGGGGCCTATGGTCCAAAAAGCACCTTGCTCAGGCTAAAGGGGGCTCCAGGGCAAGCAGAAGAACTCATGTCGTGTTTTGGCAATTTGCCAGCGCTTTCTGTAACAATGTTGGCAATTTGCCAGCGCTTTCTGTAACAATGTTGCCGTTTTTCTAACAGCAGAATCCGTGGGGAACCTTGCAGGAAAAACACAATTAAATATGACCTTGGGGACACTTTACAGCACATCTAACAGGGGAATTTGTTTGGATAAATACAGGGCAAACGAAATACATCAAAACAGATACTAAATTATAGAAACAAATTTAACCTTTTAAATGAACGAATAGCTACAACATAATAATCTTTTTATCCACGTGGCGGCTGTTCCGTCACAATGTATATAGTAAATGTGTTACATGTTTACAGGTGCATTCTGTATTGAGGTATGTTAGTAAGGCGCTCTTAAGTGACTTCAGTCTGGGGGAAGATTTGATGGCTTCTGGGAGGTTATTCCATAATTGTGGTGTATGAAAATGCGGACCGAGCCACTTTCTTTTTGTATTGTGGTATTGCAAGTAAGATGCTGGTCCTGGATCGGAGGTTATAGGATGAGGGAACTGCTAGGGGAAGCAGCCTATTCAGGTAGGGTGGCAGCTTCCCAGAAAAGCTCGTAAACACCAGGCTGGAAAGGTGAAGGGTGCGTCTAGATTCCAGCGACGGGCAGTTTAGTTCTTTAAACATGTCACAATAGTGGGTCATGTAGTTACATTGTAGCACAAAGCGGCAGAATGAGTTATACATTGTAGTAAGTTTATGAAGGTGCGTTTGCGGGGCGGCTGCATACACTACGTCTCCGTATTCAATAGTCGGCATAAGCATTTGTTGTACAATCTGCTTTCTTACCGCGGGGCTTAGGCAGGATATGTTTCTGTACAGGGCACCTAATTTGGGGTAAAGTTTAGATTAGAGTTTTTCGATGTGGGGCCAAAAGATAGATTTGGGTCTAACCACATACCTAGATATTTGAGAGCAGCGTGTCATTTGATTTTGTCCTGACACATAGATGGGGAGTTTGCAATTTATGTAGTTTAGGTTTTGTTCCAAAGAGCATTGTAACAGTTTTGTCAGTATTTAGTTACAGTTTGTTATCTTTGATGCACTTTTCTACCTCTGTGAATTGTTCTTGCAGCACGGCCTCCAGCTGCGGGAGATTTGATTTGCTGGTATAAATTACAATGTTGTCTGCGTACATGTGTCAGTTGAGGCTTTGCAGACTTGGGCAGATCATTTATTTATTTATATGAAATAATTGTATAATTTTCTCTCTTTTTTTAATAAATTATTTTCTCAAACCAGCTCGAGTTATCGACGAGAGAAAAAAGCTTTTGCAGACTGAAGAGGTGATGGAGAAACTGAAGCAGAAGAGACATCCGGATTTTCTGGACATTTTACTCTGCGCCAAGGTGAGATGACGCTATTATTTTATTAATACGCACATATTGGAAGTTTTTACGAGAATGAAACAGATAAAGAAATAATGAGATGGATATTAGATAAAAAGCCTAATTTAGTGCTTTCTAGAACTTCCCCTGCAATGTCCTCCATTTTTTAAATGTTTCATATTCCAAATAGGAGATTGTGAAGCTTTTGCTAAATCTTGTTTTAGAACAGTTTTATGTAATATCCCCCAAAAAAGGCTTAAACATTTTTTTTTGTGTGTAAGATGTGTTGAGGGCATTGGGTAACCACAGGACCCAATTTACTTGCTCTTTGAAACTTTAAAAAAAAATAGATTTTTTTTATATTTACATATAAAGGCTCCTTCTGTTGTAGATATACAAGTGTCTCTATAAAAGTAGAAAAATGTTTTTGAAATAGAATTGTAGAAAAAAAAAATATGAATATCACAGGTGGCAAGACCGATCAGCTTATATAAGAGTGGTCCATAAGAGCACCCCTTTTTTTAAAAAAAATTATTTATATGGCAGAGACCCAGTATGTTTCAGAGGAACACTAACTGAAGAAGCTGACGTAGCGAAACGCGTTTTAGTTAACCTTTTATTATTCATATATTTTATATCGGCTCACTGACTTCTTTTATTGATTTAAATAAAAACAAATATTTTTGCTGAATATCTTGCTGAAATTTACTTTACTCGTATCCCGTGGATGGACTCGTCTTAAATATCCTCCATCAGTGGGGCTGGGAGTGACACCCAGCTGAGCCCAGGAAGAACCTAGATTCCTTTCACTTCTATTACAATGTATAAGATATAAAACCATTGGTATATTCATATGTTTATAATTACATATACATTTATTTGAAAAGGATTTTACCAGGAAGGATACATTGAGATTTCTCTCGTTTTCAAGTATGTCCTGGGTTCGAGAACATTGAGTGGTTACAGTTGTTACAGAAATATACATATATATATACATGATAGTTTCTACCACTTTCTGATATACAGAAATACAGTATATTTTATTGCAGAGATTTATGCATCCTCTGTATTACATAGCGTTACACTCACACTTTGCGCTGCGAACTTTGTTTATTCTTTTAATCGGGGATATTCTATAAAATATCTGGAACCTTTTTCCTCCTTTTCACTCATCTTTCTCTCTTGTGTTTTTAGGATGAAAAGGGTCAGGGTTTGTCCGATGAGGACATACGAGCAGAGGTGGACACCTTCATGTTTGAGGGACATGATACGACGGCCAGTGGGATCTCCTGGATATTTTATTGCATGGCCCAGCACCCTGAGCACCAGCAGAAGTGCCGGGAGGAGATCAGGGAGGTCCTGGGGAAGAGAGACTCCCTAGAATGGTCTGTTCACTGGTAGAACATTAGGATTTTGTAAGAGGAAGGATTTATTTTGTGCTGACCTTTCTGTTGTGTTGTCCTGACGCTGCTGCAGTTGATTATTTTATATACACGAGGCTGAAGATTCTTAATAAAAAAAAACTTAAAATAATAAAAAAAAGATATTGCTTAGATGGAGAAAATGTGCATGAATGTAAACGTCTCCTTCTCACTGTGTCTCTTATCCAGGGAGGATCTTAGCAAAATCCCGTACACCACAATGTGCATCAAGGAGAGCCTTCGCCTCTACCCTCCCGTTCCATCCGTCGCGAGAGAGCTTGCCAAACCCATCACCTTCCACGATGGGAGATGCTTACCTGCAGGTGGGCTGATATCTTCTAGGGATGTGCGTTTCGGGTTTCGGAATTTTCAGAATTTTCACGAAATTTCCCGATTCGTGTTTTCGGATGCGGCCGATTTTCCGAAAATTTTTAGATCTGAAAATGTCAGATCCGAAAAGTTTTCCGAGCCGAAACGAAATATTTTCGGAATTTTCGAATGGACTTGAAATGTGTCAAATCGAAATTTATTTTTGCTCTATTCATGATTTGATCTTTATTTAATAAAAAAAAACACGATAGAATCGCCAGAATTATCGTAGACACTTTGAAACGAGGAGAACAGAAGTTCCGAAAAAAAGAAAATTTCCGAAATTTCCAAAAAGTCGATACAAAAAACGAGCAAAGTGACACGAAAATACGAAAAATGGTCGATATTCCGAAAAAAAAATGTACACGAAAAACGAACCGAACCGAACCAAATCGAAACAGAAATCGGTCGAAACGAGCCGAATCGAAAAGTTTAAACAGCCGAACAAATCGAACCGAAAAAAAATCGGTGCACAAGCCTAATATCTTCACAGGACAATACCTGATGAAAGTGCTTTTTATCCTGATGAAGTACATGGGAAGAACTGAAACATAGAGAGACTTTCAAAGGAATCGTAAAGAAAAGAAAAGGGTTTCTGGAAGAACGACAGGGCTCAACCATTTCTGAACATGCAGCTATATACAGTGTATCTCTCTCTCTATACATATATATATAATACAAACAGCAGGATACAAATAATCTCTCATCGACCACTTTATTAGGTTCACCTGTTTCTATTGTTAACACATATTACTAATCAGCCAATCACACGGCAGCAACTCAATGCATTTGGGCATCTAGACGAGGTGAAGACGACTTGCTGAAGTTCACACCGAGCATCAGAATGGGGGAAGAAAGGGGATTTAAGTGACTTTGAACGTGGCATGGGTTGTTGGTGCCAGACGGGCTGGTCTGAGTATTTCATAAACTGCTGATCTACTGGGATTTTCCCACACAGCATCTCTAGGGTTTACAGAGAATGGCCCGAAAAAGAGAAACTATCTAGTGAGCGGTTGCTGTGTGGAGGAAGATGCCTTGTGATGTCAGAGGTCAGAGAAGAGTGGACAGACTGGATCGAGACGATAGAAAGGCAACAGTAACTCAAATAACCACTCAATACAACCAAGGTTTGTAGATATACCATCTCTGAATGCACAACACGTCCAACCTTGAAGCAGATGGGCTACAGCAGCAGCAGACCACTCCGGGTGTGTCTCCTGTCAGCTAAGAACAGGAAACTGAGGCTACATTTCACACAGGCACCAAAACTGGACAATAGAAGATTGGAAAAACGTTGCCTGGTCTGATGAGTCTGAATTTCAGCTGCGACATTCAGATGGTAGGGTCAGAATTTGCTGTAAACGACATGAAAGCATGGATCCAAATCTCTGAGGAATGTTTCCAACGCCTTGTTGAATCTATGCCACAACAAATTTAGGCATTTCTGAAGGCAAAAGGGGTCCAACCCTGTACTAGCAAGGTGTACCTAATAAAGTAGACCTTGAGTGTATTTATAATCCACAATAAAAGCTCAGAGAAGCTGAAACGTTGACACTATGTTTGAATTTGAAAGAAAAGTCAAACCAGGGAACGTTTAATGAAGACCCGTGAGCGCCTGCTATATTTTCATTGTGAATTATACTTAATGGAGGTGTGAACACTGGGGCATGAAGACTGAGAGACTGATATGATCCTTCTTACAGACAGAGGGCTAAATTACGATCTCCACGCTAAAATGCTCACAGTTTTCCCCCCTTGCGCCCCCGTTTTAGCGTGGAATTACAATGCAGGCAGAAAAAATGCTGCCTGCATTGTTACCGCGCGCTACAGGCCGGGATGCTCACGGCAGCACTGAGCGCAGCCGCGAGCATCCACTTGATGGAGTCCATAGGACTCCATTGAGTTTCCCCCTGCCAGTCACATGACATGACCGGTTGGCATAGTGATACGCAGGGAGAGACTGAGGGGACTTTTTCCCCCCAGTCTTTCCCTGCTCCCGTTGGACGGAGGAGGCGATTGGAGCCGCGGTCCTCGCTGCAGGACAGGAGGTGAGTATACAATTCTGTTATCTTATTTTTTAGGCTGGTGTTAACGGATTCTGCAGAATATATATATTTAATTTTTCCTAATTAATGTCATTCTGTTGTTTTCTTTCAGGCTGCATCGTAAGTTTAAACATATACTGCATGCACCGGAATCCCAAAGTGTGGAAAGACCCAGAGGTACGTTGATACGATTTCATCCACATGTATGTACCTTCCTCACAGTGCAGTGTACGTACAGAAGGCAAGGAGTCATAATTTCAAATAACAGTTCTAGAAACATGTCCTCATTTTATCCAAATTGCAGTATTATGTCAGAGTTTGGCCTTTTCTCCTCACCAGTAAATGGCGGCCATTTTGAATTCAGTGTTGAGTAGGATCTGCTCTTACTGTGCACAGAAAACAAAGTTATCGAGCAGCCGGGAGCTACGTAGGGGCCTTACTCCATGTGATTCCTTGTCTCCCTGATTCCATGTTTCCTGATTCCATGTTTCCTGATTCCATGTTTCCTGATTCCATATGTGCTGATCATTATAACTACATTTATAATCTTTATGAATCTCCTGACTGGGCCAGCTTAAATCCCTGGGGGTCCCAGGCCGATTGTGGCCTCATCTCCCCTCCACCTCCCAAACTCAGTGTGCACAATCTTCCATAAATTAAATATGATTCCCTGTTGCTGTTTGAGCACTAAGGAGCATTTCCATATATTGACGGTCATCTATTGGTCTCTAAAAGTCTAGACGAGGCCACTTCCCTGACACACGCTCAGTCAGTGCCCTGTGTGATGGGATCCAGTCTGCTTATCGCAGCGAGTAGACATGCATATCTCTTTTCATTCGTATTCCTCATGGAATTTCTTTTAATTTGTTACAGGTATTTGACCCTCACCGATTCTCTGCAGAAAATTCAGCCGACCGGCACTCCCACGCCTATGTACCGTTTTCCGCCGGACCGAGGTAAATTTCCAGCAAACGCTGGGTGTGGGACACCACCTCACATCACAACGTCAACAAAGCCTGTGGTTGAGCTACGCAACTCAAACCAGTGTGTAACAATGTCATAATATACGTCAGTCCCGAACCTTAAACAAAATGTCTGTTCCCAGAGGCCTGCGTTTTTAATCAGAACCCTTGTCTCTTCTTGCCTTTCTCCTCATCTCCTTCACCTCAATGTCTTTCTCCTGGTTCTCCATCATAACATATTTTAATCTTTTTGCCTCTTTTTGGTTTAACTCCTCAGCCTGCTCTGTCTCCTCCCTGTTGTAAATTCTTCGCGTGCATTGACAATTCTCTCTAAATCTGTGTGTTTCTTTCCCTACATCTTCCCTCTGTTGTATAACCACCCTTCCACCCAGTCCTTGTCCTACTCTCATAGCTCTCCCCTCCAACTGCTGCCACGCCTCTTTCTGATTAACCTTATCTGACCCAAACTTTTCTCTGTCCTCATCCACTCTGCTATACTTTGCTTGTCAACAGCTCCACCCCCGCTCCGTTCTGTTTCTCTTACCTTTATCCCTTAGATTGTAAGCTCACGGGACGTCTGGCTGTATAAAGTGCTGAATGAGCAGAACAATTATTCTAGAGCTAGTTCCGAACCTATTGTTATTTATTATATCTCATGCTTGTACTTCCCCCACTGTAAAGCGCTGTGGAATATGTTGACGTAATATAAATGCTGCACTTGTAACTGTATTCATGTCCTCTGGCTCCTCATGTCTTCTCCCCACATGTCTCCCTCTTGCCCTCGGTCCCACCAGTGTCTTTAAGCCCCGTTTCTTCTGTGTCCTCCCTCTCCCTCTTTCCACTCTCTTCCGATCTTCCCTTAACCCCAGTAGTTTCTGTCGCCATTTCTTCGCGTTCCTTGTTATCTCCTCCTACCATTTCCACCACTTCCTAATGTATCCCTTTCCATTCAGCCACTTATGTATTTCTTCGCTCACATCCTAATATGTTTAGTCTATGTCAGGCATGCTCAGCCTTGGCCCTTTGTACCTTGATCTCCCATGATACTCGCCCAGTCTTTCGGTTGACAGAGCCTCTTGGGAAGGTGCGGCTCGCTTAACTCTATCGACTGAGTTTTTGGAAAAAATATCGGCAGTTTTCGGATAATTTTTTCAAAAAATATCATCTGAATCAGTTCAAAAAGTTCTGTCCGAGTCAAAACTTGGAAAATCCCACTGGTCCGAAAAAAACTTGTCCGAGAGAAAACGGCTGAAAACGCTTCTGGATTGTGCTTCTAAACATGAACGCTAGAAAAATCTGATGTTTAAAAACAGATTTCATTCTTATTCCCTCTATTTTTATGCATTTTAATTTAAGCATTTGTCATTTTTTTCGGCAATCGGCATACCGATAAATTTGAATTGAATCGGTAAAGCTGATATTTCCATTAAGGAGTCCAGCCGCGAGAGCCGGATTTTTATCGGGTATCGAGATGCAGGTAAATCCGAATTTGAAGTTCCCAAGCAAAAAAATGACCAAATCGCGTCTTAAAACGGTGCCGATTTCAGCTATCGGACTGAATTTAATGGAATCATCATCTAGAGGCCAAGTCTGAGCACCCCTGGCCTACATTGACTCAACCCATAAGGTCTGCTCACCCGCTGTCCCCTTTGTTTCTGTTTTGTCTCCCCATTGACCCTCTCGCCATTTTCCCTGCCTCTGTCTTTACCATTGACGCGCCACTGAGGTGCCCATGACTGGTAGGTTGTCTAATGCTTTTTTTTCTTCATCGCTCTCAGAAACTGCATCGGGCAGAACTTTGCCATGAACGAGCTGAAGGTGGCCGTCGCTCTGGCTTTGAAACGCTTCGTAGTGTTACCAGATCCGTCCAAACCACCCCTCAAATTACCGCAGCTAATCCTCCGCTCCAAAAATGGCATCCATGTCTACCTCAAGAAAGCCAGCTAGTCCACGTCACAGCCCTGGGATATTCACAGTATCTGCCGTCTACCTCCATGTCTTTCATCGAATGCCGATCCCGTCTGGGTTCCGTTCTATGTCACTACAACCGACAAATAATATTACGGGTTACGCACCAAGTGGTGAATTAGCGGAGAATTCCAAATTGTAGCAAATATTTGAGCAGAGGAATATTAAAAGTGGAAAAAAAGGTTCCCTGTATTCCCCATAAATAACTGGGACATCCTGCTGACGGCCTCAGCACAATCATTTTATTTATTATTTTAGGTGATTTTTCTCACCTTTTCCCCCTCGCCGCGCGCTGATCCTCCTCTTCGGCTCATGGACTCCTGAACGAGGCAGTCCCTGCAACTTTTCTGCACAATTTGTGCTCCTATACAACTTCTGTAGGGTAGAAGCCGCAAGTTGTGCAGCGCTACGGGACTCGCACACTTTACGTACACAAGTTCCGTAGCGCCTGCGCAGAGCGATGGATCGGAGCTGCACGCGCATGCACAGATCTGATCCATCGCTGCCTCTCTGGGAACGCTCGCTACAGCGATGGACCTCAGAGGGTGACGTCAGCCGCTCTTTGTGTGTGACATCACTAGTGACCAGCAGCCAGGAAATTTAAAATCCCGGTTGCAGGTGACACTGGGTGAGGAGACTCCTCCACTTCACCGGCGATTTCTCCAGATTGTGGGAGCTGGGGGGGGGCACTTTTCACATTCTGACCGTTTTATAACTGTAAAGTGGTCAGGATGAGTAGAGTGTCCCTTTAAAATCAGTTATTTTTGCGCAAAATTCTCAGTTTTACCGGCAGTTGATCGTTAATAAGTAAATAAGTCATTTAATAAAGTTTTTTTATTTTCAGAGAGAGTGGATATTTTTGCTCCAATATTAGAAACTTTTATAATTAGATACTAAGTTTGTGATCAGATTAATAAACATCTAACAGGTCACTAATTAGTTACTGATTAAGATGAGTGATATATGTGAAATACAATGTATATCTAATTTGTCCTATAGATGTAAAGACGTTTTTTCTTTTAATTTATTGTCTTTATTTTTGAGCGGTCGGAGATTTTGTTTTTGGCCGTTGTATATTCGAAAAGAAATAAAATCAATAAAAATGGATTGTGCAGGAATTCTGCATTGTGTCTACTTCACTTTCATTTCGAGAAGGTAATTATTTACTCGGCATCGTGTGGATAAACTCATGCGATGTCACAGCATTTTTTTGCGGCCAGAGTGGCATTAATTTGTGCCAAGATCTTGTGTGGATGATGGGAGAGTCGCGGCGCTGCGTAAAGTCTTCTCCAGCACATTATCCCAAAGATTAACCTCAATGAGGTTAAGGTCTGGACTGTGCGGTGGCCAATCCATGTGTGTAAATGATGTCTCATGCTCCCTCAACCACTCTTGCACAATTTGAGCCCGATGAATCCTGGCATTGCCATCTTGGAATATGCCCGCTGTGCCATCAGGGGAGAAAAAACCCATTGATGGAAAAACCTGCTCATTCAGTATATTCAGGGAGTCACATGACCTCATTTTATGCTGAAACATATTAATCACGGCAGTAATTATCCAATGGAAGGCGAGCGCCTATTGACTGAGTTACATCCAGGGGGTGACTTCTATTTTTGGCCAGGCAGTGTATATATGTATGATATATATATATACACACACACTTGTGTGTCTCTATATTTACACACAGGTTGTATGTATGTGATTGGTAAGGTTAATTTATGTGTGTGAATATATTTATATACATTAATAAGCATTTAAATTGTGCTGGAGGCAGAAAATGAGATTAAAAACCTCCACACAGCAAATAATAAAGATAATAATTGTATAAAAATGCTTCACAGAGCTCATGTGCTACATTCCCCATATGCAGCAATGAACTCTGGGTAGGATATGCAAATGAAGTCCACAGCTTCTCACTTTTTTTGAATATAGGCTCTGCAATAACAGAGCCCTCCTTGTCCAATGCCATATTAAATGGCTTTTATGGCACGGCATTGGACAAGGAGGGCTCTGTGTTATTGCAGAGCCTAGATGCAAAAAAAGTGAGAAGCTGTGGACTTCATTTGCATATCCTACCCAGAGTTCATTGCTGCATATGGGGAATGTAGCACATGAGCTCTGTAAGCGGTTCTCTGAATGCTGTGATGTGTAAATGTTTTCTGCAACTATAAACTTTATTATATAAATATACACACAGAACTGTAGAGGCTGCTTCAACCTTGGTGTTCATGGTGGTCCATGAATAGTTTGATATGTGTATAGTTGTATGGACAGATACATTGTTGGGTGTGTGGATCATGGTATGGACAGGTATACAGATACATTGTTGGGTATGTGTGTGGTTGTATGGACATATTGATACATCGTTGGATGGATAGTTGGGTATGTGGATGGTTGTATGGACATATTGATACATCGTTGGATGGATAGTTGGGTATGTGGATGGTTGTATGGACATATTGATACATCGTTGGATGGATAGTTGGGTATGTGGATGGTTGTATGGACATATTGATACATCGTTGGATGGATAGTTGGTTATGTGGATGGTTGTATGGACGTATTGATACATCTTTGATTGGATAGTTGGGTATGTGGATGTTGTATGGACGTATTGATACATCGTTGGATGGATAGTTGGTTATGTGGATGGTTGTATGGACGTATTGATACATCTTTGATTGGATAGTTGGGTATGTGGATGTTGTATGGACGTATTGATACATTGTTGGTTGGATAGTTGGGTATGTGGATGTTGTATGGGCATATTGACACATCATTGGATGTATATTTGGGTATATATGTGAGTGACTAGTCGGATATTTGTCTGTGTGGATAAATTTCATTAGATAATACTGAAATACTGGAAAAGATATTATGATAAATAAACTATAGACTTTCATCAACAAAATTAACATATGGCTTTAGAAGATGATCTGTGTATTGACTCCATGTGACCGCACTGAGCACTGAGCGAGAGCTGAAATAATAATTTACGCCATCTATTTATTTACATTTATATAAAATCTTTATTATAAAATCAAAGTGCTAAATCCAAATCATTCTCCAGGCAGAATTTCTGAGCTTCTGATCCTCCGGGATTGCCTGGTGGAAGTTCCTTCTCATTACCCCCAGTCTCTCTGTGTCTGTTTTTAGGATTCCACCTTCTTCAGGTTGATGTGGATCCCGTTGACGGATCGTAAGACCAGCTGTGAAAGTTTTAGCGGCTCCTTGCCGGGGGCAGAACTCAATTCAAACCTCTGTAAGGTCAGGGCCACGGCCACCTTCAGCTCATTCATCGCAAAGTTCTGGCCAATGCAGTTCCTTTTGGGAGAGAAAAAAAAAAAGCAAATTTGTCAACTTCTACTGCTGCCTCGAGATACAGTATATGTGTGATACGTGGTACAAATAGGAACATACGGAATTTATTTTATTTTGTTTATGGGAATATATATATATAACGAGTCTAGCAGTCTGTAGTGATACCTTTTTTATTGGACTAACATTACATTTAAATACAAGCTTTCGAGAGGATTCCTCCCTTCGTCAGGTCTAGAAGCTATACTGATCAGAATCATAGAATTAAACATTGGGGCATTAATCGGGCACACGGTTGGGGGTGTTAGATGTTGTGAATCGCCAAATGGCATGGTCAAAGTGGGGGGGAAATAAAGAACTACAAAAAACCACCAGTTGCATAAACCTTATCTCTGCTAGAAAGTCACGGTGTGACATAGCATTGATTTTAGGGATCTGTGTAATAACAGACCCAGGATGCATAAAGTGAGACAGCGGTCATTTGCATATCCTACCCAGAATTCCTTGCTGCATATGGGGAATGTGGCACAGGAGCTCTGGGATGCAATTCATTGAATTGCTGTGATGTGCAAGTGGCTTCTGCAATAATAAACACACTTATTATAATGTGGAGGCTTTTTATCTCACTTTTAGTCCTTCACAATAACCCATGTAGACATATATATATATATATATATATATATATTATTGGTAAGAAAATGTATAATCCCATGAACAAAATAATATTAATTGCATATGTTCCTATTTGTACTACTGCTTAATATATACAGTATATATTGTATTTATAAACAGTGGTACAAATAGGAACATTTGTAATTTGATTTTTTTATGTGTTTATACCAATTATAGTTTTCCAAGAGATTGCGTATATATATATATATATACACACACATGCAGGAACAAGAGCTAGCACTCTATGGTATTAATAAAATACAATAGTGCTCTTTATTGGTGCATATTAATAGAAGTCGCTATTTCAGCGCACAGCACGACCTTCGATCAGGACATAAATTTACACGTTTATGTTCAGCATTTATTTACAAAATATGTATACAAGTATCGCACATTAATATAAAATGTATGTCCTGCTGTGAGCTGAAACATTGACTTCTATTAATGGGGGGGCTTTGAGCTGCAGGTAACGGGTTCTGCAGCAGCGCAATCCATTACCAGTGGGGGTAACTTTTTCGTTAGCGCTAAGTGATCCCAACGCTAGTTAACCTGTGCTTTCACTTTGCGCTCCCCATGTTAGATATAGGAAGCACAAAGTACAGTAAACTTGTGCAATGAATCGCTAATTACGATTCGCTAACGTTTTTTTAACCCTTTAGCGAATCGGAGGTGATTCAGGCGCAGCGCTATGACCTCCTTTAAGCTAACGCTAAAGCCAGGGCCGGATTAAGATCACAAAGGGCCTGGAGCTGAATATTTTGGTGGGCTTTTTTTGGAATTTTGTAAAATGAAAACATATTTTAGGTTATTTAACCACTTGGCTGCTATGGACGCTCTCAGCGCGTCCAGCCAAGTGGTTCTCCTGTGCTACAGACGCGCTCAGCGCGTCCGAGCACAGGAGGCAGCAATCCGCCGGATTCCGGCGGATTGCTGCGCCCCCCCGGTGCGGGCTGACATCTTGGATGTCAGCCCAGCACTCGGGAGCCCGGCGGGGACATTAGATGTCATCGCGGCTACGCGATGACATCTAATTCAGGCGCCCCCCCCCCCGCATGTGCGGAGGAGGCGCCTGAAAGGGAGGGGGATCGCCGGGGAGCAGGGGGTTAAGACAGACACCTCTTGGAAGGGCACAGCCTGCCCTTCCAAACGGTGGCTCTCATTAACCCCTGGGGAGCCGGATCACGAATCGGCGCTGAAAAGCGCCGGTTCGTGATCCTTTCCCGGAGCTGGCCGACATCTTGGATGTCGGCCAAGCCTCCGGGAACTCCCCCTGAGGACTGGCGTCATCGTGCATAGCACGATGACGCCAGTCCTGGAGTTTACCCCTAGCTGCCACCAACGGTGGAGATAGGGGATTCCAATGAACTCCCTATCTCCCGATCCATGGCAGCTAGGGGTTAATGTTTGGTACTGTTCGATCGGCCAGAGCATGGCCGTTCCAACGATACCAAACACCACTGTGAAAAAAGTTTTTAAAAAAAAAAAAATTAAAATAAAAATGAAAAAATATTTAAAAAAAATTCTAAAAAAAAATAAACAAGTTTTTTTTTTTTTTTGGTTTGTTAATGTAGCAATATTGTTCCCATTTCAATTATAATGTGAACAATGATGCTGCACTAACGATTTTTGTATGCGGTGCGTTTGTTAAAAATCGCGTAATTTCCCCCAAAAAAAAATGTAACGAGACCCCATCTCTAATTTTTTTAACAAGCGCACCCCATACAAAATATAACCGCAATTGCTCGCATGTTAAAATGTGAAAAAAAAACACTTTACACGTTGTAAATTATTGAAAATTCATATTTTATTGCAGTTTTTGTTATAATATAGAGACAGGTCATGACGTATACATATAATAATGACATATTATTAATCTGCCGAGTCTGACGGAAAGAACGATATATAATATGTCTGGGTCATATACTAAAATAAGCCTTCAAAACGCATTTAAACATGATGATCAAAACCGGTAAAAATGACCTCAGCACAGAGGCGTGAAACGCCTCAGCAGCGAAAGGGTTAATAGTGCAGATACGGCTGTATCTAACCAGGCAGATACTGTGTGAGTAAATTTCAGATTTCAATAATTTACAGCGTGTAAAATATTTTTTTTCCCATTTTATCATCCAAACCTTTGGTTATATATTCTATAGGGCATTATTGTTAAAACAAATGGGAATGGGATCCTGTTACTGCATTGCTCTGAGAAAATATACAATTTAACCAAAAAATGAAATATTTCCTTTGTGTTTTGGAGGATGATGTTTTATGAATAATATGACAATGTGTAAAACAGTGACCTTGCTCCCAACATGGGAAATGAGAAGGGGAGTAATGGCAGTGGTATTGCTCATTTTATACGTGACAAATGGACAAAGCCATCGCTTTGGAACTAAAAATAAATTTTATGTATTTTTGTTTTCGTTTTAGATTTTACATGATCACATTTGGAATCAATGCAAAGGCCAGACTCTGACCTGTCCAATGACGCCTCACTTGACGTTGTGCGGTGTAAAGATTAGTGCCGCAGGGTTCCAAAGTCCCCCCCCCCCAGTGCTCTTCACTGCAGTACGGCGGTTTAGGTTTTTGATGAACAATTCATAACGGATTGTGTCATCACCGCCACATGTTGATGACATGAGAAATGAGATGGTTAGTTAGTGCAGCATCATTATTCACTTTATAATTGAACAGTGAAAAATATTGCTATTAGAAAGAAAAATAAAGAGATATTAATTTTATTTTTTATTGTTACATAAAACCTGGTCATGTTTGGTATCATTGGAAAGGCCATACTCTGGCCTTTCCAGTGATACCTCACATGATTCTTTAGCTTCTATGGAGTTGGCGATAGAGTGGTCCAAATACCCATCAATGCAGACATAGTTATCCTTTCTCTGGGCCTATTCTGGGGCATGGGCCTGGAGCTGCTGCTCCATCTGCCCCTATGTTAATCCAGCCCTGGCTAAAGCTCACACTAGCGTTAGGGCCCAAAAGTTTGGTATTTTATTAAGACTTTTGAGTGCTAGCTCTTGTTCCTGCTTGCATGTTTTCGTTTGGTTGGACATTGCAAACATTATTTAAAGTCTGTGATTGCAGGATATCTGCACAGAGAGTGTCTGTCTGTCCCACAGAGAGTGTCTGTCTGTCCCAGCCTAACCTATTTACTTTGCGCCATTAAAGTCACTGGTGATTTGCCCCTGCACAGCTTTTTCCACCCCACAGTCAACATGTCACGCGTTCTTCTCTGCCGGTCTCACTCAGCTGTGTTAATCAAAAATATATATTTATTTTATTGATAACGTAAATAAACGCGCTGATTTACTGGTTCTTTTTACAAACCTTGACCCGGCTGAGAAAGGCAGGAAACCGTGCGAGTGTCTCGTGGACGCGTTTTCAGGGGAAAACCTCATCGGGTCAAAAACCTGCAAAAGAATTCACGTAGATTATTCGTTAAATACACGGAATTGTGGGGGAAGCAGCAGGTGAATCGCACATCGCACTATTAAAAACTGAAAAATTAATTGGTTCCTTTTTTTTTCTTTCATTTCTGCAAAAACCCAGAGACGATTCTGATCGCTATGACTTGTTCTCACTCGCCGTCGGGTACAAACGGCTTCAGCGCATACAGTGATTTATGCCTTTTTAATATGTGAATATGAAATATGCATAAATTATTATTTTTTTATTATATAGAAGTTAATTAAAAAGTTGAGATTCCGGCTTCTCACCTCTGGCTCTTCCCATATGCTGGGACACCTGCCTATAGCGTACATGTTTAGCACCACGACGGCTCCTGGAAGAGATGAAAGGTCGAATGAAGGTGTGAGAAAAGAAAAAAAAAATACAATAAAAAACAAAACAACTAAATTAGAGGAAAGTTTCAAAGATATTTGCTATTCTTTACCATAATTAGGTTATTCATTTTAAACCATTGATTAAATTGATTAATAATTATATTTATTTATTTATTTATAAAGGATTTTACCAGGAAGGATACATTGAGATTTCTCTCGTTTTCAAGTATGTCCTGGGTTCGAGAACATTGAGTGGTTACAGAAATACAAAATAGTAAAATGCAAGATATTAACACAAAACCAAATATACAGATTAACAGTAAAATGCAAGATATTAACAAAAGACCAAATACACAGATTAACAGAAAAATAAATATGGAGGAAATAAAGTCATTATGTTACATGTTTACAGGTGCATTCTGTATATAGTCATTATGTTACATGTTTACAGGTGCATTCTGTATATAGTCACTATGTTACATGTTTACAGGTGCATTCTGTATATAGTCACTATGTCACATGTTTACAGGTGCATTCTGTATATAGTCACTATGTTACATGTTTACAGGTGCATTCTGTATTGAGGTATGCTAATAGGGAGCTCTTAAGGGACTTTAGACTGGGGGAAGATTTGACGGCGTCTGGGAGGTTATTCCATATTTGCGGTGCTCTGTAGGAAAATGAGGATCGAGCCATTTTCTTTTTGTATTGCGGTATTGCAAGTAAGGTGCTGGTCCTGGATCTGAGGTTATAGGATGAGGGAACTGCCGGGGGAAGCAGCATATTCAGGTAGGGTGGTAGCTTCCCAGAAAAGCTCTTAAACACCAGGTTGGAAAGGTGAAGGGTGCATCTAGATTCCAGCGATGGCCAGTTTAGTTCCTTTAACATGTCACAATGGTGGGTCATGTAGTTACATTGTAGCACAAAGCGACAGAATGAGTTATACAATGTAGTAAGTTTATGAAGGTGTGTTTGCGGGGCGGCTGCATACACTACATCTCCGTATTCAATGGCTGGCATAAGCATTTGTTGTACAATCTGCTTTCTTACCGCGGTGCTCAGGCAGGATTTGTTTCTGTACAGGGCACCTAGTTTGGGGTAAAGTTTAGATGAGAGTTTTTCGATGTGGGGGCCAAAAGATAGATTTGGGTCTAACCACATATATATATATAATATGATACATCTTTACAATTCTTTTACACCTTAGTAACAAGGTTTATAAACAGTATAAATACAAATTATAGTTATTTAACAAATTTAAATTAATTTAATAGTTTTGTTAAGTAAAGTGGACCACAATGTCGTATTATAGTGAAAAGGCAGAGTACACACTGTAACCAGAGAAACTGACTGAAGAAGCCGTTGTTGCGGCGAAACGCGTTTCAGATTACTATATTTTCTTCTGTTAACTCACTTAATAAAATCTTTTATTGCTTTATAATATACATAGTTTGGGGTGTTTACTCCTATCTCCTGGCTGAGAGCTAGGTACATCTGAAGGATCTGGAACCACAGAGAGGGGTGGGAGGCTACCTGGAAAGACCTCACAAGCCGACAACCTTAGAGCCAGGTCACGGATTTAATAAAAGTTGACCTTCCGGCTGATAGTTTATTTGCTGAAAAACAAATTTTTTATCATTTTCATGCATTTAATACCAAAGCAATATCAAAACAACTGCGCCAAGTTGCAACTAATGAGCACCAATAGGTTCTGGTGTAAATTACGCAATCCTTTTTTGAAACTATTGACATACACAAAACACAGACAAACATAAAATAGTGAGACTGACTCAATATCACCGCCAATTACCTATATAGAATTGGCCCAGTCCTTTACCACAGCGGCATAATAGCCTACAGATAGATGGGAGAATTGTAAAGAGGTAAGCAAGAAAATGCCAACTATTACCTCGACAGTTCGTGCTGCCTACACAACACCCTATATCTATAATAAACGATAGCCAGAAAAAGTCAGGACACATAAGGCATGCTTGGTAGAAGAAGGAGGCTGAGATACAAGAAAAATCAAACTGTTAAAAACTACAAGATTGCATCCATAGGCGTGCGCAGCCTATTGCATTAGGGTGTGCACCCAAAAGCTCAAAACACACACATATATATATATCACATACATACATACATACATACATACAACGACACACACACACACCATTACTATGTGTATGCTTCAGGGGTTAAGCAACCTTCAATACCCAGACGTTTTGAAACTACATTTCCAATGAGTCTCATCTATCTTAATTATTGGCCGAGCAACATATGAGATATAGTTCCAAATGAGCTTCAGGACCAATGACCCCAGTATACATCATGTCACCTCAAAATGCTAGATCAAAAAATAAAAATTTGGATTTTGATCACATACAGCGTGTAAATTTATTTTACCACATTTTTTCATCCAAAAGATTGTTAGTTAGCGCGGGCGCACCATATTAAAATCCAAACGCTAATCTGTTAGAAAACCAGTTACCGTTTGGAATCTTGCGCTTTTCAGCTCCCTATACTTAACATGGGGAGTGGAAAGTGTTAATCAGCATTAGCATTACAATCTACTAGCGCTGATTACCGTCCGGTTGCGGTTACTGAACATTTACTCACAACCAGGACCTGGTGATAACGGATTCCACTTCTGCAGAATCAGTCAGCACCAGCTGAAACCCCCCCCCCCAAAAATCAGATACTCACCTCTCATCCCGCAGAAAGAACGACTGCTCCATTCGCCTCCTCTCGCCGCCAGGAGCAGAGGGAGACTGGGAGAAAAAGTCCCTCAGTCTCACTCTGGGAATCACTATGTCGACCTGCCGGATCTCACAAAGACTTCAACGATGTGCCGAGTACATCCTCTACACACAAACATGAAACCAGAGGATGCGCTCAGCACGTCGTCAGCAGCAAAGTGGTTAAATGTTAAAAAGGAGTGAAATTTGAGTAGAGTGGCCCAATTAACCTCTTGCTGACTTGCACCAATACAGTCTCCTACCTATACCTCACGACGCTGCCAAGACGCTCGCTGTAATTCTTTTTGTGGAGTGCAGGCAGCAGATATTGTGGCGATTTCTGTGCACAATACAATCCTTTATGGTACAAGACAAGGGGGCAACACCGGAATGCGACAAGGCAACAGGTGCAGAATTTTACGCAAAGCAGCCTGTTTAAAGACAGATACATGCATTTATACACACAGCCATACGTTCACATACATAACTATATATCCTCCTCCCTACACCCTGGGGGTTTGTAGCAATAAAGCCCACATTAATGTGCAGTGTGAATGAGCATATCCCAGAAACCACAACAATAAAACTCACAGTAATGTACAGTGTGTATGAGCGTATCAGAGATTCGCAGCAATAACACCTTCAGTAATATACAGAGTGTATGAGCGTATCAGAGCTCCACAGCAATAAAACTCAGCAATGTGCAGCGTGTAAGAGCGTATCACAGAATCCACAGCAATAAAACCAAGCAATGTGCGGTGTGAATGAGCGTATCACAGAATCCACAGCAATAAAACCAAGCAATGTGCAGTGTGAATGAGCGTATCACAGAATCCACAGCAATAAAACCAAGCAATGTGAATGAGCGTATCAGAGAATCCACAGCAATAAAACTCAGCAGTATGCAGTGTATGTGTATCACAGAATCCACAGGCATAAAACTCAGCAGTATGCAGTGTGTATCAGTGTATCACAGAATCCACAGCCATAAAACTCAGCAGTATGCAGTGTGTATCAGTGTATCACAGAATCCACAGGCATAAAACTCAGCAGTATGCAGTGTGTATCAGTGTATCACAGAATCCACAGCCATAAAACTCAGCAGTATGCAGTGTGTATCAGTGTATCACATAATCCACAGCCATAAAACTCAGCAGTATATGTGTATCACAGAATCCACAGGCATAAAACTCAGCAGTATATGTGTATCACAGAATACACAGCCATAAAACTCAGCAGTATATGTGTATCACAGAATCCACAGCCATAAAACTCAGCAGTATTTGTGTATCACAGAATCCACAGCCAAAAAACTCAGCAGTATTTGTGTATCACAGAATCCACAGCCATAAAACTCTGTTTAAATATTTAAAATACACTATTAAAAAATATTTTTGATATATGAAAATTGCACCCTCTCCTGCTTACCTTTGGTTTTTTTTTTGCTTGCAGGAAGGGTGTTTGGATATCTATCATTGGTGGTCCAGTGGCACAGATGGGGGGAGGTCAAAGAGGGGTAACCCGGCTGGCCGCATCTGATGGATAGCCGCCGGGACCCCTCATTTCCGCGGGCCTGGCAGCCTCCGCTTCCCTGGTGGTCCCTGTGGTTCGTGGGGTGCTGCACTGCGCTCTGTACATGGCGCACAGACCGCACAGCACATCCCTCTGTCTGTGTCAGAGCGCCGGCGGTCAGGTGACAGGTCATCAGAGATCGCCGGCCGCTCGTGTCAGTGAGGGATGTGCTGTGCGCCATGTACAGATCGCAGTGCAGCACCCCACGAACCACAGGGACCACCAGGGAAGCGGAGGCTGCCGCCAGGCCCGCGGAGACGAGGGGTCCCGGCGGCTATCCATCGGATGCGGCCAGCCGGGACCCAGAATGTGCCGCGGGCCGGCATTAGGGTGTGCCTAGGCACACCCCGTGTGCACGCCTATGATTGCATCGTTCAACGCGTTTCGCCCACAAGAGCTTAGTATGGAGCTGATTTTTAATACATAAGTAATTGTCGTCTGACCTTTCGGGAGGCTTCGCCCATCGCAGAAGGTGATCGGTTTGGTGAGTTCACGTGCTATATCCGGTACCGGAGGGTAGAGCCTCAGACTTTCCTTAATACACATAGCAGTGTATGTCAGCTTCCCCAGATCCTCCCTGGAGACACAGGACGGACAAAGGCATAAAGATATTGTATCAATAAGGACACACAGATGCTACACAGATATGTGCAGCTGGAACTAAAATGTATTGGGGTGGTCTGGAGAGGAATCCCACTGAGGTGTTTTCCTTGGCTGAACACATGGCGGCATAAAATAAAACACATTAAGGGTTTATTCACTAAGCACCAAACTTGCCACTGAATTGCACCGAACAATGAATTTCCCTGTGCGCTGCAATTTATTGGCAGTTCGCCTATTGAAAATATTGTCAATTCTCCAAATGCTGGCTAATTGAAAGAGAAATATGGTGCAGTTTGCTCCAATTCGGTGGCAGTGAAATTCTCCATAGAGAAGTAATGGTTAATCTATTCAGAGAATGTTGAACTGCACCTCTTCGATAGGTTTAAACAGGTGAATCCCATAGGATTCAATGTTAAAAAATATTATCGATATCATTTTTTTTTATTCAACCATTTATTCTTTTCATTTTCAGCAAAAAAGCCTTTTAGAATTTACCCAGTCAAAAGAAGCTGAGGCCGTGCATACTTACCGCAGAGGATTAAAAGGAAGGAGGAGGGGGGCGGAGCTGACTGCCGATATGGATGGTCGCATCTTGCTGAGCTCCACAAGGATTGTTCTATTTTTTTGCTGACCCTTGCGACCTACCTTCGGCTGCAGTACCTGGCGAGGTGGGGAATGCACTGAGGTACCTGTGGACCCGTGCCTGATCTCTCCCGTGCCCTCTCGGAGCAGTTTGGGAAGATTTATTGCCTCCGGCCTGTTTTTGCGGCCTACCCCGGGTGGCCATTTTTGAAGCCTTTTCCTGCTGGGATCAGCATTCCCCTTCCTTGGGGCGGTGGAGCTGCGATGGAGTGCCTGGATAGATGTCTGGCGTGGCTGATGGAGGAAGGGGAGCGTCCACTTTCACGAGGGGACATCCGGCACCTCATTGCTGAGATGCGGCTCTCCTGGGATGTGGCTGCTCCCTCCGGGAGTGAGAATGCGGGCCCCCTACATGAGTGCGGTACACTTGACTGCTCGGCCGAACGGTGCGAAGAGGTATGGCGGCCAGAGAATGGAGAACGGAGAACAAGCTGCGACGCCCCGGCGGTGGTGCTACGGGCGCTTATCCTACCCCTGAAAGGGATCTCCTGTTTGCCTACTGCCTGCCGACCCTCAGCTGAAGCTGCCCGGGTGGATCGCAGACGTCTGGAGGGTGCTGCGGATGTCGAGGCATCAGAGGATTCTCCCTGCTTGATGCCGGCCTGGCCGCTGTTCGGGACGCGGTGGGGTTTGGAGCTGGCATGTGGTCCTGGGACCGGAGCTGCCGGGGTTACCTGGAACCGGAGCCATTGGAGGTTTTTTCTTTCCCCAGGCTTCTTCGAGGAGACCGAGGGTCCTGCTCTCGGCCTCACCTCGTCACCTTTCCCGGTTCTGACCCTGCTCTTGGCTGCTGGACATAGGTGGAACATGTGTCCTACTTTTTCCCTGGACACTGGCTGAACCGGATGGTGCCACTTTCGGATCCCTGGCTGATGACACCTTCCCTGCAAGGCCTTTTCCCCAATCCCCCCAGATGTGTTTCACCCCCTGCTGACAACCCACACTCACCATTAGCTGAGTGTTTACCCCCCAACCTGATGACATGCCCTGCTTACACCCCCCCTCCCTTAGCACTTGAGACTCTTCCTGAGGACATTTTTGTTTTAGGATTTTCTGCTGAGGTCTTTGATTTCACCACCCACCCTTAATTGTCTGTGTTTGTCCGAGTGAACATGCAGACCTATTTGCTGACATTTGGGACTTGCTGATTGTCTGCTGGAGCATCGGGACTACCCCCCTTTTTTTTTTTTTAATGGGACATTGGGTAGTATCCTGGGCGAGCCGCTAGGGTGGTAACCTAGGCTCTGGCCATCCTCTTGGCCCCAGGTCTCCCGGCCCTGTGGTCTCTTTCATGGCCCCCGGCCTCCTAAGGGGTGTCGGGGTGAGCCAGGAATGCCACAACCTAATGGGCAGTCCTTTACCTTTTCCCCCTTTTTTTTATTTTTTATTTTTTTTATTATTTTTTTTTCCTCCCTTTTACTTTTTCCTGATACCCCACTGTTGGACTACAGTGCTTTTTTGTTTTTCTGACTTTACCCACCTGAGTTGTCCTGTTTCGCTCACTATTATTACTTATTATTTGTATTTATGTCTGATTTACTGCTGACCTATTTCAAAATAAAATTTTGAATTAAAAAAAAAAAGGAAGGAGGAGGTCAAAGAAGGGATTTTGGCCACCTTTATAGGCCAAAGATGTGCAAAGAATGAGCTAATGCACAGTTTAGCTCCCAACCACGTAAGTGTATCCACGCTTTATTTTATAACAGATAAGTTGTGATACAGTACGGACTATTGTTTGGCCATTGTCCTGCTTATGTCTTCGAGGTAAAGGAGGAAAGTTCTTGGAGACAGGACCGGTTGCAGTGAGGAGCCTATGTCCACTTTTTCAAGGACAACTGCATTCGCTGATACATTGACGATTTAACCACCAGGTGGCAGAAAAGCCTTAGGAAATCAAAGAGAACTCCCCTCTCTATTCAGGTTCATTAGAACTAGGGATGAGCTGTTCGGTTCGATCAGTTCGGAGTTCGAACCGAACTTTGGTTGTTCAAAAGTTCGCAAACTTCGAACTTTTTGGGTGTGTTCGGTTCGAGTTCGCAAATAAAAAGAAATTTTGAAAAAAGTATAGAAAATGTTAAAAAAAATACTAAAAAAATCTAGAAATAAAGAGACTCTTTACTGCAGAATATTATAAGCAATGGTTTATTAGATATTGAATGAAAAACTAATGTGTACGTGCAAAGATTCTCAACTCTAAATGACCTGTGTTTTTCAAATGGCATAACAGGTGTTTTTAGTCTGGTCTAATCAATTTGATACATTGTAGACTATACTGAGGGGGTGGGGTAGTGTCTGCTTCTGATTGAGATTTGAGAAGTGTTAATTTCCCCCTAAAACTTCTAATATACTGTATTTCCCTGCTGTGTGCTCAGCTCATTATTACCGCTTTCGCTCATCATGTTTAAACGCGATTTTGAAGCCACATTTTGTTAAATGACCGACATGTTAGATATTGCTCTTTCCGGCAGACTCTGCAGATTC
Source organism: Leptobrachium leishanense (assembly GCA_009667805.1). NCBI lineage: Eukaryota > Metazoa > Chordata > Amphibia > Anura > Megophryidae > Leptobrachium > Leptobrachium leishanense. The sequence continues at coordinate 13,379,148 of CM019070.1, forward strand.
ATAATATATCATTTTTATATGTATACGTCCTGTCTTGGCTGTATATTATGAAAAAAATGCAATAAAAATTTAATTTTTAATTATCTGCAGTGTGTAAAGTGTTGTTTTTTTCACATTTTAGCACATGAGCGTTTGCGGTTATGTTTTCTATGGGGTGCGCTTGTACAAAAATTAGAAATAGGGACTTTTTACATTTTGTGGGGGGAATTACGTGATTTATAGCAAACACACCCCATAGAAAAAAATCATTAGTGCATCATCGTTCACATTATAATTGCAATGTGAACAATATTGCTGCATTAATAAAAATAACACACAAAAAAAATACATGTTTTTTTTATTTTTTTTACTTTATACCTGGTCATGTTGGGTATCATTCGAAAGGCCATGCTCAGGCCTTTCGATTGACACCCTCCATGACCCACTAGATGCCTGGAGATATCGGGGTTCAAATGAACCCCCTATCTCCACCAGGGGATTGGCCTGGGCAATATATATACGCATGATGTGAGCTGGCCTGGGCAATATATATATATATATATACGCATGATGAAAATTTGCAAAGGATAAGGCACACAAAGTGAAATTTTGATGTGTCTGAAATTGAAACTTACGTGACAACTCTTATTTATTTTTTTTCGTTAATTTATATTTGTTCAATACAGTTAATTTTAATTTGTTTACTAGAGTTAATTTAAAATGGTTTAATACAGTCTATTTATATTTATTTTACCTTTACTATTAGTGCTTTTCAAACTTTATTCTTAAGAAAAAAGAAATTTAGCAATTTCATGTTGTGTCGTTTTTTTTTTGGGGGGGTGCAAGTAGTTGGTCTTGCCTAGGGCGCAAAATAGTCTAGCACCGGCCCTGACCGCATGGTCCACCCCTGCACTCTTCCACAATACCACAGAGGGGTTACTGTATGATGGCACTTGCTGTCCTGGCACTAAAGGCACAATATTTGGCTGCACTGCCACTGACGCCTGTATCAGATTGATATCCTCAGAGGGGTGAGACTGTGTGACGGCACTGTTGCCGACGCTAAAGGCCCAATTTTAGGCTAGGGTCAAACGAACGCATTTTTCGCAGCGAACGTCAAAAAGTGCGTCCGAACGCGTTGAGGTGTTTTTTCACGGAAAGCGCTTAAACGGTCATACGATGCGCATTTTTGTGTGTGATTTTTTACGGATCCAAACCAGGAAACTTTGGGTGTCTGGACGTTATGTTGGCCGGACATGAGCAGCGTCTGATGTCTCCTAATCACGCACACACGCCGCTATGCGGACGCAGCGCACTCTGTACGTCAGTACTAGCGGTTTAGCGTTCTCAAAAAAATGCGTTGATTTTCCACTTACGTTGTGCGGCCGGACTTTCGTGCGGCCGTACGTTGTATATTGGCCGTCATTGCGTGTCATTTGCTGCTAGTGCGGCCATGATTAAGTGCGCCTAAACGCACGTTAAAAGTGCGCTAGTCTGACCCCAGCCTTAAAGCACCTATTGTTACTTTCATCAAAAGCCTGCATAAGTTTCACAATAATTTAGCCAAAAAATCACTAAACTTTTTCTGCGTGTCCGAAAATGTCTCCTCTTTTCATGCAGACTGCCGCCCCAAGCAGTTGTTTATGGATAGATTAAAGGAAAAGCATTTACCGTTTGAAACTTATTTTTTTTGTTTTTAAGTGTTTCTATACATCCTAGAAATCCGCCACTTCACGGGCAGGTTATGGGGACCTCCTAGGCACGATATTTGAAGGAATTTTTCGTTTTTATTTTTAACCCTTATTTCATGGAAAACTCACTGTCCCTTTAAAAACTTTTTTAAAAACTTTTTGTCCTTGTTTCCTGTCCCCCAGGGCACTACCCGGACCCCCATACACCTTTTATGGCAAATATGTAGCATATATGCCCTCTTGGAGGGCACTCTAAAAACCAAATTTTTAGCCCCATTGACTCGTATTGAGTTCGAGTTCGGGTTCGGATTCGAACATTTGGAAAGTTCGGGTTCGGATTCGAACCGAACTCGGGGGGTGTTCGGCTCATCCCTAATTAGAACATATATGGACTAAAGATACCACATTGGTTGAATGAGAACATATATATAAGCTTATACTGTCTTCATATATTGTACCATCGTTCGTATTATGCACAAGAAGGGAAACATTGTGTTTGCATAATATGTCACCTGTTTTTGTGATCAATTTGAGAAAGTACTACGCGTCTTATGCGAACTATGCACAAAATGTGACCTATCTTGTTCACATATTATGTGGTTTCTGCATTTGTGATCCACCTAAAAGTCTATACCACACCCTGGCATATACTTCTGCCTAGCACTAATGCAGGCATAGCATCTAATAGCAAGCAACGCCAGGCAGAGGGTATCCACATTTATCTCAAAAAAACCTTTTTAGACATTTAATTTTTTGGAATTTTTTTTGGTATTTTTTTTTATGCAAAATTTTTGATTCCCAAATTTTTTTTTTAAAGCGTATTATATTTTTTACTCTGTAACAGACAGTTTTATTATTTTTTATAGGACCTTTTTTTATTATTTTCACACATGTTCATGCATTTTTATTGGTTAAATGCCTTTTAAAGAGTAGCAGAGTTTGGTTTCTTTTCTGCAGCTCGGCAGTGTCGGCACCAGTCGGCAGAGCTTTCTGAATAAACCTCATTGAGTAAAATATATTACGTTCAGTGTATCTTGGCATAAAACAAACAGAGGGTGTGTTTGGATAGATAATGTCTCAAAGCTCTGTAGGAATGTAACCCTTCAGGGAGAAAAATACGCTCACATCACGAGCCATTAGACTGGCTGGATGCGCCGCAAGGGCCAACGCTCCCCTGGGTCATGTGACTGCAAGTTCTGCCTTAAAGGAGCCCAGCACCCAAATTATGGTTGGTTTTCTGAATTACCGCTGGGCTAAAATGGAGAGTCAAGAGGGGTTAATGTTTAAACCCTCCATTCCCCCGTCCTGTTTTAACCCTAGAGTATCCTTTTAAGATGATACGGCAGATAACAACACTGTAAGGTCTCACCATTCCACCGTGTCCCGTCCTCCTAGGACCTCTCTGATCTCCTCTCGGCACTTCTGCTGGTGCTCGGGGTATTTGGCCATGCAGTATAATGTCCAGGAGACCCCACTGGCCGTCGTGTCGTGTCCCTCAAACATGAAGGTGTCCACCTCTGCCCGCAGGTCCTCATCGGACAGACCTTGGCCATTTTCATCCTGTTTAAAAAAATAAGTATTTATTTCATATTTAGGGACACTGGAATTTGTTTCCTGTAAATAATCTTGCAAGTGGAGAGGATGATCTTCATTAAAACATATAGTAACTGCAGTACCTCCTATTCCACTTTGTAACTAAACTACACTCTACACGCGTCTCAGGACAGGGTTTAAAAGGAGAGATAATAATAATAATAATAAGGTGTCGCTGTAATTGCCATACACAGGCATTATGCAGCACATACAGATACAAGGTGTTGCTGTAATTACCATACACAGGCATTATGCAGCACATACAGATACAAGGTGTTGCTGTAATTGCCATACACGGCATTATGCAGCACATACAGATACAAGGTGTTGCTGTAATTGCCATACACAGGCATTATGCGGCACATACAGATACAAGGTGTTGCTGTAATTACCATACACAGGCATTATGCAGCACATACAGATACAAGGTGTTGCTGTAATTGCCATACACGGCATTATGCAGCACATACAGATACAAGGTGTTGCTGTAATTGCCATACACAGGCATTATGCAGCACATACAGATACAAGGTGTTGCTGTAATTGCCATACACAGGCATTATGCAGCACATACAGATACAAGGTGTTGCTGTAATTGCCATACACAGGCATTATGCAGCACATACAGATACAAGGTGTTGCTGTAATTGCTATACACAGGAATTATTCAGCACATACAGATACAAGGTGTTGCTGTAATTGCCATACACAGACATTATGCAGCACATACAGGTACAAGGTGTTGCTGTAATTGCCATACACGGGCATTATGCAGCACATACAGATACAAGGTGTTGCTGTAATTGCCATACACAGGCATTATGCAGCACATACAAATACAAGGTGTTGCTGTAATTGCCATACACAGGCATTATGCAGCACATACAGATACAAGGTGTCGCTGTAATTGCCATACACAGGCATTATGCAGCACATACAGATACAAGGTGTCGCTGTAATTGCCATACACAGGCATTATGCAGCACATACAGATATTGCATTGCTAATAATCTTATTCTGATCACTAAATCCCCATAAGCAGGAGATCTCACCATTTTATTATCTGTCTGCAGCACATTTACTGCATCTGCCTGTATGCTGATAATGCAGACCCCGTGTAAGCAGGAGATCTCACCCTTTTATTATCTGTCTAGAGCACATTTATTGCATCTGCCTGTATGCTGATAATGCAGACTCCGTGTGGCACTGTGTAGGATAAGGGACATCATCTAGTCTAGAACTCTTCATCCCAGCAATATTTCTCTACAGATTTCTTAATGATCTCAGAACACAATTTCATGTGCAAAATGTCTATTTTAACCTGTATTTAATTGTTTTCTTCGCATTCCATACTTCAAATAAATGTTATGATAAAAAATGTTTTAACAAAAAGAGCTTGGTAGTGAAGGAGTTAAGGAAGATACAACCCAGACCGTTCCTATTTTGACAGTGAATTGTCACATACGATACCTTGGCGTATAGAAGAATGTCGAGGAAATCCAAATGCCTCTTCTTCTTGATTTTCTCCAACTCGCTTTCCTGCTTGAGAGATTCTTTCCGCAGTTTAATGACTTTATCTGTTTTGGTTGAACAGGAAACACAGAATTAATAATGGATGAATAAAAAAGGTTTTATGAATGAGGACCTGATTCATATTGATGTCCCTGAAAACCCATCTCTCTGTCCGTACAAGAAGTCGTTCAGAAAAATCTTTATATGAATTTCCTTGACATAAATCGACCAAGAACAACAACGAACGACCAGAGCATCGGAATTCCAAACAGGAAATGTATCAAATTTATCACAAAACGTTGCAAATGGGTCTGGGGCCGTTAAAAGAGTTCCTGTGGACAAAACATGTGGACGAAGAACAAAACATAAAGAAACATATCCAACCAGTAGCTGCATTCTAACCTGTGTGCAGGTGGGCCACCTTCAAGGCCTTCCGGAAGCGGGATCCGTGGGAGCTAAAGTAATAGATGAGGTCACTGTGATGCGGGAAGAAGCGGATTCTTCTCTCTGTCAGATATGAAATCTCATACACAGCTTTAATGTACTCGTTCTCACTGCAAGAAAAGATAACGAATGTCAACCCAGAGTTCAGTTCAAGCTGCCAAGATGCAGCGAAACGCGTTAATCATTGTCTATGTTTTTAACAGTTTATTATTTTGGTTGAGTGTGGTTGCAATGTTCTGTTTGACTCATGTACCCTAATGTTTCCAGTCTGCCTCGTGTAGCTCTGGCCACCTGTGGACCTTAGGTGCACTAAGAGAGTTATTCACTAACGTCTGAATTTGCTACCAAATGGTGAATTTCACCGTAGGTACAGTCTTGGGGCAATTTATCTATTCACAAAGCTGTCAAGTTAACCAAATACAGGTGAATTGACCTCAAAATATGGTGCATTTTGCTGCAATTCGCCACTATTCGATCAAAATCGTCCCATATAGAACGAATGATTCATCTATTCACAGAATCTCGAGTTGCACAAAAATTGGAGAGAAATGTCTTGGTTTCGGTGATATTTAAATTCGACAGGTTTAAACGGGCGAATTGAATGGGTTTTAATGTAGTAAATGTAATATCTTTTAAAAAAATGTAAAGACTTTATTATTTGATTTTTTTTTTTACAAAAACCTTTTTTATTTTTTAAAAGACATTTGTTGAGTTTTGTTTTGTTTCTGTTTTAAGTTATCGTGACCGTTTTCCACTCTCCACCAACACCTCCTCTACTCCCATGTGGGCTGAGCAGCTCAGGAAACCTCGCGGATACAGTATTCGTTGCACGAATAATAATAATAATAATATACCTGCACGGCAATGGAATATATAAAAATATTGGTTTGTAGCATAAATGTAAATATCTCAAACCTGTCCGTCTGGCAGTTGCTTTGGTAACTGAAGGCGCATTTCATGATGGTGTCCAGGGTCATCAGGCTGACGTGATGGAAAAGCTCCACTGACTCCTTCCCAGAGGCTAATGGCTCCCACTTACCCTAAAATAAAGCAAGAAGAAATAAAGAAAAACTACATTTACACAATACACAAAAAGTGACCAGGATAAACAGATTCGAACTGGAGGTGACACATTCATCAACTGCAGGCAGCGTCGATAGCTCGGTTTGTTGATTTTGCCTGCGCCCCTCTCAGCGCTTCACTTGGCCAAAGAGGGCCCGTGGCGTTTTATTGATGGAGGGGTCCTGGATGTGACATTTACCTGATAGTGTCTCAACGTATTGGAACCTATTCTGTTACAAAAAAAAAGGTCATTTAGGCTAGGGTCAGACGAACGCATTTTTATGTTGTCTGTGAAAAAGTGCGTTCGAACGAATGGACGCATTTTGTCACAGAATACGTGATAGTGGTCATACGATGCGCATTTTCGTCCGTGATTTTGTACGATCATCAATAAAACCCTTTTGCGTCTGGACGTTATGTTTGCCGGACATTAGCAGCGTCTGACGTCTCCTAATCACACACACACACCGCTAGCGGACGCAGCGCACTCTGTACGTCAGTACCTGCGGTTTCACGTTCTCGAAAAAATGCGTTCATTTTCCACTTGCGTTGCGCAGCCGGACTTTTGTGCGACCGTACATCGTATATTGGCCGTCATTGCCCGTCATTTGCTGCTAGTGCGGCCGTGATTAAGTGCGGCTGCACGCGCGTTCGCACTGCCTCAGTCTGACCCTAGCCTTAGAAGGAGATCAAAGCATCTTATTTAACCCAAGGGATTTCTAACAGCAGTTATTGTAGCTCAGAGCAGGGGTTTGCAATATTGGCCCCTCCTCAGATGTTTTGGAACTACATGATCAACCAACCAACGATCAACCTAATGACGTTCAAAGCCCTTAATAACACAACCTGTCATATGTCTTCCTTAGTTCACAAGCACAACCCTTCTGGATCACTCTGGTCAGCGGCCGACCTTTGCCTGTCCGCTGACTCCATCCGCACCACCAACTCTCGCCTCCGAGACTTCAAGTGAAGCTCCGGTCCCGTGGAATGACCCACCTCGCCCTATCAGACTCTCCCCTAATCTTCAGGAAATCCCTTAAAAAACAATTCTTCAGATTAATGTACCACATTACTGATGCAACCTAATCCTCTCCTCACCTACCCCCCCCCCAATTACGAAAGAAGCCACGTCCTGGTCTCCACCATTTCTGTAACACTAACGCTAGTGATCCTGACGACCAAAAATGAATCCTCTTATCTTCCTGCACCCCAACTCCTCTGTATTGTAAGCACCTGTGAGCAGGGCCCTCTACACCTCTTGTTTCTGTTCCTATGTTTGTTTTACTTTTCTCTCGTTCCCATTGGTTATTGTACAGGGCTGCGGAAACTATTGGTGCCATATAAATGATGATGATAATAAACATGATAATCTGGAGGGCCACGATTGCTGCCGCCGGGTTTAGGGACTCGTTGCTGGGAGTTTTATTGCTTTGAAGCTCTGTTATACATATTATCTTGTCTCTTTTGTTTTCTTTCTGTTCTTACCAGCATAACGTTGGTACAGTCAGACGTCAGCTTGACGTAGGGTTTCAGTACATCATAATGGAAGCCGGGGGTCAGCAGCTTGCGGTGTTGTTGCCACTTTGGCCCAGACAGGATCAGCAGGCCTCTCCCTAAAAAGTAAAGATTTACATTACATCTATACAAACGCACCAATATATCATTTAAATAAACATAAGGGCCGATTCGAAGAGCACCGACATTCCACTGATAATACTCAATTTGCTGCATTTTGTGTTACTCACCAATCCAGGGGACAACAAAATCATACAGCATTTTATGCTTAGGATCTGTGAAAATGGAAAAAACAGAAGAAATTTTTTATTTATAAAATATATATTTTTTTCTAATTAGTCATCATAAAATTAATAATTTTCAAAAATATTTATTGCTGTAGGGCAGAGAATAAAACACAATGGGAGGATAGATTGGCATATTTTTGTACATTGTAGCTGAAATAGCGAGTCAATAGAAAACACAGGAAACCTCACAAAGTCCAAGTTTCCTTAGATTACAATGTGGCTGCTTCACCATAGCTTACAATGTGGCTGCTTCACCATAGCTTACAATGTGGCTGCTTCACCATAGCTTACAATGTGGCAGCTCCACCATAGCTTACAATGTGGCTGCCCCACCATAGCATACAATGTGGCTGCTCCACCATAGTTTACAATGTGGCTGCTCCACCATAGCTTACAATGTGGCTGCTCCACCATAGCTTACAATGTGGCTGCTCCACCATAGCTTACAATGTGGCTGCTCCACCATAGCTTACAATGTGGCTGCTCCACCATAGCTTACAATGTGGCTGCTCCACCATAGCTTACAATGTGGCTGCTCCACTATAGCTTACAATGTGGCTGCTCCACCATAGCTTACAATGTGGCTGCTCCACCATAGCTTACAATGTGGCTGCTCCACTATAGCTTACAATGTGGCTGCTCTACTATAGCTTACAATGTGGCTGCTCCACCATAGCTTACAATGTGGCTGCTCCACCATAGCTTACAATGTGGCTGCTCCACTATAGCTTACAATGTGGCTGCTCCACTATAGCTTACAATGTGGCTGCTCCACCATAGCTTACAATGTGGCAGCTCCACCATAGCTTACAATGTGGCTGCTCCACCATAGCTTACAATGTGGCTGCTCCACTATAGCTTACAATGTGGCTGCTCCACCATAGCTTACAATGTGGCTGCTCCACCATAGCTTACAATGTGGCTGCTCCACTATAGCTTACAATGTGGCTGCTCCACCATAGCTTACAATGTGGCAGCTCCACCATAGCTTACAATGTGGCTGCTCCACCATAGCTTACAATGTGGCTGCTCCACTATAGCTTACAATGTGGCTGCTCCACCATAGCTTACAATGTGGCTGCTCCACCATAGCTTACAATGTGGCTGCTCCACTATAGCTTACAATGTGGCTGCTCCACCATAGCTTACAATGTGGCTGCTCCACCATAGCTTACAATGTGGCTGCTCCACTATAGCTTACAATGTGGCAGCTCCACCATAGCTTACAATGTGGCTGCTCCACTATAGCTTACAATGTGGCTGCTCCACCATAGCTTACAATGTGGCTGCTCCACTATAGCTTACAATGTGGCTGCTCCACCATAGCTTACAATGTGGCTGCTCCACCATAGCTTACAATGTGGCTGCTCCACTATAGCTTACAATGTGGCTGCTCTACTATAGCTTACAATGTGGCTGCTCCACCATAGCTTACAATGTGGCTGCTCCACCATAGCTTACAATGTGGCTGCTCCACTATAGCTTACAATGTGGCTGCTCCACCATAGCTTACAATGTGGCTGCTCCACCATAGCTTACAATGTGGCAGCTCGGCTCCACCATAGCTTACAATGTGGCTGCTCCACCATAGCTTACAATGTGGCTGCTCCACCATAGCTTACAATGTGGCTGCTCCACCATAGCTTACAATGTGGCTGCTCCACCATAGCTTACAATGTGGCTGCTCCACCATAGCTTAGCAGGGCTGTCAAACTCCCAGCCCTGAGATGTTGAGGCCTACAATGCCCAGAATTCTGGAAAGGTAATAGATGGCCAGGGAATCATGGGATTTGTGGTTCATAAACATCCGGGTGAGGTCGGAGTTCGCTCTATAACTTGAATTTATCCTTTAAATGAAAGTATCAGACCTCCTCTTGCACTTGGATCAACATCTTTTTTCAGTAATTTATCGTTATAATAACATATGATTTATAATAATAGATATATGGGTTAATTTAACCATTTCTTACCCTGCCTTGAGAGAATGGCCTTCGCATATTCAGGATGACAGATGAGGAGCGCAGGAAGGAAATTCCCCATCCACATGGTGAAACCGTAGGGAAATTGTTCGGAATACTGCCTAATGTCGTCCATTTCCGTCCCATTCTGAGTGTACTGGAATAAAGAGTAGCAGGAACAGAAGTTGTGGGGATGTGTTGCAGTAAGAGTGTGATGGGAGTTGTGTGGACGAGTGATAATGGGATGTGTAGACGCATGATGTATTGTGGGTTAGAGAGCTTATTGTATAAAAAATCCAGTCTGGGAGTTATGTAAGCTACAATATACAGCATATTAAATTTTGGGAAGCCCCTAATTCAATGCTCCCCCAACCCACACACCCACTAATTCTACATTCCCAAATTTAATGCCCTGCTTTATTACCCCCTGGTGTCTTATTATATCATGATGATGCGCGTTGATTTGAAATGGTGCAATAATAATTGTTACATTTTAAGGATGAAAATCTAAAGTTGACATATGTAGAATAAGTGTTGCAGCTTACCATGTGGGCATTGCCATAGAGCCAGTGGGTTTTTGGGCCCGGGAAAGGCCTGTAGGTTGCCACCAGTTCCCTCCGCTTCAGATACAGTCTGGACACATTGTAGATTAGGAAGAGGCTGATGAGCCAGGCAGTCCACTGGCAGAGCTGATACACGTTCAGGGTCTGGAAATCAAACAGCGCTGAGACCGCCATGCCGGTGCTTCCTGCAGAGAGTGCAGCGCCTTCTGAGCAAAGGATTGTTTATATATCAAAGCTCAGACCTGAAGCTGTTACATAATGACAGCACCTGCAACATTGTCAGCACGGCAGGATCAGAGTACAGGAACCACACCCAGAGCTGGAAAAGAGAGCAAAAATAAAGGGAGTAACAATAAAAATACCCCGATAATAATAATAATTATGAGACAGATCATCCAGAGTCAGAAAGTGTGCATAAAGGTCACCATGTGAAAAAAACCATATACAGTCAGGTCCAGAAATATTGGGACATGGACACAATTGTAACATCTTTGGCTCTATACACCACCACAATGGAGTTGGAATGAAACAAACACAATGTGCTTTAACTGCAGACTGTCAGCTTTAATTTGAGGGTAAGTACATCCAACTCAGGTGAACGGTGTAGGACTTACAGCAGTTTGCAGATGTGCCTCCCACTTGTTAAGGGACCAAAAGTAATGGGACAGAATAATAATCATAAATCAAACTTTCCTTCTTAATACTTGGTTACAAATCCTTTGCAGTCAATCACAGCCTGAAGTCTGGAACGCATAGACATCACCAGACGCTGGGTTTCATCCCTGGTGATGCTCTGCCAGGCCTCTACTGCAACTGTCTTCAGTTCCTGCTTGTTCTTGGGGCATTTTCCCTTCAGTTTTGTCTTCAGCAAGTGAAATGCATGCTCAATGGGATTCAGGTCAGGTGATTGACTTGGCCATTGCATAACATTCCACTTCTGTCCCTTCAAAAACTCTTTTGTTGCTTTTGCAGTATGCTTTGGGTCATTGTCCATCTGCACTGTGAAGCGCCGTCCAATGAGTTCTGCAGCATTTAGCTGAATGTGAGCAGATAATATTGCCCGAAACACTTCAGAATTCATCCTGCTGCTTTTGTCAGCGTCACATCATCAATAAATACAAGAGAACCAGTTCCATTGGCAGCCATACATGCCCACGCCATGACACTACCACCACCATGCTTCACTGATGAGGTGGTATGCTTAGGATCATGAGCAGTTCCTTTCCTTCTCCATACTCTTCTCTTCCCATCACTCTGGTACAAGTTGATCTTGGTCTCATCTGTCCATAGGATCTTGTTCCAGAACTGTGAAGGCTTTGTTAGGTGTTGTTTGGCAAACTCTAATCTGGCCTTCCTGTTTTTGAGGCTCACCAATGGTTTACATCTTGTGGTGAACCCTCTGTATTCACTCTGGTGAAGTCTTCTCTTGATTGTTGACTTTGACACACATACACCTACCTCCTGGAGAGTGTTCTTGATCTGACCAACTGTTGTGAAGGGTGTTTTCTTCACCAGGGAAAGAATTCGTCGGTCATCCACCACAGTTGTTTTCCGTGGTCTCCCGGGTCTTTTGGTGTTGCTGAGCTCACCGGTGCGTTCCTTCTTTTTGAGAATTCCAAACAGTTGTTTTTGGCCACGCCTAATGTTCTTGCTATCTCTCTGATGGGTGTTTTGTTTCTTCAGCCTAATGATGGCTTGCTTCCACTGATAGTGACAGCTCTTTGGATCTCATCTTGAGAGTTGACAGCAACAGATTCCAAATGCAAATAGCACACTTGAATGAACTCTGGGCTTTTTATCTGCACATTGTAATTGGGTAATGAGGGAATATCACACACCTGGCCATGGAACAGCTGAGAAGCCAATTGTCCCATTACCTTTGGTCCCTTAACAAGTGGGAGGCACATCTGCAAACTGCTGTAAGTCCTACACCGTTCACCTGAGTTGGATGAACATACCCTCAAATTAAAGCTGAGAGTCTGCAGTTAAAGCACATTGTGTTTGTTTCATTCCAACTCCATTGTGGTGGTGTATAGAGCCAAAGATGTTACAATGGTGTCGGTGTCCCAATATTTCTGGACCTGACTGTATAGAATCTGCAAGATGACCTTTACAGGACTGGCAAACACTATTTTGTACCCAAACCCCTCTGTCCCTCTTTTATTTATTAATATTGCTTTTTTAGGGGCTCCTCCATATATTCAGGGTGTGTGGGTGTCTTTTTAGGGGTTCCTCCATATATTCAGGGTGTGTGGGTGTCTTTTTAGGGGTTCCTCCATATATTCAGGGTGTTCAGGTGTCTTTTTAGGGGCTCCTCCATATATTCAGGGTGTGTGGGTGTCTTTTTAGGGTCTCCTCCATATATTCCGGGTGTGTGGGTGTCTTTTTAGGGGCTTCTCCATATATTCAGGGTGTGTGGGTGTCTTTTTTTAGGGGTTTCTCCATATATTCAGGGTGTCTTTTTTAGGGGTTTCTCCATATATTCAGGGTGTCTTTTTTTAGGGGTTCCTCCATATATTCAGGGTGTGCGGGTGTTTTTTTAGGGTCTCCTCCATATATTCAGGGTGTGTGGGTGTGTTTTTTTAGGGTCTCCTCCATATATTCAGGGTGTGCGGGTGTCTTTTTTTAGGGGTTTCTCCATATATTCAGGGTGTGTTTTTTTAGGGTCTCCTCCATATATTCAGGGTGTGTTTTTTTAGGGTCTCCTCCATATATTCAGGGTGTGTGGGTGTGTTTTTTTAGGGTCTCCTCCATATATTCAGAGTGTGTGGGTGTGTTTTTACGGGTTCCTCCATATATTCAGGGTGTGCAGGTGTCTTTTTTTTGGGGTTCCTTCATATATTCAGGGTGTGTGTGTGTCTTTTTAGGGGCTCCTTCATATATTCAGGGTGTGCGGGTGTCTTTTTAGGGGCTCCTCCATATATTCAGTGTGTGCGGGTGTCTTTATAGGGTCTCCTCCATGTATTCAGGGTGTGTGGGTGTCTTTTTAGGGGCTCCTCCATATATTCAGTGTGTGCGGGTGTCTTTATAGGGTCTCCTCCATATATTCAGGGTGTGCAGGTGTCTTTTTAGGGGCTCCTCCATATATTCAGGGTGTGTGGGTGTCTTTTTAGGGGTTCCTCCATATATTCAGGGTGTGCAGGTGTCTTTTTAGGGGCTCCTCCATATATTCAGGGTGTGTGGGTGTCTTTTTAGGGGCTCCTCCATATATTCCGGGTGTGTGGGTGTCTTTTTAGGGGCTCCTCCATATATTCAGGGTGTGTGGGTGTCTTTTTAGGCGATCCTCCATATATTTAGGGTGTGTGGGTGTCTTTAGGGGCTCCTCCATATATTCAGGGTGTGCGGGTGTGTTTTTAGGGGTCCTCCATATATTCAGGGTGTTCAGGTGTCTTTTTAGGGGTTCCTCCATATTCAGGTGTGTGGGTGTCTTTTTAGGGGTTCCTCCATATATTCAGGGTGTGCGGGTGTCTTTTAGGGGCTCCTCCATATATTCAGGTGTGTGTGTGTTTTTAGGGGCTCCTCCATATATTCAGGGTGTGCTGGTGTTTTTAGGGGCTCAAATATATTCAGGGTGTGTGTGTCACTTTATCTCACTGTAATCCTAACATGTTGAGTAGGTTTTTTGTTTTGTTTATCTTTGCTCTAAAGTTTGTTTTGGAATTATGATTATTGTGTCCCTCTCATTATATGTATATGTGGAGATTTCTGTTGTCCTCTCATTAATTACAGGAGGCTGAGTAATTAACAGGTAATTTTTTGCCCTAAATGTGCAGCTCTCTTGTAAAATCTCTGTAAATCTTTACTTTATGTTTTATGTTTTATCATGTTTTAATAGCTCAGGAGGTTGTATTTTTTCCGCACGCCCTTTCACCCAGTAAGTCAGTTCCGTCAACATTTAAAGTGCTGATGTCACATTATGTCATTTCATCTCACATTCCACCTCGTTGATGAAACTGGCAGCAACACCTGTGGGAAAGCAGGGCCCCCAAAATCAAAGCTCCATTAAATACCTAGTTGATTTACTTTGTTTTTTGCAGAGGATCAGGGGATGCTCGGATAGGGCTCTCCTTGGAAACCTTTCACCTACCTGGCCAGAAATGGGGTCACTTCCTTGCGCATCATGTTGAGTCACTCGCACGCGTGTTACTCATGCAGGTTTATACAGACTCACCTTTCACACACTGCAAGGTAATCACGCCCACGTGGGATCAAGGGCACGGATTAAATACAATGTAGCGAGTGAATGGAATGTTTGTGTATTTGTGTCAATGTCAGTTACAATAAATTCCAAATCCCATCAACATCAAACGGCACAGATTCTCTACGAAGAAAACCTACTGAACGCATCTATTATAGGGGGGACGACATCCTAAACAACTATTATACGTCACAATATCCAGTGACTGGTCTATGGGGGGGTCAATAGGGACCCCCAAAGGCATGTGCGGCAGCTCCAGAGAGCAACCAAAGGGAAAATGGCAGGGAAACAATAGGGGTGAGGAATAATGGAGCATAAATGGAGGAAGGAGGAAGATGACACAAAAGTCCTCAAGGGGCTATATACTGTATATTAAAGATATAAGTGAAAAATCCGTAAGTCAATGAAGGGGTACATCAGAAAAATTTAATAGGGGTGAGGTGAGGTGAGGTGGGGAGATCATAAGTAAGGGCAGAGGGAGAAGGAGGAAAAATGTGACAAAAAGGAAATAAGATTGGGGTCTGATATACAGGGTAGGACAGGTGGGAAGAGACAAGGGTAAAAGACCTTAGGGGGAAGGATCAGGGGTGACGTTTTCGATGATACAATGCGTACACTTAGCTCCATCCCCTCCACACTTGCTGCTGTGGGAAATGAGAAGGAGAGGTAATGCAGCAATATTATTCACTTTATTATTGAAAAGTGAACAATACTGCTGCTTTTGGAGAAAAAACAGATTACCTGGTCATGTTTGGTTTCATTGGAAAGGCCAGCATCTGGCCTTTCCAATGACTCCAAAGAGGACCTCCTACAGTAAACGCTTCTACTGCTCTTGGAGAAAACCCTGAAAAAAGGAAATATTTTAATTTATTTTTATTTTACTATGACAGATAATCTGGTCATGTTTGGTATCATTGGAAAGGCTGGAATCTGGCCTTTCCAATGACTCCAAAAAGGACCTCCTACGCTAATTGCTTTTGGAGATAAAACATAGAAAAAACAGATAAGTGATATGGTTCAAGAGATACGGGGTCCAAAGGACCCCCCTAGTAACTCCTGTATTGGGATTCCCCTGCTGAGTAGGGGGCTCCCTCTTCATGACATCATCACACGCATGCATGATGAAGCCTGCGGCCCCGAGGGACAGACCAACAGCGAGGGCTGACATGCAAGATGTCAGCCCAATGTAGTTGAAGCCAGATTGGCGCCAAACTGGGGAAACACGTCGGTCGGCCCCTGCTTGCGGTGCCCCCCCACAGGCACCAAGGGGCAAGTGTCCCCACCTGCCTTCCCCTCGATACGCAACTGCAGTCATACGATGAATAAAAACCACTCCAAGAGCACTGAAAACATCACCCAGCTGTATGACCTCCTTTGTTAGCCCCAGCACAAATGTTATATTCCAGGATAGGGGTCTCAAACTCCGGTCCCCCAGATGTTTATTCCCTAGAATTCCCAGAATTCTTTGAAAGGAACAAGTAGCAGAATCATGGGAGCTGTAGTTGTAGTTCAGGGTCAGGGTCTGAGATTCCTGTTCTAGATATAATGTATGCATCTATTGCACCTTATTTAATATATACATTATATCATTTAATCAATGTATATATCTATTACACAGTATTTAAAATATACATTGATTAAATGATATAATGCATATATCTATTACACAGTATTATACAGTATATCTATTACACAGTATGTATATATACATTGATTAAATGATATAATGTATATATCCATTACACAGTATTTAAATTATACATTAATTAAATGTTATAATGTATACATCTATTATGCAGTATTTAATATATACATTGAATGATATAATGTATATATCTATTACACAGTATTTAATATATGCATTGATTTAATGATATAATGTATACATCTATTACACAGTATTTAATATATACTGTACATTGATTTAGTGATATAATGTTTACATCTATTACATAGTAATTAATATACACATTGATTAAATGATATAATGTTTACACATTTCCAGAGATCATTTTACAGCTCGCAGGGATGTGTTAGAATAACTAATAAGTAGAGACATAAATAGACGGTGTGGATCTCCACGTGATCACAAGGCACCGTCACAGGCATCGTGTAACCGTTATCGCATACTGTACCGAGCGCTGACCTTTGCCATGATAAGTATCTAAATAATACCGTGTGAAAGGTGGATTGTACATAATCTTAGTCTGGGCCCTTTAAAAAGATTTAAACATGAAAAAATAATATTGTAAATTATAAAGTAAGTAAGTGATTGTCTGCAGGATGGGAATGCTGAGTTACGCACCTGCAGGGCACTGGGAGAAAGGCTTCTGATAGTATAGAAGGTTTATCTCGCCTTTGTACAGACTAAACCAAGTGATCTATTTTAAACTATTAGGCTAGGGTCAAACGAAAGCATTTTTACACACGAACGTAAAAAAGTGCGTCCGAACGCATTGACGGATTTTTTCATGGAATAGGCGAAAACGGTCATACGATGCGCATTTTCGTGCGTGATTTTTTACGGATCCAAACCAGGAAACTTTTTGCGTCTGGACGTTATGTTGGCCGGACACGAGCAGGGTCTGACATCTCCTAATCACACACACACACCGCTAGCGGGCGCAGCGCACTCTGTACGTCCGTACTAGCGGTTCTGCTTTCTCGAAAAAATGCGTTCATTTTCCACTTGCGTTGCGCGGCCGGACTTTCGTGCGACCGTACTTCGTATATTGGCCGTCATTGCGTGTCATTTGCTGCTAGTGCGGCCGTGATTAAGTGCGCCAGAACGCACGTTAAAAATGCGCTGGTCTGCACAGGGAGAGGCTGCAAGGCATCCTGGGAAATGAGTGGCTCTATTCCATAGTTGGTGCTGCTAATGTAGCGTCTCAATATGTAATAGCGCTAAAAGTAAAGTAAGTTTTACCGCTGGCATTAATATTCCGGTACGGACGCTACAGTCTGGTGATAGAGTTTTGCGGCTCGCAGCTTGCGCAAGCTAACTGTTGGAGATACAACAGCATATATTATACTATGGACTGCAGGTGGCGCTGTTAGTACAGGTTAATATGTGTTCTAAACTCGTTGGTATATGTTCACAGGAAATAAGTCTCTATTGTCTCTGCTTTACTTCCTTCTTCCTTTCTAGCTGTGTGATGATGAAGCATCCTGATATATATCCAGTGACTAATCTGTTATAAGTTGTTTTATTGCTATATGCACAAAGTAAAGTTCTCTACTGCAGATTCACAAGACTCCAGTGCCTCTTTCATACAGAACCAACAGGTTATGGGCCCAGACACTGAAAACGAAACTACAAATCAGTAAGTGCTGCAGCTATCATCCAAATACCTGCTGTGTGTGAGGAAAGGAGCTGCATCCAATATACTGAAAGATGGCAAGTGGCTCAGATGTGAAATATGCAATAGCAAAGCTAAACAATACCAATTATCAGCTGTGGAAGTTTAAGCTGGAAATGCTGTTATCCAAAGATGATCTGTGGCAGGTGCTGGATACAATCAGACCCACTGACAACCCAGGAGAATGGGACAAAAGAAACAGGCAAGCAAAAGCAGTTATAAGCCTGTTAGTGGAGGATGATCAACTAATCCATATAAGAAAAGAAAACACAGCTAAAGGTATGTGGACTGCGCTACAGAAACTGCACGAGCGTTCAAACTTAAACAGTAAACTATATCTGCTACGTAAACTGTATAAGATGAGGCTGGAAAAAGGCCAGGAAATGTGTGAACATGTGAACGCTATGCTGGAAATTGTGGAGCAATTACGTGCAATTGGAGAAGAAATAAAAGACAATCATGTAGTGGCATTACTATTATGCAGCCTTCCAGAATCATATAGTGCCCTGATAAACGCTCTAGAAACCAGACCAGAGGAAGAACTAACACTGGAATATGCTAAAGGGAAATTAATTGATGAATACAACAGAAAGAAGGAAAATATACGTGGTGAAGAGAATGACAAAACAGAAGTAGCTCTAAAGGTGAATGAAAACACAAAACAAAACAAAGAGACCAGAGTGTGTTTTCGCTGCAAAAGGACAGGTCATTTGAAATATAATTGTTCAATCTGGAAAGCAGAACAGCGAAGGAGAGAGACATTCACAAAAGAAAGAGCTAAAGCAGCCACACAGGAAAGCAAAGACACAGCGTGGAGTGCAAGTTTTAAGTAACTCAGAATACTACCCCGCATGGATGGTACATTGACTCAGGAGCAACAAGTCACATGACCAGTGATGAGACCTTCTTCACAGAAATTAATTTTAATACAAAAGACAAAGTCTTCCTAGCAAATGGGAAAAGTATCACAACAGAAGGATTTTCAAGAAGTAACGCTGATCCATGCCTGTATTCAAAGAATCAAGACAACAAATGGATCTACCTACTAATTTATGTTGATGACATCATAATTTGTTTTGAACAAGAAGGGGATTATGATCAAATAACTAGCACATTGAAACAAAACTTTGAGATTAAAGAGCTTGGGAACATTGCTCACTATTTAGGAATCCAAATCGAGAAAGAAGAAGACGGAAGTTATCTTCTTCACCAAAGTCAGAAAATTACAGATATTCTAGCAGAGTTTCACATGCAAGATGCAAAAGAGGTGAAAACGCCTATGGAACCAGCTTATCAGAAAGACAATGGAATGGAAAACTTGTTACCTAACAATGAGAAGTACCGCAAAGCAATTGGAAAATTGTTATACATTGCAACTGTGACAAGACCAGACATTGCCGCAGCATTGAGTATACTCTGTAGAAAAGTTTCAACACCCTGTCAACGTGATTGGAATGCCGTAAAAAGGGTGATACAGTATCTAAAAGGAACAATTCATATGAAACTGCGACTGCCAGCAACACCCAATGCAAACTTAATTGGAAATGTAGATGCTGACTGGGCCGGAGATATCACAGACCGCAAATCTACTACTGGTTACATCTTCCAGTACGGAGAAGGAACCATCAGCTGGTCTAGTCGAAAACAAGCGACTGTTGCACTCTCTTCAACTGAAGCAGAATACATAGCAGCAGCACATGCATGTCAAGAAGCAATTTGGATTCGTCAACTTCTATTAGACATGGGACTGGATATGTCTAAACCGATACCCATCTTTGAAGACAACCAGGGATGTATAAAGTTGACACAATCAGAAAGGATCAACCCTAGAACCAAGCACATAGACGTAAAATATCATCTGCTCAGGGACACACAAGAGCAAGGACTTATCGATATTCAGTATTGCCCATCAGAAGAGATGACTGCAGATGCACTCACCAAACCGTTGCCAAAGGAACGTTATTGTTTTCTTCAAAAGAAGCTGAATGTTGTATGATTATGCACATGCTGTTGAGAAGGGGTGTTGGAGATACAACAGCATATATTATACTATGGACTGCAGGTGGCGCTGTTAGTACAGGTTAATATGTGTTCTAAACTCGTTGGTATATGTTCACAGGAAATAAGTCTCTATTGTCTCTGCTTTACTTCCTTCTTCCTTTCTAGCTGTGTGATGATGAAGCATCCTGATATATATCCAGTGACTAATCTGTTATAAGTTGTTTTATTGCTATATGCATAAAGTAAAGTTCTCTACTGCAGATTCACAAGACTCCAGTGCCTCTTTCATACATAACCAACACTAACTGCTACTTAGCGTTTCCTATACATAACTTGGGGAGCGCAATAATTTTTTACCCATCTCGACAAGTGAGGTGTTACAAAGTGATGGTGCAATTTATCATCGGACGTGGAAGTCTAAATTTAACACCTCCTAAAAGCTGGTGCTAAATGATTCTTAAATGCAAAATCATTTAACATGCTCTAAAAACCCCCATTCATTCCCATACTCACCTCTCATCCCGCGGTGAAGAGGGTGGCCCGATCCACCGCTTCTTCTCCCCGGGAGCAGAGGGAGACTGGATACAAAGAGTTCTTAGTCTCCCTCCGTGATCACTCCGCAGCGCTGCATGATCTCGTGAGAGTGAGGTCGCGCAAGCGCAAACCTCCATAGAGTCCTACAGACTCCAAGGGGTGATAAATCCCGGTGGCGGAGAAACCCTGTGTTCCTGGGCGAGGTGCTGAGTTATCACCTTCGACGTTAACATGGAGACGGTAAGGGAAATCCTGCAGGCACACATTATCCTGTTTACCGTCTCCATGTTAGCGTCAACTTGGGAATATAGCCCGGAGTGTAAAACCTCTTTATCTTCAAAGCTTCTACACTTATTACTAGAGGTGCGCAATTGTTTGGTAACGAATTGGAATTCGTAACGAATTTTGTTAATTTGTATTTCGGAAGTACTTCCAAAATAACAAATCGATTTGATCCGAATTAGAAACTAAACAAAACAAAATGGTATCTAACGAATTAAATTCGTTTTGCTGTTTTATCATAAAAGAAAAAATTTATTAATCAAGGTTTTATTTAGTGATCAGAAATTCGGATTGATAGATCAGTTATCAAATTGATCTTAACTTACAATACATACAATACAAGCGCTACAGTCAGCAAACGACTTTATGAAACAAATTAGTTTTGTTTTATTGTTTCACTAGCAGCCTGTTCCTGTTAATTGACCTCTGGTACTAAACTTGCGAGACAGCTTAATAGTTAACCCTAGCTTGCCTTTTAACAGCAAAATTAGATTAATCAGCGTTTTATTTAGTGATCCAAAATTCGAAATGATATTAACTATCGAATCAATATCAAATTTCGAATTGATCCAAAACGAAAAGAAATACGAAATGAAGTAAGCTCTGAAATACAAAACGAAATTATTTTAAAATGAAGCAAAACAAAACTATTTTTTTCAGTTGTGCACATCTCTTCTTATCATGACACTGTCAAAATCAGGCAGGAATATGAAGTTAAAATCTAAAGACTGGAGAGAAATGAAGAAAATAACATTAAATTAAAAATCATTCTGGCTGGAAAACAGCTCCCACCGAGGGAATTGCGAATGGTTTATGCTACAGGCTCTCCGTTCCCGATGTACCAATATGTCTCATGTTCTAGATGAAAATACTTGTTTTTGGATAGAAAACTGGCTGAAAGATAGGGTACAGAGAGTGGTCGTAAATGGTACATTTTCAAGATGAACACCAGTGGGAAGCGGTGTCCCTCAGGGGTCTGTTATAGGACCAATACTATTCAATTTATTTATAAATGACCTTGAGATAGGCATTGAAAGTCATGTATCAGTGTTTGCAGGCGACACAAAGCTAGGAAAAGTAATACAATGTGAGCAGGATGTTACTTCGCTGCAGAGGGATTTAGATAGATTGGGGGACTGGGCACTTAAATGGCAGATGAAATTTAATGTAGATAAATGCAAAGTTATGCACTTTGGAGTGAAGAACACACAAGTAATTTATACCCTAAATGGTACGGAGTTAGGGAAATCCAAGCAGGAGAAGGATTTGGGAATAATAATAGACTTCAAACTAAGTAACAATGTGCAATGTCAAACAGCAGCCGCCAAGGCCAGCAAAGTATTGGCATGCATTAAAAGGGGAGTTCACTCACGGGATGAAAACATAATTTTGCCCCTGTATAAATCAATGGTCAGGCCGCACCTTGAATATGCCGTGTGATTTTGGGCACCTGTCTTAAAAAAAGATATTATATCACTAGAAAAAGTGCAGAGACGGCCAACTAAATTAATAAGGGGGATGGAAGGGTTAAGTTATGAGAAAGACTAACAAGCTTAAACCTGTTTAGTTTAGAGAAAAGGCGCCTTAGAGGGGATCTGATAACCTTATATAAATATATACGGGCCATTATCAACCATTGTCTGATAACCTATTCATTAACAGGACTATACACAGGACACGGGGTCATCCATTTAGACTGGAAGAAAGGAAATTTAGCTTAAAGCATAGGAAGGGTTATTTTACTGTGAGAACAATAAAGCTGTGGAATTCTCTGCCTGTTGAGGTGGTTGGGTCAGAGTCTGTACAGACTTTTAAAAAACGACTGGATGACTTCCTGCAGACACAGAATATTAAGGGTTATAATATTTAATATGTGGGTAAAAGCTTCTTGATCCAAGGAGAAATCTGACGCCATCTGGGGTCAAGAAGGAATTTTTTCCCAGTATGTTGCATATTTCAGACTGGGTTTTTTGCCTTCTTTTGGATCAACAGCAGTAGGTTATGTGGGAGAGGCTGAACCCGATGGACGCATGTCTTTTTTCAGCCTATATAACTATGTAACTATGTAACTATGTTTGTATTACCCAAGTGAAAACACTGTAAGCAAACTTTTGTCAACAATGTCTAAGCCTCGAGGTTAAGCACCCTCTGATCTCAAGGTGCGATTAAAACCCCATCTTTATCAGTTTCTCGGTGCACTCAAATCAGAAGTAGGGGCAGAATCTGTTGCGTAAGTTGAGTTAGTGCAGCGGCATTGTTTGTTTTATATGTAAAAGCATATATTGTCTCTGCCCTAGAACAGAGAAAAAAATACAATTTGCATTTACTTTTTGTCAATATTTTATTTTTACACATTACATAGTCAAGTTTGATATCGTTGTAAAGACCAGACTCTGACCTTTCCAATGAAACCTCACTTAACATTGTGCGGTGTAACAATTAAGAGATGCAGGTTCCAAAGTCCCCCTTTCTCTCCTCACTGCAGCGCTATGGTCTAGGCTGCAGATCAAACAATGCTTTGCATCATCAGCTCCACACTAGGGATGAGCCGAACACGCCCCGAGTTCAGTTCGGGCCCGAACCCGAACTTCCCATATGTTCGGGTCCGAACCCGAACTCGAACTCAATACAAGTCAATGGGGCTGAAAATTCGGTTTTTAGAGTGCCCTCCAAGAGGGCATATATGCTAGATATTTGCCATAAAAGGTGTATGGGGGTCCGGGTAGTGCCCTGGGGGACAGGAAACAAGGACAAAATTAAAAAAAAACACGTTTTTAACCTCCCTGGCGGTCTAATTTTTTCAAAATTTTGTGTCTAAAAGCGTATCAATTTTTTTTTTAAAGGAAACGTGTTTTTGTACATAGTTAGCCTGTAATAATTAGGAATCACGCACTGAAATCCGTGCAATCAAGAGTCCTTACTGGTAAAATCCATTATAAATTAATTAATTAATTAATTTAAAAAAAAGTAAATACACGGAGTCTGATAAAGTTTGAAACACGAAATAATAATTTATTATCCCAAAAATAATTATCCAAAATAATGCAAATAAATGATATTCAATAAAATACAACAAAAAACACTGAAATCTGTCTGAGAACAAGGGTGAGACGATGTATGGTCTATTTCTTATCCTATACTGCCACCTAGTGGCCGTTCATAAACATTTCCATTTGTATTCAGTGAGTTTTGTGAATGAAATTTGCTGCGGTCCAGCCCCTCTGCATCATGTGACTCACAGGGAGCCATCCAGGAAGCAGCTCGCTGCGATCACACTGCGGGGACAGCGAGGGAGCCAGGAGGAGGTGAGTAAACATCCAGCCCGAGTGTGGCTCGGGGTTACCGTTCGCAGTAGCGAAATTTAACCCCGAGTCACACTCGGGAATACCACCAGGGAGGTTAAAGGGACAGTGAGTTTTCCATGAAATAAGGGTTAAAAATAAAAACCAAAAATTCCTTCAAATATGGTGCCTAGGAGGTCCTCATAACCTGCCCGTGAAGTGGCAGATTTCTAGGATATATAGAAACACTTAAAAACCAAGCAATGCAATATCTGTATGTGCTGCATAATGCCTGTGTATGGCAATTACAGCAACACCTTGTATCTGTATGTGCTGCATAATGTCTGTGTATGGCAATTACAGAAACACCTTGTATCTGTATGTGCTGCATAATGCCTGTGTATGACAATTACAGCAACACCTTGTATCTGTATGTGCTGCATAATGCCTGTGTATGGCAATTACAGCAACACCTTGTATCTGTATGTGCTGCATAATGCCTGTGTATGGCAATTACAGTAACACCTTGTATCTGTATGTGCTGCATAATGCCTGTGTATGGCAATTACAGCAACACCTTGTATCTGTACTGTACAGGGATTTACACTCCTTATAACCCCTGAATCGTATCCCTGTACAGCAGCGACTGACCTAACAGCTCTCTCTGTATTCTGACAAATCCCTGGCTGATGGAATGCAGCAGTAACATTTGTTAAGTTTTTTGTTAGAATGAGGTTTGGGGCTGCTATTTGCTGCTTGTTTACAGTACAATTGGGTAAAAAGGAGAGAGGTAGAACAGAGGATGCTGTTTCTACAAAGGGTCACACTATTCGTGCTTTAAAATATATGCAAATGAGGTTGTGATTGTGATATGCTAATGATTGTTTTTCAATGTATTCCAATGCAAAATTGAGTTAACTTGATTTTGGTAGTGAAGGGGTTAAACCAGACCAAGCCTAATGTGTTTATCTATATGTGTGCAGAGAACATCCATCACAAGCTGCAATATTCAGATTATTTCACTATCAAGGTTATTCAAAGAGAATCGAAAAGCCACCGCACGTTCGGTGACTTTTCACTCTCTTCAATTCAGTTCGATTTGGCGATCCCATTTCGGCGACCCACCCTGCGTGTATTCAGCAAGCACCACAGGGCAGCTGAAATGCAGGGAAAAGTCGCTGCAAACCCGCTGAAAACTCACCGCAAAACCCGGCGAAAGCACACCGAAACCCACAAAAACATCTGGATTAATCCGCCGAAAACGCCAGAAAAGCCCGAGCAGGAGCCGATCACACGCAGCTCAGCCGCCGGAAAAACCCGACACCGCAGACAAGTGGAGTGAATAAATTAAAAAAACAGTTTGCTTGACAGTTTGAAAGTGAAACGCTGTTTGTAAAGAAACTACTGAGCGAAAATGTCTGAAATTTACATATAAAATCCAAAGAATGATAATAAAGAGGGCTGTTACAGAAAAAAAAAGTAAAGTTAAAAAAGTGAATAATAAAAAAATAAAAAAATCGGAAAACTTTTGTTAAACCCCCCCCCGAAAAATGCTTAAAATATCCTGAAAAATCGATAAATAAAGAAACTTTTTACTGCAGAATTTTATAATGAACGGTTTATTAGATATTGAATTAAAACGGGAATATTTTTAACATTGAAGCCTATGGTATTCTCCTGAATAAACCTGCCGAATGAAACCACCGAATGGCAGGGCATTTCGGGAACCTTTCACTGCTGGTTTGTGTTCTCTGAATAGCCGAAGCAGTGCATTTTCATGGGGATTTCACTGCCCTCGAACAGGCACCGTATGTTCAGGCAATTCTCCCAGGATTTGGCGAATTGCCTGCTCTCTGGATAGCCGAATGGCCAAGAAAGGTAACTGTATGCTGAATTTCAGCGTTCGGTTCCCTTTCGGCAGCCATTCGGATCTCTTTGAACAACCCTGTATGTAATTATCCCTCACACAGCGGGTCTGAGAGAGCCCACACGGGAAATGAAGATTACAGTTACAAGCATTTATAAAATGCCAACAAGTTCTGTAGCGCTGTACAATGGGTGAGACATAACAATATACATACAAGTTAGACACACAGAACAGTAGGAGAGAAGACACTGCCCAAGCAATTCCCCAATACTACACCACTGGCAGGGCCGGCCCAAGACATTGTGCTGCCTGGAGCGAAGGATGAAATGCTGCCCCCACATAAAAAAAAAAAAACACGCAGTGTGTATGAGCGTATCACAGTGCGCCACAGCAATAAAATTCAAACACTCAGACACACCGTACATTCAAATTTTATTGCTGTGGAGCTCTGTGATACAGTAATGTGAGGTGTGTATAAGTGTATAACTGAGCTTCACAGCAATAAGACTGACAGTAATGTGCAAAATGTGTATGAGTGTGAGTTTTATTGCTGTAGCGCTCTGATACACTAATACATACCCACACGACCAGAATTTCACATACCCAGCAGAGCCCAGAATCTGATGTACCCAGCAGAGCCCAGAATCTGATGTACCCTGCAGAGCCCAGAATCTGATGTACCCAGCAGAGCCCAGAATCTGACGTACCCAGCAGAGCCCAGAATCTGACGTACCCAGCAGAGCCCAGAATCTGACGTACCCAGCAGAGCCCAGAATCTGACGTACCCAGCAGAGCCCAGAATCCGACGTACCCAGCAGAGCCCAGAATCTGACGTACCCAGCAGAGCCCAGAATCTGACATACCCAGCAGAGGCCAGAATCTGACGTACACAGCAGAGCCCTGAATCTGACGTACCCAGCAGAGCCAAGAATTTGTATAGTGTGTGATTTTGTGTCACTTTGTGTGTTTTCTTACTTACTGTATTAGCCACAGGCTCCACTCCAGAGGATGCTGGCTCTGCCCCAGGCTGAGATTGTTCGGCCAGGGATGGCCTTGTGAGGGGCGCTGGGCTCCGCGCGGTGTGTGGGCAGAGTGCTGGTACTCGGGGCAGGCTGCATGCCAGCACACAGCGGCGGCAGCGGGAGGAGGACATGCGTCCTGTGGCTGCAATCTCCGCCAGGCAGGAAACATAGAAACATAGAAAAATGTCGTCAGATAAGAACCTTTCGGCCCATCTAGTCTGCCCAATTACATGGATACTTTACCTGGATTTATCTTTTGTTTAGGATAGCCTTATGCCTATCCCATGCCTGCTTAAATTCAATTACTGTTTTGGCCTCTACCACTTCAACTGGAAGACTGTTCCATGTATCCACCACCCTCTCAGTAAAATAATGCTTCCTGATGTTACTTTTAAACCTTTGCCCCTCTAATCTAAGACTATGTCCTCTTGTTTTGCTACTTTGTTTCCTTTTAAATATACTCCCTTCCTCTACCTTGTGGATTCCCTTTACGTATTTAAATGTTTCTATCATATCTCCTCTGTCTCGTCTTTTTTCCAAGCTGTACATGTTAAGATCATTAAGCCTTTCCTGGTAACTTTTCTCCTTCAAGCCGTACACCATTTTAGTAGCCCTTCTCTGAACTCTCTCTAAGATGTCTATATCCTTCTGGAGATACGGTCTCCAGTACTGCACACAGTACTCCAAGTGAGGTCTCACCAGTGCTCTGTACAGTGGCATGAGCACTTCCCTTTTCCTACTGCTAATACCTCTCCCTACACAACCAAGCATTCTGCCAGCATTTCCAAGCATTCTGCCAGCATTTCCTGCTGCTCTATTACATTGACTCAAGGACAGAGAGCACTGGCTGGGGGAGCAGCAGCCGCCTGAACGAGCCGTGCCCACCCGCCCCACACATCCGCCGCCACTAGCTCCGCACGGCCTGTGCTCGGGAGCAGGACAGAAGGAAACTGGTGAGTCCCAGGCATTCGGTGTCACTGTTCTCCCGGCAGCCAGCACCCCTCTGCAAGCCCACCTCCAGCTGCTCCTACAGCAGCACGGTGCAGAAAGCACCATGACGCCATTCACTTTTCACTGGGGTGCCGCAAAAGTAGATGCCACCAATGTTAAAAAAAATAGTGCAGCGGCGCCGGTGCGCTGCCCGCCCTGGGAGGAGGAAGTGTGACGTCGACCCGACGTAATCTCTGACTCGTCTCTATCCTTCCTTGCCTCGGCCGCGCCGCCACCCGTACTCCAATGGATGCATGCCTAGCATGAGTGTGGGTGGGTGCGGCCAGCGGCGGCACCGGCGCGCAGTGTAGCAACGCGCCAGCCACCACACCACATAAGTTGCTGGTGCTGCCGCGCCGCCGCACTGACTAAAAAATAGTGCACACCGGGAATTTGGGAGATAAACCACGTAGAAGATGGCGGGCGGGCGCAAAATTTCCCGCCTTTCAAATCTGCCGCCTGGAGCAAGCGCTCCGCACTGCTCCATCGTCGGGCCGGCCCTGACCACTAGAATCCCAAAGGGTTAAATCTGAATCCCTCAATAAAGAAGTGGAAACAGGACGTTGCTGATACATGAGGGTGGAAATAAAGGTGAATAATGCTAAGAGAAATGCCGTGGGATGAGAGCGGTTTGTTCGATGATCAGGAAGTCATTAAAAGTGATTCTAGTTCCTACTAGGGATGAGCCGAACACCCCCCGAGTTCGGTTCCGAACCCGAACTTCCCATTTGTTCGGGACCGAACCCGAACCCGAACTCCCATGCAAGTCAATGGGGCTGAAAATTCGTTTTTTTAGAGTGCCCTCCAAGAGGGCATATATGCTACATATTTGCCATAAAAGGTATATGGGGGTCCGGGTAGTGCCCTGGGGGACAGGAAACAAGGACAAAAAGTTAAAAAAAAAACGTTTTTAAAGGGACAGTGAGTTTTCCATGAAATAAGGGTTAAAAATAAAAACAAAAAATTCCTTCAAATATTGTGCCTAGGAGGTCCCCATAACCTGCCCGTGAAGTGGCGGATTTCTAGGATGTATAGAAACACTTAAAAACAAATAAATGACGGTAAATGCTTTTCCTTTAATCTATCCATAAACAACTGCTTGGGGCGGCAGCCTGTATGAAAAGACATTTTAGGACGCGCAGAAAAAGTTTAGTGTTTTTTTGGCTAAATTATTGTAAAACTTATGCAGGCTTTGGATGAAAGTAACAATAGGTGCTTTAAAATTGGGCTTTTACTGTCGGCAACAGTGCCGTCACACCGTAACCCCTCTGAGGATATGAATCTGGTACAGGCGTCATTGGCAGTGCACCCAGATATTGTGCCTTTAGTGCCAGGCATGCAAGTACTATCATACAGTAACCCCTCTGTGGTATTGTGGAAGAGTGCAGGGGTGGACCATGCGGTCCTATATTAAAAAGATATGAATCTGGTAATGGGCGTCAGTGCACCCAGATATTGTGCCTTTAATGCCAGGCCAGCAAGTATCATCATACAGTAACCCCTCTGTGGTATTGTGGAAGAGTGCAGGGTTGGACCCTGCTGTTCAAAAAATTAAAATGATATAAATCTGGCACAGGCGTCAGTGCAGCCAAATATTGTGCCTTTCATGGCAGCAAGTGCATTCACACCGTAACCCTTTTGTGGTATTGTGGAAGAGTTCAGTGCTGGAGGTTTTGTGCATGCAGAAGACATACCCGATCTACAAAACCCTCACTAACTCAGCTCCCCACTACCTGTCCTCACTAATCACCAAATACACCCCAGCCCGCTCCCTAAGGTCAAACAGTGACCTGCGCCTAGCTTCTCACCGCATCACCTCTTCCCATGATAGACTGCAGGATTTCTCACACGCAGCCCCCACTCTCTGGAACGCTCTCCCTCGTACTGTCAGACTTTCCCCTAACTTCTCTTCCTTCAAACGCTCCCTTAAAACGTTCCTATTTAGGGAAGCCTACCACCCAACTCACTGACGCAATCATCAATCACTCTAACCTTACAGTCCTCTCCTCCTGTTTCCAACCCCAACCCTCCCAGATTGTGAGTTCCTACGGGAATAGGGCCCTCATCTCCTCCTGTACTGTTTGTCAAATGTTGTTCAATGTATTGTAACCCTGTCTATACTGTGCTTATTGTACAGCGCTGCGGAATATGCTGGCGCTTTATAAATAAAGAATAATAATAATAATAATCTATTCCGTTACTTCGGCATCAGGGGATTGATAGTTGCTGATCCAGGACTGATTCATTTTTATAAATGTCAGCCGGTCTACAGAGTCGGTGGACAGACGCACTCTTTCGTCTGTGACAAAACCTCCAGCGGCACTGAACGTCCTTTCGGAAAGCACGCTAGATGAAGGGCAACCTAGTAGCTGCATAGCATATTGGCTAAGTTCTGGCCAGTGATCCAATCTCAACACCCAGTAAACCAGTGGATCATCTGCTGGAAAGGTATCCAGGTCTGTCCTTGCCCCTAGGTAGTCCTGCACCATATGGTGAAGACGCTGGCAATGGGTGCCACTGCCTACATTTGACGTCCCTGGGCGTCGGACTAAAAAAATTTAAAAATGCATCAGTCAAGCGGCCCTGGCCTTCACCGCTATTCCTCTGATCACCTGCAGCCTCAGAAGCACGTGTGTCAGCAGTAGCACTTGGTAATCTAACAGTGCCTGGAAATGTGTTACACAAGTTTCGCTTTAGAGCATCCTCAAGTTTTGTCATCCTGTGCTCCCTCTGTGCGGGCAGGATGAGCTCTGCAACTTTCCCCTTGTATCGTGGATCAAGAAGGGTTGCCAACCAGTAATGATCCCTCTCCTTGATAGCACAAATCCTGGGGTCCTTTAGCAGGCTTTGCATCATTAGGGAGCCCATGCAGCGTAGGTTGGAGGTGGCATTAGCTGCCGAGTCTTCCTGGTCAATGAGGATGACCGTATCATGCACTTCCTCCTCCCAGTCGCGCACAAGCCCTTCTGTTTCTGGGCACACAAAACCCTGCCTTGAGGAATCCCCACCTTCAATGCCCCCACTACTTAAATAGTCCTCCTCCTCCTCATCCTCCTCCTGTCTGATCTGAGTAGGACCCGCTGGAATGCTGTCTGCGGAAAGAGCTAGGGAAGGCCTCCTCTTCCTCCAGCTGCTCTGCCTCTAGAACCACATCTATAATTCCCCGCAGAGTGTGCTCCAGCAGGAACACTAAAGGAATAGTGTCACTGATGCATGCACTGTCCCTGCTCACCATCCTCGTTGCCTCCTCAAATGGTGACAGTACAGTGCATGCATCCTTGATCATCAGCCACTGCAGGGGGGGGAAACCAAGTTGACCTGAACCTTTCCTTGTGCCATACTCACACAGGTACTCGTTGATGGCCCTCTGCTGCTTGTGCAGATGCTGCAGCATTGCTAATGTCGAGTTCCACCTGGTGGGCATGTCACAGATCAGACGGTTTGTGGGAAGGTGGAATTCTCTTTGAATTTCTGCCAGGCGACCGCTTGCGGGGAATGACCGTCTGAAGTGGCTGCAGACTTTTCTGGCCTGGATGAGAAGCTCTGGCAGCCCTGGGTACTTGGTTAGGAAACGCTGTACCACCAGATTTAGGACGTGTGCTAGGCATGGTACATGCGTCAATTTACCCTTGCGTATGGCGGAGAGAAGGTTGCTGCCATTATCGCAGACGATCATTCCCAGCTCAAGCTGGCGTGGTGTTAACCATCTCTGCACCTGCCCCTGCAGAGCTGACAAAATTTCTGACCCCGTGTGGCTCCTGTCCCCTAAACAAACCAGCTCAAGCACAGTATGGCATCTTTTTGCTTGAGCCATTGCGTACACCCTGTCAGGCGTGGGTTTAACTGCCACTTCGCCAGAGACAGAGAAGGAGGAGGAGGAAGAGGTGGTGGTGGTGGAGCAGACAGACCTCATACAAGCAGCTTTCTGGAGGCGTGGTGGATGAACAAGCTCCAGCACAGAGCCCCATCTTGGATCCCTCCCAGCTGCAATCAGAGTTACCCAGTGTGCCGTGAAGGAAATGTAATGACCCTGTCCATGCTTGCTGGACCACGTATCTAAAGTCACATGCACCTTTCTGCTGACTGCCTTTCCCAATGACTGGATAACATTGTCTTCCACGTGCTGGTATAGTGCTGGAATGGCCTTGCGTGAAAAGTAATGGCGTTTTGGAACCTGCCACTGTGGTACAGCGCATTCAGCAAATTCATGGAAGGGAGCAGAGTCCACCAGCTGGAAAGGCAGCAGCTGCAATGCGAGTAATTTTGCTAAACTGGCATTTAGACGCTGTGCTTGGGGATGGTTGGGACTATATTTTTTCTTTCGCTGCAGCAGCTGCGGCAACGTAATCTGACTGCGTAAATCTTCAGATACTGGGATGGTGTCACATTGTGAGGAAGGACCTGCTGGTACATCCATTACTGTAGCATCATTCCTGTCGGTGGAGGTTGTAGGAAATTGCATGGCAGGACATACAGTGTGGGTAGAGACAGATGAGGAGAAGGAGGACCTACGCAAAGTTTTGCCCCAACGGGATGTGTGGCACTTGTTCATATGTCGCATCAAGCACGTGGTACCCAAGTGTCCGGTGTTTATCCCACGCTTCAGCCTCCTCTGACATAGATTACAAATAGCAACGGTGGGGTCTGCTGCACAGTTCTTAAAGAACTCCCAGACAGCAGATTTCCTGCATGTGTTCTTTGAGACAACAGCGCTCTGCACTGGAGCAGCTCTGGCATGTGATGCCTTGGACTGGCTAGTGCTACGGTTGGTCACAGAGGATGTTGTGCCTCGTGTTTGCTGTGCCTCCTCCTCCTCCTCCTTGATTCCTCAGTTCGATCTGGCACCCAGGTGGAGTCAGTGACCTCATCATCATCAATGTCATCTTCTTCACCCCCTATCTCCTCGTCACTGGAGCCAACTTGGCAGTATGCTGCAGCTGCTGGGGCAACATGAGTGCCAGTTATTTGTGTGTCATCACTGGCACCCCCTTCCTCTAGGTTGATTATACTCCCTTGCTCAACCTCAGAGATTGAATCAGAGCACTGTACTTGCTGCGCATCCTCAAGCAGCATGTCACTCTCATTGTAGTCAAAAATTCAGCTGACTCCTCCGTGTGTGATAGCGAGGCTACGGCAGGAGTAGCTGTGGACATGGAGGCTGCATTAGATGCTTTGGCAGCTGAGGTGGACTGTAAAGCACTAGAAGCCTGGCTGGCAGAGGACTCGGAGGATGAGGATGGCCTGGTTAGCCAATCCACCAAGTCCTCTGTATGTTGCTGCTGCTTAAGACGGCCAGCACCAGTTAGAAAGGACAAACGTGCCCCTGCAGAGGATGCACCACGTCCACCACGACCAGAGACACAGCCTCCCGACACAGGGGCTGCTTGCCCTCTTATCTGTGACTGGGAGCGTCTGCCTGTCCTTTTTGTTCTTTCAGACATGGTGAGTGATATATAGATTAATATATACAGAACTCTGATTCAACTCTGGTATAAAGATTTAAATAACTCTGGTATAACTCAGTGAGACACACTGATAGCTGGCAGCCAGTGACAAGAGACAGATCACCTTAATTCACAAGTGTTTTAAAGAAATTAGTGAGCCCCAAAAAAAATTGCTGGCTGTGTGACGAGACACAGAAGATCACCTTAATTCCCAAGTGTTTTAAAGAAATTAGTGAGCCCCAAAATACAGCGTGGTACTTTTTGTATGACAAGACACAGATCACCTTAATTCCCAATTGTTTTAAAGAAATTAGTGAGCCCCGAAATACAGCGTGGTACTGTATGTATGACGAGACACAGATCACCTTAATTCCCAAGTGTTTTAACCACTTGGCTGCTATGGACGCGCTGAGCGCGTCCAGCCAAGTGGTTCTCCTGTGCTACGGACGTGCTGAGCGCGTCCGAGCACAGGAGGCAGCAATCCGCCGGATTCCGGCAGATTGCTGCACCCCCCCGGTGCGGACTGACATCTTGGATGTCAGCCCAGCACTCCGGGACCCCGGCAGGGACATTAGATGTCATCGCGGCGACTCGATGATATCTAATTCAGGCGCCCCCCCCCCCCGCGTGTGCGGAGGAGGCGCCTGAAAGGGAGGGGGGGGAGGTACTTTTTGTATGACGAGACACAGATCACCTTAATTCCCAAGTGTTTTAAAGAAATTAGTGAGCCCCAAAAAAACTTGCTGGCACAGTGACCAGACACACATCACCTAAATTCCCTGATATTTGGTATAAATGAGACCCAAAAAGACTTGCTGGCACAGTGTGACAAGACCCAGAAAATCATCTCAATACACAAATGTTTTAAATAAAGTTGTAAACCCCAAAAAACTTGCTGGCACAGTAACAAGACACACATCACCTAAATTCCCTGATATTTGGTCGAAATGAGACCCCCCCAGACCCCCCAGGAGCGTGGCAGACCTGCATTAACAACACACACAACTATCTTCTTTGAAATCTCCTCTGAAATGTGTGCAGAATCGGCGCGTTGAAACCTTATATAGTGTGCTGCGGGACTTAGCTCTGTGAGCCCATGATTGGGCAAAATTTGCCCAATCAGGACTCTGAGCGGTGATTGGCATAGTGTTCAACCAATCTTGCACCAGACCTGTGGTCAGTAGGCTTGTGCACCGATTTTTTTTTCCGTTCGATTCGATTTTTCGGATTTTTAAACTTTTCGATTCGGCTCGTTTCGACCTATTTCTGTTTCGATTCGGTTTGGCTCGACTCGTTTTTCGTGTACATTTTTTTTTCGGAATTTCGACCATTTTTCGTATTTTCGTGTCACTTAGCTCGTTTTTGTATCGACTTTTCGTATTTTCGGAAATTTTCGTTTTTTCTGAACGTCTGTTCTCCTCGTTTCAAAGCAATAAATTTCGATTTGACACATTTCAAGTACATTCGAAAATTCCGAAAATATTTCGTTTCGGCTCGGAAAACTTTTCGGATCTGCCATTTTCGGATCTAAAAATTTTCGGAAAATCGTCCGGATCCGAAAACACGAATCGGGAAATTTCGTGAAAATTCCGAAATTCCGAAACCCGAAACGCACATCCCTAGTGGTCAGGTGCAAGGCTGTAGCCAATTACGAGCTTCAGGCAGTGGGAAAATGCATTGTGGTCCATTGTGGTCGAACATGCGGCGAACACCCGGAAATGTTCGGGGTTCGCGATCCGCCCGAATAGGCTAAGTTCGGGTCGAACCCCGAACCGTCCGAACCCGAACAGCTCATCCCTAGTTCCTACAAGCCGCTTGTTCCAGTATTTTCAGGTTTTTAAGCTCGGTAATAATGGGAAAACCCTTGGAGGGAATAAGTGAAGAGCAGGGCCTGCGATGTGGGTAGAGTTTGTATCGCCTCTTATATAATAAAAATCTGGGGAAAATGATAAATTCCTTCGCATTTCATGAAACGCCTGGGGGTGTTTGGTGGGACGTGATGACAAAGGTGCGTGGGGTTTGTTAAAGGAAGATTAAGCCACTTTTTATGTCTGTTATTCAAGATTCTATTCAAGATGAAAACAGAATATTTCCCTACGGAGAGAGTGTGAGAATCACAGACACAACCACAGAGCAAAGGTCAGATACACCAGCGATCTGCACCATAAACCTCAGCAAAATGAGGAACCTGTGAAAAACATCAGACATGGAACAGTCTATCTATTTCTCTATCCATCTCTCTATCCGATCTATTTATCTTTCTTTCTATCTACAGTATTTGTCAGCCTGTTCATTTGCCTTTCTATATCTGCCTGTCTATTATTTTGTAAACATGTAACATAGTGACTATATTTCCTACATATTTATTTTATGGGTTAATCTGTTTGTGTTTTTTATATCTTGCATTTTATTACTTTGTATTTCTGTAGCGACTGTAACAATTCAATGTTTCTGAACCCAGGACATACTGAAAAACGAGCGAAATCTCAATGTATCCTTCAGTGCTCTCTGAATAACCCCCAAAGAGTTTGTTTATGTTTATCATTTGACAATGTGACAAAGATCTGTTTCTTATTTTGCATCATTTTATGATCGCGTCACAGAGTTACCTTTCCCTTACCTTTAATCACAACATATCTGTGTTATTATCTCTCATGTTTAGTGTCTCACACATACAGCAGCAGTGTGGTTAATGTTTCAGCACGGTGACAGTTTGTATCATTAACTGGTTAGGACGCGGACACTCCTTTTCTTTGTGCTGTAACATCCAATGGGGAATCGCGTCTGAGTGAAAAGACGATTGTGCCTGAATTTATACCCATTAAACATGACAGAACCTGATTGCTCACAGTGTGTAACGCCGCAAGGCATTCGGTGGGGATATACTGGCAGCATTTGCCTTTTCTTATTCCCATGGTTATTCTTTCAATTAGGGATGTGCGTTTCAGGATTTCGGAATTTTCACGAAATTTTCCGATTCGTGTCTTCGGATTCGGCCGAATTTCCGAATCGGGTCGGAACCGAAAACCGATAGATCCGATAAGTTTTCCGAGCCGAAACGAAAATTTTTGGGATTTTTCAAATGGACTTGAAATGTGTCAAATCGAAATTTATTTTTGCTCTATTCATGATTTCGGTTCCATTCGTGATTTCGGTTCCTTTTCGGTAATTCTGGAAATCGTATATTTAACTATTATCGGTTATATCGTTGATTCTGTAAATTTTGTATTTGTAAATGCGTATCACTTGTTTCTTGTGGCATTCGGGTCAGTTTAGCGTTTTTTAAATCGTTTTGTTCATTTTTTTTGTTCCTTGGCTTTCATACCATTTTAATATGATTAAATAAAGTTGTGAAATGTATATTCAATTATTCATAAGAAAAAAAGGATCTTTATTTAAAGAAAAACACGATAGAATCGCCAGAATTATCGTAGACACTTTGAAACGAGGAGAACAGACGTTCCGAAAAAACGAAAATTTCCGAAATTTCCGAAAAGTCGATACAAAAAACGAGCAAAGTGACCCGAAAACACGAAAAATGGTTGATATTCCGAAAAAGAATGTACACGAAAAACGAGCCGAACCGAACCGAATCGAAACAGAAATCGGTCGAAACGAGCCGAATCGAAAATTTTAAACATCCGAACAAATCGAACCGAATCGAACCGAAAAAAAAATCAGTGCACAAGCCTACTTTCAATGCAATAGATGGCTTGAGAATCATGGAAGTTGTAGTTCAGAAACATCTGGGGGAGGCAGAGTTTGTCAGTTCTGGGGCTGCTGAATAAATAGAATTATCACCACCTTAACCCCTTCGCTGTGGAGGATGCGCTCAGCGCGTCCACCCGCAGGTAATGTTCCTTGCGGAGGACGTGCTGAGCGCGTCCTCCCTTTGAGGCCAGCGATCGGCCGGGTTCCCAGCCGATCGCTGTGCCCCCCGGTGCGGGCTGACATCCTCGATGTCAGCCCAGCACCAGGAACCGCCGCCGGGCTAATTAGATGTCATCGCGGCGGCGCGATGACATCTAATTCAGGCGCCCCCCCCCGCATGTGCGGAGGAGGCGCCTGAAAGGGAGGGGGGGAGCTCCTTCGGACCTCTCTCCCTCCAGATCGCCGGCGTTGTGGGGGTTAATCCAGGCACCGTTTGGAAGGGCACAGCCTGCCCTTCCTAACGGTACCTGGAATTAACCCCATGGGGGCTGGATCACGAATCGGCGCCGAAAAGCGCCGGTTCGTGATCCTCTCCCGGAGCTGGCCGACATCTTGGATGTCGGCCAAGCTTCCGGGAATGCCCCCTGAGGACTGGCGTCATCGTGCATAGCACGATGACGCCAGTCCTGGAGTTAACCCCTAACTGCCACCAATGGTGGAGATAGGGGTTCCAATGAACCCCCTATCTCCCGATCCGTGGCAGTTATGGGTTAATGTTTGATATTGTTGGATCGGCCAGAGCATGGCCGTTCCAACGATACCAGACATGAGTATGAAAAAAGTTTTAAAAAAATAAAAATAAAAAAAAATAATATATTTTAAAAAAAATTATAAAAAAAAATAAACAAGTTTTTTTTTCTTTTTTATGGTTCGTTAATGCAGCAATATTGTTCCCATTTCAATTATAATGTGAACAATGATGCTGCACTAACGATTTTTGTATGCGGTGCGTTTGTTAAAAATCGCGTAATTTTCCCCCAAAAAAATGTAACGAGACCCCATCTCTAATTTTTTTAACAAGCGCACCCCATACAAAATATAACCGCAATTGCTCGCATGTTAAAATGTGAAAAAAAACACTTTAAACATTGTAAATTATTGAAAATTCATATTTTATTGCATTTTCTGTTATAATATACCGACTGGTCAAGACGTATACATATAATAATGACATATTATGAATCTGCTGAGTCTGACGTAAAGAACGATATATAATATGTCTGGGTCATATACTAAAATAAGCCTTCAAAACACGTTTAAACATGATGAGCAAAATCGGTAAAAATGACCTCAGCACAGAGGTGTGAAAAGCCTCAGCAGCGAAAGGGTTAAATGTCATAAAGTAAATAAATAATTTCAATTACTAAAATTCCTCTTTTACCATGCTGGATTTATTAAGGCTCACATTCCAAAACTAATGAAATGAACCTTAACTATTTTTCTTCCAAAGTGACTCAAAATGCAAAGGGAGGGGGCAGGTAGTGCAATGCATTAGAATGGGAAAAGTTGCTTGATTTTGCCGCAGTTTGCTGCAATCCGGTGGCACCAAAACTGCCCTACAGAGAACTAAAGGGGTTATTCAGATGCGTCAAATGTTGGCAAACTGCCTGCAAGTACCTAAACTACATAAATTGCAACTCCCCATCTATGCGTCAGAACAAAATCAAATGGCATGCTGACCACAGTCACTTCTCTCAAAGATCTAGGAATGTGGTTAGACCCAAATCTATCCTTTGGCCCCACATCGAAAGACTCTCATCTAAACTTTACCCCAAACTAGGTGCCCTGTACAGAAACAAATCCTGCCTGAGCCGCGCGGTAAGAAAGCAGATTGTACAACAAATGCTTATGCCTGCTATTGAATACGTAGATGTAGTGTATGCAGCTGCCCCACAAACTCACCTTCATAAACTTACTACATTGTATAACTCATTCTGCTGCTTTGTGCTACAGTGTAACTACATGACCCACCATTGTGACATGTTAAAAGAGCTAAACTGGCCATCGCTGGAATCTAGAAGCACCCTTCACCTTTCCAACCTGGTGTTTAAGAGCTTTTCTGGGAAGCCACCACCCTACCTGAATAGGCTGCTTCCCCAGCAGTTCCCTTATCCTATAACCTCCGGTCCAGGACCTGCACCTTACTTACAATACCACAATACAAAAAGAAAGTAGCTCCATCCTCATTTTCCTACAGAGCACCTCAAATATGGAATAACCTCCCAGACGCCATCAAATCTTCCCCCAGTCTAAAGTGACTTAAAAGATCTCTATTAATATACCTCAATACAGAATGCACCTGTAAACATGTAACACAGTGACTATATACAGAATGCACCTGTAAACATGTAACATAGTAACTACATACAGAATGCACTTGTAAACATGTAACATAGTGACTATATACAGAATGCACCTGTAAACATGTAACATAGTGACTATATACAGAATGCACCTGTAAACATGTAACATAGTGACTATATACAGAATGCACCTGTAAACATGTAACACAGTGACTATATACAGAATGCACCTGTAAACATGTAACATAGTAACTACATACAGAATGCACTTGTAAACATGTAACATAGTGACTATATACAGAATGCACCTGTAAACATGTAACATAGTGACTATATACAGAATGCACCTGTAAACATGTAACATAGTAACTACATACAGAATGCCCTTGTAAACATGTAACATAGTGACTATATACAGAATGCGCTTGTAAACATGTAACATAGTGACTATATACAGTATGCGCCTGTATACATAGTGACAATATACAGAATGTCTAGTGCAATTAATAGGTTAATAAATCAGTGGATGTATAAAATCCATAAAGACAGTGTAAAATACATAAAACATAAAAACAGAAAGCGTAAAAAAATGTTATTAAAACGTCAATGAAAGTGCATAGAGTAAAGTCCAGGTCTAAAGTCAAATGTGCAAAAAGTGCTCAAATGTATAGTAATAAAAAATACTCAAAAAATGATGACGAAGAATGGTGTGCTGATCTTCTTTTAAGTGCTGGTGTTGAATCCTTTTATCCGTCAGTATTCCTCAAAGAAAGCACATCACAGGAAAAAATGATAGTGCAGACAGTCAGGGTAGAATTGCTCGAATTGTAATCAAGGTCTAAACCACTCACATTTGTGGGAGCCCACAAGGTCCCGGCTCAAGGAGAAACAGCCTGCAGCCAAATATAGGGTGGCACTTCCCTTCTTTCTGTCCGTAATGGAGACTAGATAAAATGAAGAGAATCGGGAGACGGCACTCCCATAGCGTAATACTGCGTGTGTATGGAGATGTAAAGAAGGAAAAGTAAAACACACTCACCGATTCTGGAGCCTCGTAATGTCAGGCTCAATGTATGTAGCCCTGGGTCCTCTTAAAGGTGGGAACCCAAACCTCTTTGTCTCAGCGGTGGTGGATCCAAATTTCCAGGGAGAAGAAAAGGTCAGAGAAAAGTAGCGAATGTAGAATAGTAAACAATAAATTTATTGGTAGTGAATAAATAAAATCCAGGACAAGGGTCTACCGAGACGCATTTCGGCTTAAAAAAGCCTTCCTCAGTCGGTATAAAAGTAAATGTCCATAAAAAAATCAATATAAACTGCAAGGTAAAGGTGTCCTCTTTTATAGTGCATCAGAGTAATGTCACTTCCGGCCACGCTGGCAGGGTGTTCACTTCCTACTTCCGGTCAGTTGACTTCCGATCGTTCGGATTTACCCAGTAATGCTTTGCGGCGAATACGAAATGGCGGCGAAAACAATACGACAACTGGCCGATCGTAATAGCTGTCAATACTTAAAATCGGTATTAATCCGAAAAATGTTAGAAACAATTAATAGGCAGAGATTTGGTTTACACAAAATGCGAAAAATAGGAAGATCGAGCAATATTCGTTCATATGTTTAACGATCAGAAACCGGAAGTAAACAGAAGGTTTTGCCCAATAGCAACTTTTCGGTTCTGATTATATAGTAGTACATGAATCTTAATTTTCGTATGAACAGATATAAATATACGATAAAAATACGGTGGAAGGTCAATCGCAATGTTTATGAGTCCGAAAAAAAGTTAAAAACGAATAATGGCCGAACATGTGACATACGATAGAAAAAAAAAAAAAAAAAAATCGGGCGGAAATGGGAAATTTACCCAGTAGTGCCTTGCGGCCGCTTTCAGTTTCGATTTTCGTCCATCAGAAACCGGAAGTAAACAAAAGGATTTGCCCAATAGCAACTTTTCGGTTCAGATTGTATAGTAGTACATGGATCTTAATTTTCGTATGAACAGATATAAATATACGATAAAAATATGGTAGAAGGTCGTTCGCAATATTTATGGGTCCGAGAAAAAGTAGAAACGAACAATGGACGAGCATGTGACATACGATGGAGAAATGAAGGATCGGACGGAAATGGGAAATTTACCCAGTAGGGCCTTGCGGCCGCTTTCATTTACGATTTTCGTCCATGTATATAATGATATCAATTAAAATCCGAACGATAAATGAACGAAAATATGATACATGCGAATCGCATAGGAAAAAGAGGGCAACATTTCTGCTTCATCAATAGGGGATGGGAGATGATGTAAGGAAGATTTTACCTAGTGGAGCCTTTCAGCATGTAGTATAAACCTACATACAACCTATCGGTCAATTAATGCCTGAACCAATAAATTAATTAAGATCTAAAAAATGAGATTAAAACTAGATAAAATGGTTAGACTGTATAAAATAACTGAGAGACGAGTGGATGTGATCTATTTATCTGGTAGGGCCTTACTATAAATCAGGTTGGCATTAAGGAGACAGTTATGGGGAACAGAATAAAAGATAAAACGGCCATATACAGAATGAGCCTGTAAACATGTAACACAGTGACTATATACAGAATGCACCTGTAAACATGTAACAGAGTGACTATATACAGAATGTGCCTGTAAACATGTAACACAGTGACTATATACAGAATGCACCTGTAAACATGTAACATAGTGACTATATACAGAATGTACCTGTAAACATTTAACACAGTGACTATATACAGAATGCGCCTGTAAACATGTAACATAGTGACTATATACAGAATGCCCCTGTAAACATGTAACATAGTGACTATTTACAGAATGCACCTGTATACATAGTGACTATATACAGAATGCACCTGTAAACATGTAACAAATTGACTATATACAGAATGCACCTGTAAACATGTAACATAGTGACTATATACAGAATGCGCCTGTAAACATGTAACACAGTGACTATATACAGAATGCGCCTGTAAACATGTAACATAGTGACTATATACAGAATGCACCTGTAAACCTGTAACATAGTGACTATATTTCCAACAATGAGATTTCCAACAATGAGATATTCTAAAATGAGATTTTGTGTGAAGGAGTCATTATCAGACTGGAGGAGTTTAAAGGGAGTCCAGGAGAAATGGGATTATTTAAAGGAAGCATTATTGAAGGCCACAGGCAATTGCATTCGGCTTGTTAGCAAAAACAAAAAAGGGAAGAAACCACTGTGGTACTCTGCAGAAGTGGCCAAAATAGTGAAGAACAAAAAGACAGCATTCAATAATGATAGGCAAACCTACAGTATAAGATTAGGCAGAAAGAGGCAAAGCAATTTATAAGAGCTTCCAAAGCACACGCAGAAGAGAAAATAGCACAGTCAGTAATAAAGGGGGACAAAACATTTTTTAGATACATAAACGAGAAAAGAAAAGTAAAACAAGGATTAGTTAGATTAAAAACAAAGGAAGGAAGGTATGTAGAAGAGGATAAAAGTCTCTCTGACTGCCTCAATGAATATTTTTGTTCAGTCTTTGCAGAAGAAAAGGAAGGAAAGGGACCTCAGTTAGGAGGAAACACTAACGAGACATTTACATGTGAGTTTACAGAGGAGGAGGTTCTACAGCAGCTGTCTAAAGTAAAGGCAAATAAGTCAATGGGGCCTGATGGGATCCACCCTAAATTATTAAAAGAGCTCAGTGATGTAATAGCAAAACCGTTAACGGGAGTCGTCCCAG
Source organism: Leptobrachium leishanense (assembly GCA_009667805.1). Classification (NCBI taxonomy): domain Eukaryota; kingdom Metazoa; phylum Chordata; class Amphibia; order Anura; family Megophryidae; genus Leptobrachium; species Leptobrachium leishanense. Next base: position 13,422,501 of record CM019070.1, read on the forward strand.
ATGACTGGAAATTAGCAAATGTTGTGCCCATTTACAAGAAGGGTAGTAGGGAGGAATCGGGGAACTATAGGCCAGTTAGTCTTACGTCAGTAGTGGGGAAATTAATGGAAACCATGTTAAAGGAAAGGATTATTGAGCATCTAAAAACACATAGATTACAGGATCAGAAACAACATGGGTTTACCTCAGGGAGATCATGCCAAACTAATCTTATTAATTTTTTTGATTGGGTAACAAAAATAATAGACACAGGTGGTGCAGTAGACATTGCTTATTTAGATTTCAGTAAGGCTTTTGATACTGTTCCGCATAGAAGGCTTATCAATAAATTGCAATCTTTGAGCTTGGATTCCAATATTGTCGAATGGATTAGGCAGTGGCTGAGTGACAGGCAACAGAGGGTTGTGGTAAATGGAGTTTATTCGGCGCAAGGTCTTGTTACCAGTGGGGTACCTCAGGGGTCAGTACTTGGACCCATTCTCTTTAATATTTTTATTAGTGATATTGCAGAAGGTATTAATGGAAAAGTATGTCTTTTTGCTGATGACACAAAGATTTGCAACAGGGTTGACGTTCCTGGAGGGATCAGCCAAATGACAAATGATTTTGGTAAACTAAAAAAATGGTGGGAGCTGTGGCAATTGAGTTTTAATGTGGATAAGTGCAAGATAATGCACCTGGGACGTAAAAACCCAAGGGCTGAATATAGAATATTTATTACATCTGAGGAAAGGGATTTAGGGGTTATTATTTCAGAGGAACTAAGGGTAAGTAGTCAATGTAATAGAGCAGCAGGAAATGCTGACAGAATGCTTGGAAATGCTGGCAGAATGCTTGGTTGTGTAGGGAGAGCCTGTATTAGCAGTAGGAAAAGGGAAGTGCTCATGCCACTGTACAGAGCACTGGTGAGACCTCACTTGGAGTACTGTGTGCAGTACTGGAGACCGTATCTCCAGAAGGATATAGACATCTTAGAGAGAGTTCAGAGAAGGGCTACTAAAATGGTGTACGGCTTGAAGGAGAAAAGTTACCAGGAAAGGCTTAATAATCTTAACATGTACAGCTTGGAAAAAAGACGAGACAGAGGAGATATGATAGAAACATTTAAATACGTAAAGGGAATCCACAAGGTAGAGGAAGGGAGTATATTTAAAAGGAAACAAAGTAGCAAAACAAGAGGACATAGTCTTAGATTAGAGGGGCAAAGGTTTAAACGTAAGATCAGGAAGCATTATTTTACTGAGAGGGTGGTGGATACATGGAACAGTCTTCCAGTAGAAGTGGTAGAGGCCAAAACAGTAATTGAATTTAAGCAGGCATGGGATAGGCATAAGGCTATCCTAAACAAAAGATAAATCCAGGTAAAGTATCCATGTAATTGGGCAGACTAGATGGGCCGAAAGGTTCTTATCTGCCGACATTTTTCTATGTTTCTAACATATTTATTTTCTGGTTTAATCTGTATATATGTGTTTTTAATATCTTGCATTTTATTAGTTTGTATTTCTGTAACAACTGTAACAATTCAATGTTCTTGAACCCAGGACATACAGAAAACGAGAGAAATCTCAATGTATCCTTCCTGGTAAAATACTTTATAAATAAATAAATAAACATCTTTATTTTGCTGCCAGTTTTACATTTTTCAGGTTTTTCAAGGCTCTAAGGTTCCATCTAGAGTTGAGGATCTGCAAAGACTTTACCTTCACTGAGTGCATTGTGTTATACTCCACATGCTACATACATTAACTGGCCATTTTATTAGGTACACCTGTTCAAATGCTTGTTAACACAAACTTCTAATCAGCCAATCACATGGCAGCAACTCAATGCATTTGAACATCTAGACGCGGTGAAGACGACTTGCTGAAGTTCACACCGAGCATCAGAATGGGGGAAGAAAGGGGATTTAAGTGACTTTGAACGTGGCATGGGTTGTTGGTGCCAGACGGGCTGGTCTGAGTATTTCATAAACTGCTGATCTACTGGGATTTTTATGCACAACATCTCTAGGGTTTACAGAGAATGGCCCGAAATAGAGAAACTATCCAGTGAGCGCCACGGCAGCTGTGTGGACGGAAATGCCTTGTGATGTCAGGGGTCACAGGAGAATGGACAGACTGGATCGAGATGATAGAAAGGCAACAGTAACTCAAATAACCACTCGTGACAAGCAAGGTTTGCAGAATACCATCTCTGAACGCACAGCACGTCCAGCCTTGAAACAGATGGGCTACAGCAGCAGCAGAAGCCAATACAATGCAAATGAAATCCAGCGCACTGAGAAATGGGTGCACATCCAAGAGAAGGACTCTTCCACTGTCCGCAAAAATAAATATTCATATGACAAATAATAAGATGGCGCAACCATAAACAAAACAAAGTAAGAAAATATGCAATCTTTATTCAATTAATAGAAAATAAAAAGTCATCACACGAAACATATCTCACTGGAGACCAGGGTGAACAGATAAATAGGAGTGCATTGGAATATCAACACAAGGCAAAACTGTCACGGAGGCACCCAGCGTGAGCCAAGGTGGGCCCTTTATGCGGGATGTTTAGCCCTTTAGGCAGGTTTGCCGCTGGCTGCATATTACACAGAAGACCACAAAAAACAAAGAACAGAACAACAGGAAGGGCAGGAGTCAAAGGAGAAAATAATAACAGACCGGCACCCAGCAGTAAACTAAAGGGAACCTGATCTGGATACGGTCTTTAGGAGGGCCATCTAATCTAGCGAACAGACAGACAAAAATGCATCCGCAAACCAACGAACGCAGCTGACGAATTGGCCAAACAGACCCCTGAACGCATCCGCGAACCACTGAATGCAGCTGACGACCTGCCGAGCAGACCACCGAATGCTGCTGAAAAAGCTGATCGGCCACCGACTGCCGCCAAAGAATCAGTCACCAAACAGGGGGTTAAAAAAAAACGGCAATAATTCCTGGAAGTAATATATAAGGTCCTATGAATAACAATAAAAACGTCTGTTACAGTATAAAAAAAACCTCAAACATTTCATTGAAAAAATCCCAAAAAAATGCCTATAAAACACAAAAAAAAAAATAAGACTTGTTTCTGCAAATGAAAAGAATAAACGGTTGAATAAAAAATTAATAAAGACAGGAAAAAAATTTGCATTGAAACCCGTGGGCTTCGCCTTTTTATAGTCACAAAGTTTATTAAGGCAGCGATATGATACAGACAAGTAAATAGCGCACATCATGAACACTAGACATGTGCATTCGTTTTAGTACTAAAACGATTTAGTCCGAATTTTGGGATAATTTAGTTTTCGTATGAGTCAAGAGATACGAAACTGCTCAGTACAAAAAACGAAAGAAACTAAAATAAAATGCACTACATTTTAGTGTCAGTCCTTTTTGTGATATTACATTGATAAGTGAAGGAGACCAGCAATGAAGAGCGCAACATCCGAAGTTCTGCACCCTCCACATGCCAATGCAGTAGGATTTTCTATACAGAGAGGGGCATTAATTAATGCAGGAGGATGTTCTATACATTATACAGAGGGGTATTCATGCAGGAGGATGTTATATACATTTTACAGAGAAAGGTATAAATTGAGGAGGATGTTCTATACAGAGAGGGACATTAATTAATTCAGGAGGATGTTCTATATAATATACTGAGAGGGGTATTAATTAATGCAGGTGAAAGTTGTATACATTATACAGAGAGGGGTATTAATTAATGCAGGAGGATGTTCTAAACATTATACAGAGAGGATCCTTTTTTCTCAGCCCTTTAAATCCAGTGGCTGTGAGCGCGGAGATCGGCTGCTTGTTACCTTATCTCTCAGTACAATGTATCAGGCTCAGCTGTTACAGTAACTGACTAACAGTGCTCAGAGATTCAGTAAAACAAGGAAATAATATTGTTCTAACCCCTTATATATATAAAAATATTATTTACTAGTTTTACTGAAACTCTGAGCGCTGTGATGAGCAGCAGTCAGTTACTGTAACAGCTTTGCCTGACACGGGGCAGTATTACAATGTTGGTGCTAACTTAACCAGAGCTGTTGTAAACTGAAAACCTCCATAGGCTACAATAGCTCTGGGAAGTTTACAACAGCTCTGGTTAAGTTAGCACCAACTATATAATATGGCCCACATTGTGCTGAGAGTGAGAGATACTGTAACAAGCAGCGATCTCAGCACTCTGAGGAGCCATTACAATAGTAATTGTATCCACTGGTTTTCGGATGAATGAAATTAGTTTTCATACTAAATAACTGAAAACGAGTTTCTTTAGCAACTAAATAAATTGCATTTTAGGACTAATCCATTAGTTCAAAACGAAATTTTGTGCTGTGCACATGTCTAATGAACACAGATATAGGTACTAAAGTCAACGCGTACGATGAATTCAAATAAAATGCAGTGGGCAAGCATCACATGAGTAATTCACGCGAGTAATAGGACGAACATCAAAATATCAACTATTGATGTAGGAGCAGGAGAGAGAATGAGAAAGGAAATGATACGACGAGAGATCACAGAGACAGCATGGGAGAGGAAAAGAGAAGAGGAAGAGAAGAGGAAGAGAAAAAAAAGGGGATAGGGTAGGGCAAGCAGAAATTAGGTCCTTGTGGTCGGGGGCAGAGGGGGAAGTAGGGGTCTGCGGGAGACATTTGCCCCTTAAGGGCTCATTGACATGTACCCCAGGGAGTCCAGGTAAGTGGGGGTGTGACTAATTCCAGTTCCAAATCCCACCCCGAGGAGCCCCAGGCAGCGCTACAGCATAGAGAAGGCCCAGCAAAGCTTCTCACGGAGTGTCGGTATGTCCCAGCCAACTCGAGAAGGCCGAGGAGGCCAGGAACATACTCCAGTGGAACCATGTAGCAGCATTAACCGTCGCCCACTGTTCCGGAGGCAGCATTGCAGTTTCCATGGATTGTATGGCCTCGACTTTGGCTTCGCCTTTTTAAACTTGTCGAATGAAAGCAACAAAAATCTGGCACATTTCGCCAACTTTTCGGTGCTGTTCGGTGTCTCTGAATAGATTAACCATTGCTTCTCTATGGGGATTTTACTGCCGCCGAACAGCGCTGTATTTCGCTGGCACTTCGTCAATATTTGGCAAGCTGCCATCTTTCTGAATAGCCGAACGGCCACGAAAATGCACCGATTGGTGAAAATCAGTGGCAAGTTCGACTCTCTTTGAATAACCCCTTAGGTAATGACACATTGTTCAGTATATTATATAGAGGAAAGGGCTGAGCTGAATGTCCTGAGTCAGGATTGGTTATCTCGTTTTCTTGTACATTGGACAGTACGATACACTGTAAACATAACAACGAGCAGCTCACAGGCAGAGCAGGATCATGGCTTCCAGCTTGTGGAGGATCCTTAGCACCCCATGGCAATCTGTGACTTTCTCCCAGGCCTTGCAACTGGTCGCTGGGCTCGGCTTGCTTCTGCTTCTTCTGAAAGTCATTTCGCTTTATTTCAGGTGGAAGAGAATGACGGCGGCTTTTCACAGCTTTCCCGGCCCTCCTGCTCACTGGCTGTTTGGCCACATCCACGAGGTGAGGACATGACGTCTCTTATAGGAAACATTCCGTGAGGTTAGAGATTTAAATGTATATCATTCCAAATAGAACTACCAAAACAATGATTATCTATGTGTTAGAATCAGTTTATCTCTATCGTAACACAAAAATAATTATTGCACCATTATATGATAAGCGCAAATATTATTAATTATTATTGATTAATAATTACATCAGATTTTAAACACTTTTTTGAGTCAGGGACTGATGTGTTATTATTATTTCTCCCCATTGTTTTTGAAACTATTACTAGGTTAATACTTTCTCTACCAGAAATGTAAATACTCGATTTTACAATGACTTGCAATTAAACATATATCTATATGTCTCCAAGAAGCCCCGCACTCCAGTTTATCCCATACGTTACTAGCTTCGGTGTATGGTCTGACTGCAGCAATATAAGTTCCCAAAGATTCGGACGCACGCGGAGACTGACTTAGTGAAAAAAAAAAGTATTTATTTAGAAAAACATCAACGGTTCAGTTCCCAACAGAACTTTCTTCAGGATGATAAATACACCAAGTACCAAGCACATATATATATACACATACAGGGTTATTCAGAGAGAGGTGAAAACCAGGAGAATGACTGGAGAATTGAAAATCCTAGGTCAAAGTAGCCAAACCAGAAAAATTCTCCCATTTATCTAACTTTCCAAATCGGCTATTTGGTCTAGATTGTTCTCTTCTCCTGCCATTCTCCTGGTTTTCACCGTTCTCTGAATAACCCTGATAGTAATCGAGACACCACAGGTGCATGTCAGCAACGTCCAAACTCAAAGGAGGGGCGTACTGCACAATTCAGGTAACAATAGTACCACGTGTACACAATGAAACAAAACAAATATGGGGTTTTTTAACAATGATGTTATAGAATATACAGTTGTGTTCAAAATTATTCAACCCCCAATGCTGTAAAGGGTTTTAAGGAATTTAGTGTACATTTGTAATTGTATTCAGAATGAAATCCTACAAGGACTTTTTAAAGAACCATATGCAACTAAAAGGACATCAATTGGTTTTGTAATACAGTAGTAAATGTTTCTTTTGTGAATTCTTCATTGACACAATTATTCAACCCCTTAAAGACTACCACTCTGAAGAACAGAGGTTCATTCAAGTGTTTTCAATCAGGTATTGAAAACACCTGTGGATGTCACGGAGCAGCAATAAAGCATAATAAGCACCAATTAGGCAGCTTTAAAATGACTGTGATACTCAGCTCCTTCTAGACATTTACTGGTGTGGTTACAAACATGGTGAAGTCAAGAGAATGGTCCAGGAAGACAAGAGAAGAGGTGATTACTCTTCACAGGAAGGGCAATGGCTATAAGAAGATTGCAAAGATGTTAAACATACCAAGAGAGACCATAGGAAGCATCATTCGCAAATTCAAGGCAAAGGGCACTGTTGAAACGCTACCTGGTCGTGGCAGAAAGAAGATGCTGACTTCGACTGCTGTGTGCTACCTGAAGCGTAGAGTGGAGAAAAGTCCCCGTGTGACTGCTGAGGAACTGAGAAAAGATTTGTCAGATGTGGGTACTGAAGTTTCAGCTCAGACAATACGGCGCACACTGCGTAATGAAGGCCTCCATGCCAGAACTCCCAGGCGCACCCCCTTGCTGTCTCCAAAGAATAAGAAGAGTCGACTGCAGTATGCCAAAAGTCATGTGGACAAACCACAGAAGTTTTGGGATAGTGTTCTGTGGACTGATGAAACAAAATTAGAACTGTTTGGACCCATGGATCAACGCTATGTTTGGAGGAGGAAGAACAAGGCCTATGAAGAAAAGAACACCTTGCCTACTGTGAAGCATGGCGGGGGGTCAATCATGCTTTGGGGCTGTTTTGCTTCTGCAGGTACAGGAAGCTTCAGCGTGTGCAAGGTACCATGAATGCTCTTCAGTACCAGGAGATATTGGATGACAATGTGATGCAGTCCGTCACAAACCTGAGGCTTGGGAGACGTTGGACCTTTCAACAGGACAATGATCCCAAGCATACCTCCAAGTCCACTAGAGCATGGTTGCAGATTAAAGGCTGGAACATTTTGGAGTGGCCATCGCAGTCACCTGACTTAAATCCGATTGAGAACCTCTGGTGGGACTTAAAGAAAGCAGTTGCAGTGCGCAAGCCTAAGAATGTGACTGAACTGGAGGCTTTTGCCCATGACGAATGGGCGAAGATACCCGTAGATCGCTGCAAGACACTTGTGTCAAGCTATGCTTCACGTTTAAAAGCTGTTATAACTGTAAAAGGATGTTGTACTAAGTACTAAGATTGAATGTCACTTGGGGGTTGAATAAAACTGATAATGATGTGAGCACAGAAAATACATTTGTGGTTATTTCATTATAAATGTTATGTTATATTTGTCTGACCTACACGTGCCTCTTTGATTTAATTGTAAGCAAGATGACTGAATGATCAAAATCAATGTCAAACTGGCCAAAACACTCAATTTCAGTGGGGGTTGAATAGTTTTGAACACAACTGTACATATACTTTGTACAGGGTTCTGCAGGATGCATTTACTCTATGGTAGCAGTACATGTCATGGAGGTAATATACACATGCAAATTGCCTTTTTTCAATATACCCCATATTTTTAGGATCCGGTGTTACTGAGTGCTGCATTGTGGTTTACAATACCAGAAGGTATTCATGGAAAAGTATGTCTTTTTGCTGATGACACAAAAATTTGCAACAGGGTTGACGTTCCTGGAGGGATCAGCCAAATGACAAATGATTTAGGTAAACTAAAAAAATGGTGGGAGCTGTGGCAATTGAGTTTTAACGTGGATAAGTGCAAGATAATGCACCTGGGACGTAAAAACCCAAGGGCTGAATATAGAATATTTGATACATCTGAGGGTTGGGATTTAGGGGTCATTATTTCAGAGGATCTAAGGGTAAGTAGTCAATGTAATAGAGCAGCAGGAAATGCTGGCAGAATGCTTGGAAATGCTGGCAGAATGCTTGGTTGTGTAGGGAGAGGTGTATTAGCAGTAGGAAAAGGGAAGTGCTCCTGCCACTGTACAGAGCACTGGTGAGACCTCACTTGGAGTACTGTGTGCAGTACTGGAGACCGTATCTCCAGAAGGATATAGACATCTTAGAGAGAGTTCAGAGAAGGGCTACTAAAATGGTGTATGGCTTGAAGGAGAAAAGTTACCAGGAAAGGCTTAATGATCTTAACATGTACAGCTTGGAAAAAAGACGAGACAGAGGAGATATGATAGAAACATTTAAATACGTAAAGGGAATCCACAAGGTAGAGGAAGGGAGTATATTTAAAAGGAAACAAAGTAGCAAAACAAGAGGACATAGTCTTAGATTAGAGGGGTAAAGGTTTAAAAGTAACATCAGGAAGCATTATTTTACTGAGAGGGTGGTGGATACATGGAACAGTCTTCCAGTTGAAGTGGTAGAGGCCAAAACAGTGATTGAATTTAAGCAAGCATGGGATAGGCATAAGGCTATCCTAAACAAAAGATAAATCCAGGTAAAGTATCCATGTAATTGGGCGACTAGATGGGCCGAAAGGTTCTTATCTGCCGACATTTTTCTATGTTCTATGTTTCTAAATTGTATGTCTATTTTGATTATTACATGTTTTGTAGCCTGGCTCCTCCGGGCTTCCTTTGTTTTGTTTCATTGTGTACACGTGGTACTATGGTTACCTGAATTGTGCAGTACGCCCCTCCTTTGAGTTTGAATATTGCTGACATGCACCTGTGGTGTCTCGATTACTATGTATATATATGTGCTTGGTACTTGGTGTATTTGTCATCCTGAAGAAAGTTCTGTTGGGAACCGAAACGTTGATGTTTTTCTAAATATATACTTTTTTATTGTCATCTACGCCAGTTTCCGTGTGTGCGTCTGAATCTTTTGGAAAATATATATGTATATATTTAAAACTCCATTTGCATACCATTTTAATGCAAGTTTAGGGTGTCCCCTGGGAAGGAAGAAAATTTTCTGAGGTCTCATTTTCATCACCCTGTATTACTGTAAAGAAGCTGCAAGGAGCAGCCCCCACCCTCACTTTAACAGAAAGCACAACAAACTTTACTATGCATTACAGCAGTCAGGGATTTGGCAGAATACAGGGAGAGCTGTGGGGTCAGTCACTGCTGTACAGGGATACGAGTCAGGGGGTTATAATGAGTGTAAATCCCTGTACAGAACAGATACAAGGTGTTGCTGTAATTGCCATACACAGGCATTATGCAGCACATACAGATACAAGGTGTTGCTGTAATTGCCATACACAGACATTATGCAGCACATACAGATACAAGGTGTTGCTGTAATTGCCATACACAGACATTATGCAGCACATACAGATACAAGGTGTTGCTGTAATTGTCATACACATACATTATGCAGCACATTACAGATACAAGGTGTTGCTGTAATTGTCATACACATACATTATGCAGCACATTACAGATACAAGGTGTTGCTGTAATTGTCATATACAGGCATTATGCAGCACATACAGATACAAGGTGTTGCTGTAATTGCCATACACAGGCATAATGCAGCACATACAGATACAAAGTGTTGCTGTAATTGCCATACACAGGCATTATGCAGCACATACAGATACAAGGTGTTGCTGTAATTGCCATACACAGGCATTATGCAGCACATACAGATACAAGGTGTTTCTGTAATTGCCATACACAGGCATTATGCAGCACATACAGATATTGCATTGCTAATAATCTCATCCTCCTGATCCCTACAAATCCCCATAAGCAGGAGATCTCACCATTTATTATCTGTCTGCAGCACGTTTACTGTATCTGCCTGTATGCTGATAATGCAACCCCGTGTAAGCAGGAGATCTCACCATTTTATTAACTATCTGCATCTGACACAAAGGCCATTTCTGCCTGTTTGCTGATAATACAGACCCCGTGTGGCATTGTGCCAGATAAGGGACTCAATCTAAAGTTTAGAATCTTTTATCCTGGCAATGTTTCTGTATTCTCTGTCTGCTTCACATTTACTGGATCTGACACAAAGGCCATTGCTGCCTGTATGCTGTTATGTAATAATGATCTCAGAATAACAATGTTTATGCGCCAGTTTGCTGTGTTATCCTACACCTCAGTGTTTTCTTTGCATCATGTGTTTCAAAAAAATACTATAGTAATATTTTTTCAATAAAAAGCGCTTGGTGGAATTAATAATAATTGTAAAATATATATTTTTTTTTATATACATGATGCTTTGCAAAATTAATGTGCAGTCCGACTCGTTTTGCTACAATTTGGTTTATACCCAAACGCTGGGATTGTAGTATAAAAGAAATCCCCTGAAACAATAGATTTCCATTGATCACTTCTGTGGGAAGAAAGATCTTGATGACTTGAAAATTAAAGTGTTGCATCACACTGAGCCAGCGGCTGTCTAAGGACCTTCTCATTGTGCGGCACCATGGTTAATCTTTAAGTGTAAGTCCTTGGTCTCTTTAAACTTGGGCAACTTGATCTCTACTCTCTAACTTATTTCTGAAGATCCCAACTCGGATAAGGATGTAAAGCTTCTTATCTTAAAAAAGATTATCAGCAATAACTGGGAAAAGGTTCATGGTAAGAAAACAACTGGAATAGAACGTCATCAACAGCAGCCATCATTACATTTTAATAGGTCCATCCAAGACCCTGATAGGTACCTTTGTTGTCATGGTGATTGAATGTTGGGAAATTTCCAGTCCACTCCGTACCAAAATAACTTTAACTGTTTTAGAAAGGTTTAATACAATTAAGGTCTCCTCTGGTGACCCTAGTTTATCCTCTTGGCTTTTGTTGCCGTAGCGTAGATGGTTTGTTCTTCATTGACTCCAAACACCCTGCATGCCTTTATCATTATCTATTGGACAACAGGTACTGAGTGGAGGGTTGTAGATAAAATAAAAACCAAGCCATTTGGTGGATCTGGATCGACATGGGTCACTTCTCACTCAGGAATTGTTACATGTATTTTAGGTTTCATATGGAAATGGTCCAACCTATAGCGGCCATTTTGAACCAGAACAACAATTAATTGTTTCTGAACCCAGGTTGTTGTATCGGACTATTGTAGGCTAGACCACACAATGTCACAATTAAAAGCTTCTCTGTTCTCAAGGCTTATTTCTGTTTATGTGCCTTCTCCCAGTTTCGGCGTGACGGCACAGATCTGGACAAGGTGGCCGCCTGGGCTGAGCAGTATCCCAATGCTTTCCCGTTGTGGGTCGGAAAAATTTTCTCTAACTTGGTGGTAACTCACCCGGAATATGCCAAAGCTATATATGGACGATCAGGTAGGAAAAACACATTTTAAACTTTATAGAAGGAGTTGGGCGTCTGAAAAGGAGAATAATTATTTTTCTTTGAGCTTCTTGAAGATCATGAAAAGTTGCCGAACAACTCTGTAAAATTTTGGTCTGACCATGTTGATGGTTTGAACATACAGATTTTCAAAGAAGCAGGGCCGGATTTATTTCTCAGGAACCTGTTATCACAGATATCTAAAATGCCACCCTCCACCAAAATAATTTCAAAATTTGGGGGAGATAACATTTTAATATATTTTTAAGTTAGTTTTCTTACTTTTTTACATTTTTTTATTTTAGTTTTATAGAGAAACATGCGTTCCACAGGAGGCCTTTCTCTGTAAAACAGCTAAAAAAAATTAATAATGCTTTAATAATAAAAATAATAATAATAATATAATTTAAGAAAAAAAAATAAACTTTTCTGTTATTAAATATTTCACTTTTACAGAGAACGTTGTCTACTATAGGAGATGCCTTGCTTCTTAAAAATAAATAAATAATAATAGTAAAAATTAATTTAAAAAAACGGCTGATTTATTTAATTAAAATTTTGCTTTTTTATTATTACCATTATTATAAATAATAATAATAATAAAAATATTATTATTGTCTAACCTTTACAGATTTACGGAGAAAGGTGTTCACCACAGGGTGGCTCCTTGCTGTGAACTCTTAAACTCTTAAAACTCTTAAAAAAATGTATTCAATTATTTTTTGTTGATACCTGTAGGCACTTGCCTACTATGCTAATTATAAAACCTACCCTGCAAAGAAGTGCCTCTATAAATCTTTCTGACTTTCCCCTTTGTCCAATATCTTTCTCACCAGAAGCATATCCCTTATTTTGCTATTTTTAATATATTTAGATCTCTTCTATTACTCACAGTATCCTCTCCAAACTGTTTCAACTCATTCTAAGTATCTATATCTCCATCTTTCTCCGAAAGACATTCCCGGTCTCTTCTTACCTCATCTCCTACTTTCTATAGCTTTTCTTTTCCACCATGTACACAAATGCCTTCCTGGTAAAATACTTTGCAAATAAATAAATAAATAAATTTATTTTCTGTTCATAAACTGTGAGCAAATAGAAGAAGTAAAAAGTAAAGTGGTCTCCTAAATCAACCCTCGCAACCCTTCCCATACCATAAGTATCTCCTGCTTCCATAGGCGTGCGCAGCCTATTGCATTAGGGTGTGCACCCAAAAGCTGAAACACACACACACATATATATATATATATATCAGATATACACAGGTTACGTACTGTAGGTTCAGTGCTCCCCAGGAACTGGCTGCTCTCACGGCTCCCCAGAAACTGGCTGCTCTTAGTCCTCCCCAGGTAGTGGCTGTTCAGGGCTCCCCTCGTAACGGCTGTTCAGTGCTCCCCAGGTAATGGCTGTTCAGGGCTCCCCTGGTAATGGCTGTTCAGGGCTCCCCTGGTAATGGCTGTTCAGGGCTCCGCATGTAATGGCTGTTCAGGGCTCCCCAGGTAATGGCTGTTCAGGGCTCCCCAGGTAATGGCTGTTCAGTGCTCCCCAGGTAAAGGCTGTTCAGGGCTCCACAGGTAATGGCTGTTCAGTGCTCCCCAGGTAAAGGCTGTTCAGGGCTCCACAGGTAATGGCTGTTCAGGGCTGTCCACAATCTGTCTGCTCTCACTGCTTACCAGGATCTGGCAGCTTTCAGGGCTCCCCATGATCTCTGTGTTGTCCATTTCAGGCAGCCTAGTGTGTGTGTGACACTGCGGCCACACCCCGCGTCCACTGTTTGGGCGTGACAGTCACATGACTGTCTTGCGCCAATCAATGCATGGGAGGCATGCCTCCCATGCAGACTTTTTTTAATGGCTTGGACCAAAAGCTCTTTCCGATTGGTCCAAGCTATTCCATTGCTCTCCCAGGACCCCTGAGTCACTGGGAGAGCAATGTTCAGGAAGTGGGCAGTGCTCGGACATCTGTTCATTGAACAGGCGTGCCGCGCTGCACACTTATTGGCAGACTACGCGATTTGCATAGCGTCCCGCTACGCAAATTGCATAGGCTCAGGCTGCAAGAAAAAAAGTGCGGCACACAGAAAAGACGGACGAGCCGACGGCAGGGGGAACGCGGAGCAGGTGAGTTTGACTGTGCAATGAAGATGCAGCCCTTAATGGCAGGTGAGGCTCTGCCTCACCTGCCGCCCCTGACCGCACGTCCCTGATATATATACATATATATATATATACATACATACATATAACGACACACACACACCATTACTATGTGTATGCTTCAGGGGTTAAGCAACCTTCGATACCCAGACGTTTTGAAACTACATTTCCAATGAGTCTCAGCTATCTTAATTACTGGCCGAGCAACATATGAGATATAGTTCCAAATGAGCTAAAGGACCAATGACCCCGGTATACATCATGTCACGTCAAAATGCTAGATCAAAAAATTTAAATTTGGATTTCGATCACAAACAGCGTGTAAATTTATTTTACCACATTTTTTCATCCAAAAGAATGTTAGTTATATATTCTACGGGCCATATTACATTCCTAACGCTAACGTTAGTGTCCATATGAGTGAGCGTTAACGTTAGCTCTGGTGGTCCTAGCGCGGGCGCACCATATTAAAATCCAAACACTAATCTGTTAGAAAACCCGTTACTGTTTGGAATCTTAAGCTTTTCAGCTCCCTATACTTAACATGGGGAGTGGAAAGTGTTAATCAGCATAAGCATTACAATCTACTAGCGCTGATTACCGTCCGTTTGCGGTTACTGAACATTTACTCACAACCAGGACCTGGTGATAACGGATTCCACTTCTGCAGAATCAATCAGCACCAGCTGAAACCCCCCCCCCAAAAATCAGATACTCACCTCTCATCCCGCAGAAAGAACGACTGCTCCATTCGCCTCCTCTGGCCGCCAGCCCAGGAGCAGAGGGAGACTGGGAGAAAAAGTCCCTCAGTCTCACTCTGGGAATCACTATGTCGACCTGCCGGATCTCACAAGGACTTCAACGACGTGCCGAGTACATCCTCTACACACAAACATGAAACCAGAGGATGCGCTCAGCACGTCGTCAGCAGCAAAGTGGTTAAATGTTAAAAAGGGAGTGAAATTTGAGTAGAGTGGCCCAATTAACCTCTTGCTGACTTGCACCAATACAGTCTCCTACCTGTACCTCATGATGCTGCCAAGACGGTCATGTAATTCTTTTTGTGGAGTGCAGGCAGCAGATATTGTGGCGATTTATGTGCACAATACAATCCTTTATGGTGCAAGACAAGGGGGCAACACCGGACTGCGACAAGGAAACAGGTGCAGAATTTTACACAAAGCAGCCTGTTTAAAGACAAATACATGCATTTATACACACAGCCATACGTTCACATACATAACTATATATCCTCCTCCCTACACACTGGGGGTATGTAGCAATAAAGCCCACATTAATGTGCAGTGTGTATGAGCATATCCCAGAATCCACAACAATAAATAAAACTCACAGTAATGTGCGGTGTGTATGAGCGTATCACAGAGTACCACAGTAATAAAACCCACAGTAATGTGCAGTGTGTATGAGCGTATCAGAGATTCGCAGCAATAAAACCTTCAGTAATATACAGAGTGTATGAGCGTATTAGAGCTCCACAGCAATAAAACTCATCAATGTGCAGTGTGTTTGAGCGTATCACAGAATCCACAGCAATAAAACTCAGCAATGTGCAGTGTGTATGAGCATATCACTGAATCCACAGCAATAAAACCAAGCAATGTGCAGTGTGAATGAGCGTATCAGAGAATCCACAGCCATAAAACTCAGCAGTATGTGTATCACAGAATCCACAGCCATAAAACTCAGCAGTATGTGTATCACAGAATCCACAGCCATAAAACTCAGCAGGCAGTGTATGTGTATCACAGAATCCACAGCCATAAAACTCAGTATGCAGTGTGTATCAGTGTATCACAGAATCCACAGCCATAAAACTCAGCAGTATGTGTATCACAGAATCCACAGTCATAAAACTCAGCAGTATGTGTATCACAGAATCCACAGCCATAAAACTCAGCAGTATGTGTATCACAGAATCCACAGCCATAAAACTCAGCAGTAGGCGGTGTATGTGTATCACAGAATCCACAGCCATAAAACTCAGTATGCAGTGTGTATCAGTGTATCACAGAATCCACAGCCATAAAACTCAGCAGTATGTGTATCACAGAATCCACAGTCATAAAACTCAGCAGTACGTGTATCACAGAATCCACAGCCATAAAACTCAGCAGTATGCAGTGTATGTGTATCACAGAATCCACAGCCATAAAACTCAGCAGTATGTGTATCACAGAATCCACAGCCATAAAACTCAGTAGTATGCTGTGTGTATCAGTGTATCACAGAATCCACAGCCATAAAACTCTGTGTTTAAAAATATTTTGAATACACTATTAAAAAATATTTTTGATATATAAAAATTGCCCCCTCTCCTGCTTACCTTTCTTTGTTTTTTCTGCTTGCAGGGAGGGGGTTGAATATGAATCATTGGTGGTCCAGTGGCACAGAGGGGGGGGGTCGAGGAGGGGGAACCCGGCTGGTCGCATCCGATGGATAGCCGCCGGGACCCCTCACCTACGCGGGCCTGGCGGCAGCCTCCGCTTCCCTGGTGGTCCCTGTGGTTTGTGGGGTGCTGCACTGCGATCTGTGCATGGCGCACAGACCGCACGGCACATCCCTCAATGACACTAGAGGCCGGCGATCGCTGATGACCTGTCACCTGACCGCCGGCGCTTACTGACTGTGTCAGAGCCCCGGCGGTCAGGTGACAGGTCATCAGAGTTCGCCGGCCGCTCGTGTCAGTGAGGGATGTGCTGTGCGGTCTGTGCGCCATGCACAGATCGCAGTGCAGCACCCACGAACCACAGGGACCACCAGGGAAGTGGAGGCTGCCGCCAGGCCCGTGGAGATGAGGGGTCCCGGCGGCTATCCATCGGATGTGGCCAGCCGGGACCCAGAATGTGCCGCGGGCCGGCATTAGGGTGTGCCTAGGCACACCCCATGCGCACGCCTATGCCTGCTTCCCATAAACCTTTCTCCTCCTTCATTCCTTCATACTTCTAGCACACAGCAGCTCCTTCCTGAACTTCCACATAATCCCTCATTCACCACGTTCCCTCAACCATATCTCCTCCTTTGGCTACTTCCGTCATCACCTAAAAGCCATTTGCCCTCCCTCCCGCCCGAACTGTCCCCTGCTTACTTTGTTCCAGGTAACTACTGTCTTGATTAAATTCTTTTTGGCATTTTTTTTTAAATAGTGGCTGGTTCAATTGACAAAATTCCACCCAGAAACATTATTCGAAAAATGGCACTGGACCAAATAAAAGTTAGCCAGTAAACAGCCGGAAAATCGTATTTTCAACCGACATCATGCTGATTTGTGCCTTTAAATATGATTGATAGAAAAAAGCCAATGTTTGAAAAAGATTTCAATTCTATTTTTCTGCCTGAAAATCCATTTATCGGTCCCTTTCGGCATCTAATTTTTTTCAGAAATCGGCATACCTTTAATCTCGAATTGAATTGAATCGATAAAGCCGATATTTCCATTGAAAAGTATAACCGCGAGAGCCCACGTTAGATGCAAATTTTTATCTGGAGTCAAAATGCCGGTAAAACCACATTTGAACCTCCGCAAAGCCTAAAGCATAGGAAGGGTTATTTTACGGTGAGAGCAATAAAGCTGTGGAATTCTCTGCCTGTTGAGGTGGTTGGGTCAGAGACTGTACAGACTTTTAAACAGCGACTGGATGACTTCCTGCAGACACAGAATATTAAGGGTCATAATATTTAATATTTAATAGCAATGCTGGATATTTATGGAGGACATGGCAGAGCATGTGACCTCAGGCCAGACCAGCTGCAATGGAATCCTGGAGCAGAGAGGAAGGAATGGATAGTCCATACAAAGTATGAGCTGGCTCGTATTGCTCTCACACCAGGGGGCAGGGCTGGTAATGGTGGAAAGAAATGTGACATCCTGATTATGTCCTGTCTCCCTCCTTCTTTGACTTATTTCTCTGTAGTACTAGTAGAATAATCTCACTCAATCCTAATCCACTCTTTTTTTGCAGATCCCAAAGCACTTACTGCCTATAACTTCCTGATTCCGTGGATCGGTGAGCATCTGCTTTGCATGTAATATAGACACATATATGAATTTTGGGACTTGTCATAGGTTACGTTCAGGGGACAAGTCTTAAAGAAATAAGTGTAGGACTTCACCAATCTTTGTGCCCACCCATTATTGCCAACCCAACAAAAGGCTAGAAGCTGCAGCGCTTCTTTATCTATGACAATTCAATTCTTCTGACTAATATAAGGTTTACACAGCCCTGGCTGCTCTAATGCAGCAGTAAAGTTTGTTGAGCTTTTTGTTACAGTGAGGGTGGGGGCTGCTCATTTTGGCTTCTTTACAATAATATAGATTGAAGTTACATGAGAATTTAATTTTGTCCCGGGTTGGGGAGGGGGGGGCACACTAATCTTACATTAAAGGAAATGCAAAAGAGTTTTTACATATAACTTTTCATTTTCGTCGTATTTAACTGCTAAATCGTGTATATACGTGTTTTAGTTAGTAAATGGGTTAAATCATGTTGCAGTTTTGAAACATTTGCCAATTTTGCAGCGAACAATAAATGTTATTGTGTTTATTCAACAAGCGTTCCCCGCAAGCTATTCAGATTTCATGCACTATTTGAACAGATAAAATATTTTATATTTATGAATTTATTCTGCTTTAAGATGCATCAAATACAATATTTTTTTAAGAGAGAAACAAAATTGAAGTCCCATGAATGTTGCTCTCAATGGTGTAATATAGACAGATACGGATAGCTATAAATACAGATAGCTATAGATACTGATAGAGATAGATACAGATAGATAGATACAGTTGTGTTCAAAATTATTCAACCCCCACTGAAATTGAGTGTTTTGGCCAGTTTGACATTGATTTTGATCATTCAGTCATCTTGCTTACAATTAAATCAAAGAGGCACGTGTAGGTCAGACAAATATAACATAAAATTTATAATGAAATAACCACAAATGTCTTTTCTGTGCTCACATCATTATCAGTTTTATTCAACCCCCAAGTGACATTCAATCTTAGTACTTAGTACAACATCCTTTTACAGTTATAACAGCTTTTAAACGTGAAGCATAGCTTGACACAAGTGTCTTGCAGCCATCTACGGGTATCTTCGCCCATTCGTCATGGGCAAAAGCCTCCAGTTCAGTCACATTCTTAGGCTTGCGCACTGCAACTGCTTTCTTTAAGTCCCACCAGAGGTTCTCAATCGGATTTAAGTCAGGTGACTGCAATGGCCACTCCAAAATGTTCCAGCCTTTAATCTGCAACCATGCTCTAGTGGACTTGGAGGTATGCTTGGGATCATCGTCCTGTTGAAAGGTCCAACATCTCCCAAGCCTCAGGTTTATGACGGACATTGTCATCCAATATCTCCTGGTACTGAAGAGAATTCATGGTACCTTGCACACGCTGAAGCTTCCCTGTACCTGCAGAAGCAAAACAGCCCCAAAGCATGATTGACCCCCCGCCATGCTTCACAGTAGGCAAGGTGTTCTTTTCTTCATAGGCCTTGTTCTTCCTCCTCCAAACATAGCGTTGATCCATGGGCCCAAACAGTTCTAATTTTGTTTCATCAGTCCACAGAACACTATCCCAAAACTTCTGTGGTTTGTCCACATGACGTTTGGCATACTGCAGTCGACTCTTCTTATTCTTTGGAGACAGCAAGGGGGTGCGCCTGGGAGTTCTGGCATGGAGGCCTTCATTACGCAGTGTGCGCCGTATTGTCTGAGCTGAAACTTCAGTACCCACATCTGACAAATCTTTTCTCAGTTCCTCAGCAGTCTCACGGGGACTTTTCTCCACTCTACGCTTCAGGTAGCGCACAGCAGTCGAAGTCAGCATCTTCTTTCTGCCACGACCAGGTAGCGTTTCAACAGTGCCCTTTGCCTTGAATTTGCGAATGATGCTTCCTATGGTCTCTCTTGGTATGTTTAACATCTTTGCAATCTTCTTATAGCCATTGCCCTTCCTGTGAAGAGTAATCACCTCTTCTCTTGTCTTCCTGGACCATTCTCTTGACTTCACCATGTTTGTAACCACACCAGTAAATGTCTAGAAGGAGCTGAGTATCACAGTCATTTTAAAGCTGCCTAATTGGTGCTTATTATGCTTTATTGCTGCTCCGTGACATCCACAGGTGTTTTCAATACCTGATTGAAAACACTTGAATGAACCTCTGTTCTTCAGAGTGGTAGTCTTTAAGGGGTTGAATAATTGTGTCAATGAAGAATTCACAAAAGAAACATTTACTACTGTATTACAAAACCAATTGATGTCATTTTAGTTGCATATGGTTCTTTAAAAAGTCCTTGTAGGATGTCATTCTGAATACAATTACAAATGTACACTAAATTCCCTAAAACCCTTTACAGCATTGGGGGTTGAATAATTTTGAACACAACTGTAGATACAGATAGATGATAGATAGATAGATATATATGGGATAGATAGATAGATAGATAGATACGTGTATAGATAGATAGATAGATAGATAGATAGATATGGGATAGATAGATAGATAGATATATATGGGATAGATAGATAGATAGATAGATATGGGATAGATAGATAGATACGTGTATAGATAGATAGATAGATAGATAGATAGATAGATAGATATGGGATAGATAGATAGATAGATAGATAGATAGATAGACAGTAAAACAATTATTGTTGCTGGATTCTACCGCCCACCAAGTTCCCCAGTGCAATCCCTTTCTGACATAACCCAAATTCTTAGTAAATTAGTCGCTCAAAACCAAAAAAGCGAACTGCTGGTCCTCGGCGACTTTAATGTTGATTGGCTGAATCCTAAAAACAATAAACACTGCTCACTGTTTAAGGCTTTGCAGCTAACACAATTAATCTCCTCCCCCACTCGCATTAATATGAAAAGCCCTAACCACACCTTGCTGGACTGGATTCTCTCCTCATGTCCTGATCGAATACAGGAGGCGGGCGTTCTCGCTAACAGTTTCAGTGATCACTGCCTAGTGTACTGTGTGCGCAAAATAAGGGCCATAAAATGTCCACCAAAGGTAATAATCACCAGGTCTTTCAAGAAATTTAATCTTGAATCCTTCCTAAATGATCTCAAACAGCTCCCATGGTACAGACTAAACCTAATCCCAGACCTGGACTGTGCAATTGAATACTTTCAAGCCGAGCTCCTGAAAGTCTGGAACACCCATACCCCACTGCGCAAAGTGCGAGTTAAAGGGGCCCATCTCCCCTGGGTTACAGCTGACCTCACGCATATGTACCAGCTTAGAGACTCCCTGTGGTCAAAATTCAAGAGTACTGGATCCATGAACGATCACTGTGAATACCGAAAATGCCGGAATGAATGCACAAAAGAAACAAAAATGGCTAAAGCCCAATACTTCAATGAAAATTTAAACAATAACATATCAAACCCCAGAAATTTTTGGAAAATCATAAGTAACATACAAGCACCCCCCAGCCACTCCCAACCGGCTGCTTTAAAAGTAAACAACCAAACTTTACAACACACCCTAGATGTAGCAAATGCTTTTAATAATTATTTTGTTGGATGCGCCACCACCCTGATTGCTAAGCTAGGAAATGACACGCAATCAGAAAGGCCGCACGCAGGTCAGGACCCACCAACAGTGCAAAAACCCCGTAACCCAGAGAAATTCAGTTTTAGGCCAGTGCCTGTCAGTGCCATCACTAAACTTCTCCGTAACCAAAAAATGAAATACCAGTCTGGACCTGATCAAATCCCAGCAATGCTGCTGAAAATCAGTGCACCAGCAATTGCAAAACCTGTCGCAACCCTGATTAATGAATCACTGGCGACTGGATACATACCCAAACTCTGGAAGACTGCAAGGGTGGTACCTATCCATAAAAGTGGAGACAATACTTTGGTATCCAACTACCGCCCAATATCACTGCTCCCTGTAATGTCAAAAATTCTGGAAAAATGTGTCTACACTCAATTACGTGATTATTATCAGTATCAGAACTATTTAACCCCAGATCAATCAGGCTTTCGTCCAAACCATTCAACTACAACTGATCTTTTAAAAGTTTGTAATGATATCCAAGCTGGCATGGAACAAGGAAATCTAACTGGAGCCATCTTCCTTGATTTTGCCAAGGCTTTTGACACAGTAGACCATGGCATCCTAT
>CM019070.1:13452232-13849732 GCA_009667805.1 Leptobrachium leishanense
GTAAAAATACTGGGACGATGATTGTCAGACATTGTGGACCTGGAGGGGTGCAGTGTATGGGGACACCGGGGGGGGAAATGTTTTTTCCAAGATTGGTGGGGCTCTTCATGGATTCCCGCACCTGACCCTGAGGTTTCTAGCTATGCCTCTGAATTCACCGTTTGGTCCCCTTCAGCGCCGAATTCGGAGCTTAGTGGATAACCCTCACAGTAGTGACCTCTGCACATACTCGTACCATACCATCCATTGCCAGATCCTTAACCTACCAGACATTGTAGATAATTAACATTCCGTGCTCCTTCTCTGCCCATTTATACTCGTTATTGATGTATATTTTATTTCTTGGTCCATTTCCAGGATAAATGGGAGACTCCCTGCAAGGAGAAAAGGTCGCTGGAGTTATTCGAGCACGTTAGCTTGATGGCGCTGGACAGCATCATGAAATGTGCCTTCAGCTACAAGAGCAACTGCCAGACGGACAAGTGAGTCCTGTCAATTTACGTGGTCGTTAACCTCTTCCACTGGAAGTGAGCAAAAGCAAGGTTTGAGGCAGACCTGAGAACAGGCAACAGCACTAGTGGCCTGCCGTACGGTGGTCCCCCACTCAGGTCTCACAAGGTTTTAGCTCAGTGGTGCTATTATAGAGAACATTGATCCATATGAAAATCAGTCTGCTTTCACCAAACAAGGGTGGCCAGTACTGAAATGCAAAGGAGGTCCACACTACCAAGAAGGTACATCAGCCCCTGGTGATCGTTTTGGTCTTGTAAGGTCTCTTCAGTAGGGTATCGATGATATCCCTCTAAGTTCCTCGTGCAAGGGGTCGACATCTGAGTCCATCCATTCCCGATGTTCTTTGACTTGTAGAATCTTACATGTTTCACTCATCGTGACTTTTCAAATGTGCATCTTGGCATCAAAACCTTCATTCTTGCAAAATAACCTTATTGAGAATTTTTTTCATTTGGGTAAAAAAAAAACGGGAAAAGACGAATCAAAGTTCAAGAGCCAAATTTTGTAACTCGCTTAAATAAATCTGATCCTCAACTCCATCTCTCAAGCCATATACATCATCAGGGAAGCATTGGCTTCCTGTTCGGCTGAACAAATTTTTGGGTGGATGGCACACACTGCTTCCCCCCTATGTGCACACCGGGTTTGGGTCGAAATCCCTACAACCAGGTTCCCTAATGCCAAAATCCCGATGGCCAACTTCCAGACAGAACAAGTGCTGGACATACCAAGTTTCCAACACAGACAACTCCCCGACGGCCAACTTCCAGAAATCCAAAAATTCCAGCGGCTAACCCTAATCCTTCTCCCTAACCTCCTAACCCTAACCCCTAAACCTAGCCCTAATCCTAACCGCCTAAACCTAGCCCTAACCCTATCCCCCTAAACCTAGCCCTAACCCCCTAAACCTAGCCCTAACCCTAACTCCCCTAAACCTAGCCCTAACCCTAACCCCCTAAACCTATCCCTAACCATAACCCCCTAAATCTAGCCCTAACCCCCTAAACCTAGCCCTAACCCTAACCCCTAAACCTAACCCTAACCCCCTAAACCTAGCCCTAACCCTAACCCCCTAAACCTATTCCTAACCATAGCCCTCCTAAACCTAGCCCTAACCCCTAAATCTAGCCCTAACCCTAACCACCTAAACCTAGCCCTAACCCCTAAACTTAGCCCTAACCCCCTAAACCTAGCCCTAACCATAACCCCCCTAAACCTAGCCCTAACCCTAACCCCCTAAACCTAGCCCTAACCTTAACTCCCGTAAACCTAACCCTAACCCACTAATCCTAGCCCTAACCCTAACCCCTAAACCTAGCCCTAAACATAACCCCCTAAACCTAGCCCTAAACATAACCCCCCTAAACCTAGCCCTAACCCTAACCCCCTAAACCTAGCCCTAACCCCCTAAACCTAGCCCTAACCCTAACCCCCTTAACCTAACCATAACCCCTAAGCCTAAACCTAACTCCCTAAGGGTTAGGGTGTTAATATTAGGGTTAGCCGCTGGGATTTTGGATGTCTGGAAGTTCACCATGTAGGGAACTTGGTATGTCCGGTACTTGTTCTGTCTGGAAGTTGGCCATCGGGATGTTGACATTAGGGAACCTGGTTGTAGGGATTTTGTCCGGCACCCGTGCACAACTCCTCCATCATATGCAGGAACTATACCATAGGACAGTTCCATTAGTGGACGAGAGGCTTGCTGTGC
Source organism: Leptobrachium leishanense (assembly GCA_009667805.1). NCBI lineage: Eukaryota > Metazoa > Chordata > Amphibia > Anura > Megophryidae > Leptobrachium > Leptobrachium leishanense. The sequence goes on from CM019070.1 coordinate 13,454,457, forward strand.
ACAATGGAGTCTGGCTGATCATAGAATACTGCTTATATCCTGATTAAAGTGAAAATATAAGATGAAGAGGTTAGAAGAAACTGGGGAAGCTACAAATGTGGGCAGAGAGCATGAGGAACATTGCATTTGGGATCTGATCACCCTATATTGTTCTAGAGAAGACTATTCACCAACTGCCTAATGCATACAGTCTGTGTGTATTTTTTATTTTTTACCTTTTAATTTGTCTTCTAGACCAACCTTATGTTTTGTGTCATTTCAGGGATAACCCCTACATCCGTGCTGTGTATGACCTCTCTTATCTGACCTATAACAGAATGCGATCCATTGTGTACCAGAGTAGCCTCCTCTTTCACCTGAGTCCTGATGGCTTCCGTTTCCGAAAAGCCTGCAGGATTGCACATCAACACACAGGTATGCTAATACCTTTAAGTCATTTAGAGGGTACAATGTGTAAAACCAGGCATATCACATATTATGGCCAATCAGAGGAACCTTAGTTATCACTTCAAAATCAGATTCTCAGATCCAACTGATCATTTCAGCCCCTTCTAAGACTCAAGGATAGGGTATGGATTACACCCCTCAACACTCAATGAATAACGCTTTTATAGCTTAAATACATTATCCACGTATGTGGAGAAACGTTCTTTCCAACATCTTGGAGGTTCATCAAGGTGGGCTTTTATAGTCTTTCTATGTCTTCTCATGGATGGTGTCACAACGGGGGTACCTGGCATGCGCCAGCCCTGGTTTCTGGGAAAGCCCCAATATGCAGACACCATATACAGAATTGCACTGAGAGAATACAGTATAGAAAAGAACCTCTGCACAGCAAGACACCAAAGCAGCCCTGACCTGAAAGACCCGACCTTAGAGATGGCCAGATCTGCTCTATAGAAAATAATACTGTGAAGCTGTGCAGAGTCTATAAATATATACAGATGGCAGGACACAAATAAAACGGTACAGAACAAGGATTAAACAAGAATGTGGTCAAGAGGAAAAAGCCAGGAGTCAGAACCAGAGTAAGAAATACATATGTCAGGGATCCAGAACCGGGAGGGAAGTAAGCCAGGTCAAAGAGTCAAAACCAGGGAATTAGAATAACATATAACATGAACAGGAAAACAATAACAGTGAGGGAAACAACTATGAACTAAATACACAGGATTAACTAGACATGAACCAGAAAACACAGCGGCAAGAGATTCAGACAAACAGGGGAAAACAGAACAAAAAGCATAAACCAAAAATATACAAACTAGGACTGGAAATAAACAGTAAGGAGCTCAGAACACAGCAGACTGGATACACAGGCAAGCTGGACCAATGACAGAGCAATGGAATATGGACTCATTGCTTTAAATAGGGAGTGGATCAGGACAAAGACCAACAGGGGAGCTAAACAGACACAAAGCAATTAACCCCTGGGTTGCTTCCCAGGAAACGCAACAACAGAAACACAAGGGAAAAGCAGGTATAAACGCATACAGAGGGCAGGGGACAGGGCTGAATATGTGGAAATGCGACAGATGGGCATCTCAAAGTCTTGTCAATAAATCCTGAAGAAGGTGGGTATTTCATAGTATCTTGGAAGGTCCTCAGTCTATGTATCCTGGAAGTTCCTCGTGGATGGTCAAATCATGGAAGTTCATCATAAGTGGGTAATTTATAGTCTTGTCTATGTATCCGTTGAAGATCCTCATAGTTGGGGGATCTCAAAGTCGTGTTTATATGTTCTGGAGGTTCCTCATGGGCAGGCCACTCACAGACTTGTCTTTACTGCCTGCAGGTTCCTACAGGACAGACATCTACCTATTTACTCCAGCTCTGAATAAAGACTTTCAAACAGGCGTCTCAATCTCTGAGCCCCATTATTTATGCACTGTAATTAATGACCAGAGAATCATGGGGGCTGTTCTTCATTTTATTTACTTTAAAACAAAATAGAGTTTTCATTATTTATGATATTTATTATATTTGTCTCAGATAAAGTAATTGCACAGAGGAAAAAACTCCTGAAAAATGAAGAAGAGATGGAGAAAGTTAAGCAGAAGAGACACCCGGACTTCCTGGACATCCTGCTGAGGGCCAAGGTGATAAAAAAATGAAAGACATCGGCCTCAAATTACATTTTCAGTTGGCAAATAAATGGTATTTGACGTCAATATGACTTATTAGACTTTTAAATATTAAAATCTATTTCTTAAGTCACATATGGAATGTCCAGAGTTATTTTACTGAGAGGGTGGTGGATACATGGAACAGTCTTCCAGTAGAAGTGGTAGAGGCCAAAACAGTGATTGAATTTAAGCAAGCATGGGATAGGCATAAGGCTATCCTAAACAAAAGATAAATCCAGGTAAAGTATCCATGTAATGGGGCAGACTAGATGGGCCGAAAGGTTCTTATCTGCCGACATTTTCTATGCTTCTATGTTTCTAGATGTACATAATGATTCCTTTTTTATCGGACTAATGTTACATTTGAAAGACAAACTTTTGAGAGTGTAACCTCTCTTCCTCAGGTCTGGAAGCTATACTGAGCAGAATCATAGAATAGAACCATAAAGAGCCAAGCAGAAGGATGGGGGGGGGGGTTAGGATGGGTGTCTTAAATACTAACAGTGGAATAGTAGAGTTAAGAAGGGTAACCAAACAGAGAGGATAGATCATAGGACCATAAAACAACACAGCTAAATATCATGATATGCATCTGATGATAGTGTCTGAAAAGGAAAAAATCTATGACAAAACAACAGAAAAAAAACAACATATAAACAAAGTACAGTGCTGAATGATACGTGACATTATGAGAATGAGTTATAAAACCAGAATCTACCTTGAGCCCTTCCTTTATGGTGTTAAAATATGTGATCATTTTTATTTCAAGAGTCCTACGTTCATGAGAGTTTTTAAATTTCCTTTGAATACTTTAACCTCCCCAGCGGTCCGATTCTGACATATTTTATATTTTATATGTCAGAATCGGTCCTATATATTTTGTCCCCCTAGTGGTATGATTGTGGCTCGGGGGTTAACTTTCAATACTGAAAGTGGTATCCCCGAGATACACTCGGGCTGATATTTACATGTCCTGTGCTTCCTTGCTGTCCCCGCAGTCACACTGCAGCCGATCGCGATGTCGCGATGCCGAGGGAGTGCAGGACATGTAAGGATACATCCCGAGTGTGGCTCGGGGATACCGCTTTCGGGATTACCGTCAGGGAGGTTAATCTTGAGGATGTGGATGGAATCTCCTGTCAGATTAAAGTGATCGCCCAACCGGGGTACAATATTTATTTTCCTGATGATTTTTGATGAGGTGTCTGTGCAGGTTTATCCTGAGATTGAGTCACTCATCAAGAACGATCAGGAAAATAACCATCATTGACTTTTTCTTCTTAGGCACCCGCACCATCATCAGGTGTTCATCATGATGCTTTTCTCTGTTATTTTAGGTGCATATGAATTGTCCTCTCTGTATGGTTAGCCTTCTTGACCATACTATTCCACAATTAGTACTTACGACACCCGTCCTTACCCACCCCTCCCTTCTTTTGGCTCTTTATTGTTCTACCATAAAGAAATATCATTACTTGTGTGCTTGTAGGATGAAAAAGGTCGAGGTTTGTCAGACGAGGACCTGCGAGCTGAGGTGGACACCTTCATGTTTGAGGGCCATGACACGACGATGAGTGGGATCTCCTGGATCTTGTATTGTTTGGCCAAACACCCCGAGCACCAGAAGAGATGTCGAGAGGAGATCCAAGAGTTACTGGGCAAAAGAGACACTATGGAATGGTAAATACGGTTAATTTATGCCCCTGCAAAATAAACAAAGACAAAAAAGGAATAAATCCAACCTTTTCTAACTCGTTCCAAGTCTTCACTTCCTTTTGGTCCACAACTGCTTGCTTTAATTTCATAGTTTGTGTTTTTTTCGATCTATACTATATCCTTTTTCTCTCTTTCAAACTCTTTCCCAATTGAATTTCTGTTGCTTTTTCCCTTTGGCATAACAAAATTCTTCTGATAGTTAAATTGTGTCCTAATGAAGTCTCTCTCTGATCGGTGTCTAGGGATGACTACCTTGTTCTACCTGCCTCTGTCCTTATACAAGTTTGGCGCAACAGAATTGTATTTCAACCCCATGATAGTTTCCAGAAATTTCATATAATTTGTCTAACAATGACTTCCTCCACGCCGCCCTCATTAGCCTTTTGTCTTTTGAGCAGGTCCTTTGACATTGTTGAGTAGGTGCCTTGATGTTGATGAGCAGGTCCCTTGATATTGATGAGCAGGTCCCTTGATATTGATGAGCAGGTCCCTGGATGTTAATGAGTAGGTTCCATGAAGTTGATGAGTAGGTCCCTTGATGCTGATGACGAGTGGCTCCTGTATATTCTAAATACATTTCACTTTACAGGAGGCCCGAAGAGTTGATTTGATGTTGATCAGTAGGTCCCTTGAAGCTGATGAGTAGCTCCAATATATTCTAAACACATTTCACTATACATTGTATTTTGAGCGATAAGTTTCCCGTCTCCTGGAGAATAATCTATTCAATATATATCCAATAAAAGGGAAGACCTGAATAAGATCCCATACACCACCATGTGCATCAAGGAAGGACTCCGTCTCTACCCTCCAGTGCCAGTCGTGTCCAGGGAGCTCAGTAAGCCAATCACATTCTACGATGGACGATCCCTCCCTGCAGGTGCGTACCAATGACAGCTGATATAAAACTACAGAAGAGTAGAAGATAATTAGCTGTGTCAAACATCAGAATTGTCGAGACCTATAGATTGTAGGGATGTGCAATTGGGTTCGATCCGAATTGAATTTGAACAAAATTGATCATTTTCGTTCTTTCGAGAGCATTTCCGAAACGAAAAATAGGCCACCTGAAGTTACGAAATCCCGAACCAAAGTTTCAACACAAACAAAATAATTTTGTTATGGGACCTAAACGAAATAAATCGGAACACAAATTATACGAAATGCTGAAAAACAGAACAAAATGATCAAAAACTAAATAAATTTCGTAATGAAATGAACTGAAACGAAAAAAGCAGAACCAAAATAATCTGATATGAAAAAAAAAGAACAATATCATCTAAAACAAAAAATAATGGAACAGGTCACTTTTTAAATAATGCAGATGCTGTGCCCCTATATAATATGTATTACAGGTCGCTTTATAATTAATGCAGATGCTAGGCTTATTTCCACCATAGCTTTCAATGTTAAAAAAATCCCCGTTTTTATTAAATATTACAGCCCTATTACAGCCCATTTATTTGTTAGGATTGTTTGGCATTTTTTGGGAACTTTTGGGTTAATCTTTAGGTTTCATAAATTATTTTAAAAAAACTAGGCTTTTTTCCACCATCGTTTTCGATGTTAAAAAATCCCCGTTTTTATTAAATATTACTCTTAAACCATTTATAATTTTCAATTACAGCAAACAGACTTTTAATTTACTTTTTAGGATTTTTTTGGCAATTTTTGGGTGAAAGTTTAGGTTTCCTAACCAATTTTAAATGTAATAATGAGGTCTGTTTTTCTTTTCTGAACGCATGCAGCTGATTATTTTCTTACAGTCTGTGTGCGTTCAGCAATTGGATACATTACATTACATTGTGTCAGACAATGGATAGTCCCACTTGTGAAATACATTGATAACATGTTCCACTTTCAGAACTTGGAAAGTACCTGAAAGTGGAACATTTTATCAATCTATTTCACACAGACTGTAAGAAAATAATCCGGAAGCATGCGTTCCGCGAAGAAAAACAGACCTCATTATTACATTTAAAATTAGTTAGGAAACCTGTACTTTCAGCCAAACAACCCCGAAAAATGCCCAAAAAATCCTAACAAATAAATTTTAAAAAAGTCTGTTTGCCGCAATTGAAAATTATAAATGGTTTAATAGAAATATTTAAAAAACAGGGATTTTTTTAACACTGAAAACAATGGTGTAAAATTCTAGTTAATATCAACTATCGAATTGATCTTAACTTACGATACAAGTAATAGTCAGCAAACGACTTTATGAAACAAATTAATTTTGTTTCACCGTTTAATTTGACTCAAATACTAAATCTGTGACACAGCTTAAAATTTAACCCTAGATTGTCTTTTAACAGCAAAGTTTGATTAATTGGGGTTATATTTAGTGAACCAAAATTCGAATTGATATCAGCTATCGAATTGATATATGAATTCGAATCGAAATTAAATTTCAAAACGATCCTAAATGAAACGAAACAAAATTAACAATGAAATTCTGAAAACAAAATTATTTTAAAACAAAAAAAAGAAACAAAACTAAGCAAATTTTTCAGCCGTGCACATCTCTGATAGATTGAATGCATACGTATATTTATATATTATATTGTACAGTTATCATTTTTATTATTATCTTTTACATAGCACCAACAGCATCCGCAGCGCTGTATAATAAAAAACTGGGGAATTAAACTAAGAAAATGCAAAATAATCATAAAAAACAGAACCATCAGGTGTATCAGGCCCGGCTCACAGGAGCTTTCTGCATACGTTAGTTGGGTAGCTCCAGCATTCCTACTTCCAGATACTATGTTTCTGCTCTGATAAAGCGGAACGTATGGCTGAGCGCAGCGAGCGCAGTGAATCAGTTACCTATTTCGCTTATACTGTAACATAGGGTAAAGGTTGGCCGGGACGTATGCTCGCCGCATATCTGTTTCAATTTGTCTAAAGGTAAGACAGATCGTAAACATATGAATAGGAAGACCTTGACAGACGGCGAGCGCCGCGATGTTCTGACCCCAGCAACGTGTTACGTGCAGAACAGGCCCATGATAAGATCCATATGGCGCCTCTTATCAGGCTCCCAAAAAACAAACAAGAAACGCATCTCTAAAATAATTAAATGGAAGAATAAATGGTCAAAGTTAGGAGCACTTTACCCAGAATAAGGAGGGCTGCTTTTTGGACAGGTTTTGCGATTGTAAAGCAGTGTTTCCCAACTCCAGTCCTCAGGACCCACTAACAGGACAGGTTTTAAGGTTTACCAAACTTTACCATGTGGATACGTAGACTGAATCCTTCAATCACTGAGCAGCAAATCATATCCGCTGTGCTGTGCTTCACATATCCTGCAAACCTGGCCTGTAAGTGGGTCCTGAGGACAGGAGTTGAGAAACACTGTTGAAAAGAATATACACGTATTCGTACGGTGACATTTCGGGGCCATTCAGCTATTCAGAGAGCAGGCAGTTCCCAAAATGATGGCAAATTGCCAGCAAAATACGGTCATCTTTGGCAGCAGTGAAATACATGCCTGTTCGGCGTCAGTGAATCCCCCATAGAGAAGCAACGGTTAATCTATTCAGAGACACCGAACAGCAGAGAAATATTAGTGAATTGCCCATATGTTCGGTGCTTTCATTCGGCAGGTTTAATCAGGCGAACCCATAGGTTTCAATATTAAAAATATTCCCGTTTTAATTCAATATCTAATAAACCGTTGATTATTTTAATCTGCAGCAAAAAGTCTCTTTATTTATAAATTTTTAGCATCTTTTAGGCATTTTTCTGGATTATTTCAGCAATTTTTTTTTCAGATTTAATTTTTTTAAAGCTTTTTTCTATAACAGACCTTTTTATTATCATTCATTGTATCTTATATGTTAATTCCAGGCATTTTCGTCAAGTAGTTTTTTTGCAAACAGTGTTTTGATTTTGGAACTTTAAATCCTTTTTTTTACCCCGTTCTCCGGCTTGTCGGCTTTTTTCCGGCTGCTGGTCGGCGCTGTGTTTGGTGGATCGTCGGCTTCTTTTTCAGACATGTTTGGTGGGTTTTTTGCAGCGGTTCGAAGTGATCTGATATTTCGGATCGTATCGGCTGGCGTTTTTGGCAATTTTTCAGACGATTTTGGGGGATTTTCTGGCAGTTTTGCAGCGGATTTTCCCTTCACTGCAGACACCCTGCGGTGCACGAGAATGTCGGTGACATTTCGGTGCTCTCTGACTACCCCATATAGTCCACGGCTCAGATGATGTCCCATGAGTCACTTATCCCTGGCTAGGAATAAAAGCTAAAGCAATACCAGCCATGCCGACAATATTGCTTCAGAAAACATAAGGGGTTTTTCAGAGAGCACCGAAATGTCGCCGACATTTCAGTGCCCTTTCGTCCCCCGCACTTCAGTGCGATTCGGTGATTCCAGTTCATTGACTCTGCGGTGTATTCAAGTACAACCGCCGAGTCCCCGGAGGGCAGGGAAACCTGCTGCAAACCCGACGAACAGTCGCCGAACACTCACGGAACACTCACCAAAAACCTGCAGGAACCGCTGCAAAAACCACGCCGAACACGCTGGAAAAATCCGATGACCTGCTGATCACAGTGTAGACCAACCGTTGGAAAAAGCCGACAAGCCGACGAACGCGGTAAAAAAAACAAAAAAAAGAAAGTACACTTGAAAGTGTCAAAATTGAAACGCTATTTGGAAAAAACGAAAAGCGAAAAGGTCTGGAATTTACATATAAGATCCAATGAATTATAATAAAAAGGTCGGTTACAGAAAAAAGAAAAAATGATTTAAAAAAAAAACAGAAAACATTTTTGCCAAATAAATCCCAAGACAATGCCTAAAAGATCCTAAAAAATCTAGAAATGAAGAGACTTTTTGCTGCAGATTAATCTAATAAATGGTTTATTAGATATTGAATTAAAACAGGAATTTTTTAACATTGAAGCCTATGGGATTCGCCTGAATAAACCTGCCGAATGAAATCACCGAACAGCAGTGCATTTCACTAACATTTCTCTGCTGGTCGGTGTCTGTGAACAGATTAACCATTGCTTCTCTATGAGGGATTTCACTGCCGTCAAACAGGCACCGCACAGGCAAACAATTCGCCAAAATTTGGCGAACTGCCTGCTCTCTGAATTAGGCTTGTGCACCGATTTTTTTTTCGGTTCGATTCGATTCGATTTTTCGGATTTCTAAACTTTTCGATTCAACTCGTTTCGACCGATTTCTGTTTCGATTCGGTTCGGCTCGACTCGTTTTTTCGTGTACTTTTTCCCGGAATTTCGACCATTTTTCGTATTTTCGTGTCGCTTAGCTCGTTTTTTGTATCGACTTTTCGTATTTTCGAAAATTTTCGTTTTTTCAGAACGTCTGTTCTCCTCGTTTCAAAGCAATAAATTTCGATTTGACACATTTCAAGTACATTCGAAAATTCCGAAAATATTTCGTTTCGGCTCGGAAACCTTTTCGGATCTGCCATTTTCGGATCTAAAAATTTTCGGAAAATCGGCCGCATCCGAAAGCACGAATCGGGAAATTTCGTGAAAATTCCGAAATTCCGAATACCCGAAACGCACATCCCTACTCTGAATAGCCGAATGGCCCCGAACTGTCACCGTATGCTGAATTTCAGTGTCCGGTTTGGACCTCTCTGAATAACCCCTTTAATGTTTCGCTTTATTAAATTATTCATTTCAATGATATTAATAGAAACAATGTGTCCATTTCAGGCACCATAACCACTTTAAACATGTATTGCATCCACCGGAACAGCAGCGTGTGGAAAGAGCCCGAGGTACGACATGTCTGTGTTAATCACATGACTGTATATAAATGTATTTAATCACATGTAACGGGATATTTGTTATTTTCTTGCAGGTCTTTGATCCTCTACGGTTTTCTCCAGAAAATTCCAACAGACACTCTCACGCTCACGTACCATTTGCCGCAGGACCAAGGTACAGGGTGTACACGAACCAAACAGCATGCACTTTAATTACCATGAACAGATGGTTGGATTGACTTGATGGGATGTGAGGATTGCGATAAGGGCATAATAATCCAAAACGTCCTGGAAACGGGAAGACAACTCTAACAGGGTAATTCAAAGAGATTCGAAAAGTCACCGCACGTTCGGTGACTTTTCGTTCTCTTCAATTCGGTTCCTTTTGCCGATCCCATTTCGGTGACCCTGCCGTGTATTCAGCAAACACCACAGGGTCCTCGAAGTGCTGGGAAAGGCTGCCGCAAACCTGACGAAAACTAACCGCAAAACCCAGCGAATGCACGCCGAAAACCCTCAAATAACATCTGGATTAACCTGCCGAAAACCACGGAAAAACCCGAGCAGGGGCCGATCACACGCAGTGAAGCCTCCGGAAAAAGCCGACACCGCAGACGAGTGAATTGAATAAATTAGAAAAACAGTTTGCATGAATGATTCAAAAGTGAAACGCTGTTTGCAAAGAAACTACAGAACGAAAATGTCTGAAATTTCCATATAAAATCCAATGAATGATAATAAAAAGGGCTGTTACAGAAAAAATAAGTAAAGTTAAAAAAAAATAATCGGACTTTTAAAAAAAATAAAAAAAAATAAGAAAAATGCTTAAAATATCCTAAAAAATCTATAAATAAAGAGACTTTTTGCTGCAGAATTTTATAATGAACGGTTTATTAGATATTGAATTAAAACAGGAATATTTTTAACATTGAAGCCTATGGGATTCTCCTGAATAAACCTGTCGAATTAAATCACCGAATGGCAGGGCATTTCGGGAAACTTTCACTGCTGGTTTGTGTTCTCTGAATAGACGAAGCATTGCTTCTCTATGGGGATTTCACTGCCCTCGAACAGGCACCGAACAGGCACCGTATGTGCAGGCAATTCGCCAGGATTCGGCGAATTGCCTGCTCTCTGGATAGCCGAATGGCCAAGAAAGGTAACCGAACGCTGATTTTCAGCGTTCGGTTACCTTTCTCAAGCAATTCGGATCTCTTTGAATTACCCTGTAGGTGTCATTCAGAAAACTCAGAACTTGCCACCAAATTGTAACAAACAGTGAGTTTCACAGTTCGGTGCAATTTCTTGTCAGTTCACCATCACCTATTCACTAAGCTGTCAATTCTCCAAATATTGATGAGTTGAAAGCGGAATATGCTGCTGTTTGCTTCAGATCGGCGATCTTCGGCGGCAGCAAAAGGCCCCATAGAGAGGTAATGATTAATCTATTCAGAGTACACTGAACTGCACGAAGTGTCCAGATTTTCGGTGGCTCAGTTTGACCGATTTAAACAGGCGAATCCCATCAGTTTTAATAGAATAAATAGAAGTATATATATATATTTATTTTTTTTAAATTTAAAGACCATATATTATTTTTAAAATCCTTTTAGTATTTAAGACATTTTTTTTTAGTATTTTAAATGACTTTTTTTGTTACAGCATAACTAATTCAATTTGTTATAGTTCGAATTGATTCGTTATATTCCCATTCGTTTCATTTCGGATGCAGCTGATATGAGATTCGTATTTTCAGAAAAATCTCCGAAATACAAACCGCCAAAACAAATTGCGATTCATTCTGAAACTAATCGCATGCGTCTAAACCAGTGTTTCCCAGACCTGTCCTCGGGACCCTCAACCAGGACAGGTTTAAAGGCTCACCTTGGGGAAAAACAGACTGAATCCTGCAATCACTGAGCAGCAAATCATATCACCTGTGCTGTGCTTCAGATATCCTGCAAACCCGGCGAGGCGGAGGGTCCTGAGGACAGACACACTGGTCTAAAAGGTTCCAATATTGATTGCTAGCTTCTCCGCCAAAGGACTGCACCCGGGTGGACCCGTCAAGCGCACCACCAGTCAACCAACCCAAGAATCCTGAGGAAGGAAGAGAGGAAATGGTCCCAATAGAATCACATGTTCGCAGGAGTTAAGGGGCGCCGTGGAGGCGACACGGAGCAAGACTTCCAATACTTCCACTTTTGAAACTAATTTAATTTCCCTAATTTTAACGAAAGTTTCTGAAGTTTATCAAATATCTGTAATTAAATGTTTTGCAGCTTGATTATCCAAAAATAAAACTGATGGTTAGTTGGAAACATACAGGGTTATTCAGCGAGAACCAATCCAGCCCCGAAATGGCACCGAATGGTGAATTTCCCCGTACGGTGACATTTCGGGGCCATTCGGCTATTCAGATAGAAAGCAGTTCACCTAATTTTGGCAAATTGCCAGCACGTACAGTGCCTGTTCGACGGCAGTGAAATTAGAGAGAAATTCAGAGAGATTCGAAAAGTCACCGCACGTTCGGTGACCTTCCGTACCCCGTACTTCGGGGGAAATCGCAGACCATGCGGTGTATTCAGCAATCACCGCAGAGTCCCCATAGTGCAGGGAAAAGCCGCAGCAAAGCCGACGAACACACCCCGCAAAACCCAGCGAACACTCTCCAAACACTCACCGAAAACCTGCAGGAACCGCTGCAAAAACACCCCCAAACACGCCAGAAAAACCAAATGAGCAGCAGATCACAGCGCAGAGCAGCTGCCAGAAAAACCCGACAAGCTGACGAACGGGGTAAAAAAAAATAAAAAATCGGTACGCTTGAAAGTTTCAAAATTGAAACGCTGTTTGCAAAAAAACTACTGAACGAAAATGTCTGAAATTTACATATAAAATCTTATGAATGATATTAAAAAGGTCTGTTACAGAAAAAAAAAACATTTAAAAAAACGGGAAAAAAAATTTACCGAAAAAATCACGTAAAAATGCCTAAAAGATTCTAATAAAATCTATAAATAAAGAGACTTTTTGCTGCAGATTAAAATAATATTGGATTAAAGCGGGAATATTTTTAACATTGAAGCCTATGGGATTCTCCTGAATAAACCTGCAGCATGAAACCACTGAACAGTAGAGCATTTCGGCAACTTTTCACTGCTGTTCGGTCTCTGTGAATAGATTAACCATTGCTTCTCGATGGGGGATTTAACTGCCTTTGAACAGGCACCGAACGTGCAGGCAATTCGCCAAAATTTGGTGAACTGCCTGCTCTCTGAATAGTCGAATGTCCCCGTTCGCTGAAATTCAGTGTCCGGTTACATTTCGGCCACATTTCGAATCTCTCTGAATAACCCCTTTAATTTTTATTTTTTTTGTATCTTTTGGGCATTTTTCGGGATTTTTTTTTGCATAATTTATTTTCAGGTGTTTTTATTAAATAGCGGTTTTTTTTTTGGTTTTTTTCTGTAACAGACCTTTTTATTATCATTCAAATGATCTTATACGTAAATTCCAGACATTTTCGTCCAGCAGTTTTTTGCAAACAGCGTTTCAATTTTGACACTCGATTGTTTGTTTGTTTTTTTACACATGTAAGCCGGCTGTCCGGCGGGTTGGCAGCGGCGGGTTTACAGCGGTTTATAGGATCGGAACAGATAAAGCACGCGGCCTTTATTACATAGAAATATTGTTTATCATATATAGGTAAATATTAGTTTTTTTTCTCCTCTTTAAGGGATTTAATAAACATCTGCATTTTTTCTGTTTTGCGTCTCAGAAACTGTATCGGACAGAACTTTGCGATGAACGAGATGAAAGTGGCCGTGGCGCTGACGCTGAACAGGTTTGAGCTCTCACCGGATCTTGCCAATCCACCTCTGCTGCTGCCGCAAATCGTCCTACGTTCAAAAAATGGCATCCACGTGTACCTGAAAAAGGCGAACCGATACTGACGCGTCGATAAGACCACCCAGCCCCCCCCCTTACTCCAACAACATAGGACTGAAGATTCTGATCCAGACGGACCAGTGCTGATTCGTGTAAAAAGGCACAAGCACTCGACCTCACATATCAAATCAGAACGTATGAACACGAGCAGGGAAATTAAATAAAGACAAATATTCCCGACATGTTTCTGCTAATTATATCAATAAAAATGTCATTAAAAAAAGATCAAAGTGTCTTAATTACAGCCAGCGATTCATAAGTAGACATGTGCACAGAGAAAAATTTAATTTCGGAATGTTCCGTTACGTTTTATAGTTTGTTTCGTGTGTTTGCTCTGTTACCACGATTCGTATTTTGTTATTTATTTATTTATTATTTATTTATAGAGTATTTTCCCAGGAAGGATACATTGAGATTTCTCTCGTTTTCAGTATGTCCTGGGTTCAAGAACATTGAATTGTTACAGTCGTTACAGAAACACAAAGTAATAAAATGCAAGATATTAAAAACAAAACACAAATATACAGATTAACCCAGAAAATAAATATGTAGGAAATATAGTCACTATGTTACATGTTTACAGGTGCATTCTGTATATAGTCACTATGTTACATGTTTACAGGTGCATTCTGTATATAGTCACTATGTTACATGTTTACAGGCGCATTCTGTATATAGTCACTGTGTTACATGTTTACAGGTGCATTCTGTATATAGTCACTATGTTACATGTTTACAGGCGCATTCTGTATATAGTCACTATGTTACATGTTTACAGGCGCATTCTGTATATAGTCACTATGTTACATGTTTACAGGTGCATTCTGTATATAGTCACTATGTTACATGTTTACAGGTGCATTCTGTATATAGTCACTATGTTACATGTTTACAGGCACATTCTGTATATAGTCACTATGTTACATGTTTACAGGCGCATTCTGTATATAATCACTATGTTACATGTTTACAGGTGCATTCTGTATATAGTCACTATGTTACATATTTACAGGTGCATTCTGTATATAGTCACTGTTACATGTTTACAGGTGCATTTTGTATATAGTCACTATGTTACATGATTACAGGTACATTCTGTACAGCATATAGTCACTATGTTACATGTTTAAAGGTGCATTTTGTATATAGTCACTATGTTATATGTTTACAGGCGCATTCTGTATATAGTCACTGTGTTACATGTTTACAGGTGCATTCTGTATATAGTCACTATGTTATATGTTTACAGGCGCATTCTGTATATAGTCACTGTGTTACATGATTACAGGTACATTCTGTACAGCATATAGTCACTATGTTACATGTTTACAGGTGCATTCTGTATATAATCACTATGTTACATGTTTACAGGTGCATTCTGTGTATAGTCACTATGTTACATGTTTACAGGCGCATTCTGTATATAGTCACAGTGTTACATGTTTACAGGTGCATTCTGTATATAGTCACTGTGTTACATGTTTAGAGGAACATTCTGTATATAGTCAATGTGTTACATCTTTACAGGTGCATTCTGTATATAGTCACTATGTTACATGTTTACAGGCACATTCTGTATATAGTCACTATGTTACATGTTTACAGGTGCATTCTGTATATAGTCACTATGTTACATGTTTACAGTTCCTGTATATAGTCACTATGTTACATGTTTACAGGTGCATTCTGTATATAGTCACTATGTTACATGTTTACAGGTGCATTCTGTATATAGTCACTATGTTACATGTTTACAGGTGCTTTCTGTATATAGTCACTATGTTACATGTTTACAGGTGCATTCTGTATATAGTCACTGTGTTACATGTTTACAGGCGCATTCTGTATATAGTCACTATGTTACATGTTTACAGTTCCTGTATATAGTCACTATGTTACATGTTTACAGGTGCATTCTGTATATAGTCACTATGTTACATGTTTACAGGTGCATTATGTATATAGTCAGTGTCACTGTGTTACATGTTTGCAATAGATTCAGCACCACAGCCAATGGACAGGGACGCGGTGCAACTGAATTTTTGAAACAAAATAATGAATCATTTCGTAGAAACGGGATCAATTTGTTCTATTCAGTTTCATTTTCTTTCCAATTCGGACGAACCGATTTGTTATTTCAGACGGATAAGTACATTTCATCCGTAATTTGATTCGAAACGAAACGCACATCTCTATTTCTAATAATTTATTCTAGATTTCATAATAATTTCTGTGAGGTTTATTGCTGTGCAGTTCTGTTACACACACCTACTGTATATATAGGGAGGAACCCCCTAAAATGACACCCTGAATATAAGGAGATGCCCCTTTAATGTGGATAAGTGCAAGATAATGCACCTGGGGCGTAAAAACCCAAGGACTGAATATAGAATATTTGATACATCTGAGGGTTGGGATTTAGGGATTATTATTTCAGAGGATCTAAGGGTAATTAGTCAATGTAATAGAGCAGCAGGAAATGCTGGCAGAATGCTTGGAAATGCTGGCAGAATGCTTGGAAATGCTGGCAGAATGCTTGGTTGTGTAGGGAGAGGTATTAGCAGTAGGAAAAGGGAAGTGCTCATGCACTCAAAATCCTTATCCTTACCTACAAAACCCTCACTAACTCAGCTCCCCACTACCTGTCCTCACTAATCCCCAAATACACCCCAGCCCGCTCCCTAAGGTCAAACAGTGACCTGCGCCTAGCTTCTCCCCGCATCACCTCTTCCCATGATAGACTGCAGGATTTCTCACGCGCAGCCCCCACTCTCTGGAACGCTCTCCCTCGTACTGTCAGACTTTCCCCTAACTTCTCTTCCTTCAAACGCTCCCTTAAAACGTTCCTATTTAGGGAATCCTACCACCCAACTCACTGACGCAACCATCAATCACTCTCACCTTACAGTCCTCTCCTCCTGTTTCCAACCCCAACCCTCCCAGATTGTGAGTTCCTACGGGAATAGGGCCCTCATCTCCTCCTGTACTGTTTGTCAAATGTTGTTCAATGTATTGTAACCCTGTCTATACTGTGCCTATTGTACAGCGCTGCGGAATATGCTGGCGCTTTATAAATAAAGAATAATAATAATAATAATAATAATAATGCCACTGTACAAAGCACTGGTGAGACCTCACTTGGAGTACTGTGTGCAGTACTGGAGACCGTATCTCCAGAAGGATATAGACATCTTAGAGAGAGTTCAGAGAAGGGCTACTAAAATGGTGTACGGCTTGAAGGAGAAAAGTTACCAAGAAAGGCTTAATGATCTTAACATGTACAGCTTGGAAAAAAGACGAGACAGAGGAGATATGATAGAAACATTTAAATACGTAAAGGGAATCCACAAGGTAGAGGAAGGGAGTATATTTAAAAGGAAACAAAGTAGCAAAACAAGAGGACATAGTCTTAGATTAGAGGGGCGAAGGTTTAAAAGTAACATCAGGAAGCATTATTTTACTGAGAGGGTGGTGGATACATGGAACAGTCTTCCAGTAGAAGTGGTAGAGGCCAAAACAGTGATTGAATTTAAGCAGGCATGGGATAGGCATAAGGCTATCCTAAACAAAAGATAAATCCAGGTAAAGTATCCATGTAATTGGGCGACTAGATGGGCCGAAAGGTTCTTATCTGCCAACATTTTTCTATGTTTCTATGTTTCTAAAAAGACACCCGCACACCCTGAATATATGGAGGAACCCCTAAAAAGCCACACACACACCCTGAATATATGGAGGAACCCCTAAAAAGCCACTCACACACCCTGAATATATGGAGGAACCCCTAAAAAGCCACTCACACACCCTGAATATATGGAGGAACCCCTAAAAAGACACTCACACACCCTGAATATATGGAGGAGCCCCTAAAAAGCCACTCACACACCCTGAATATATGGAGGAACCCCTAAAAAGCCACTCACACACCCTGAATATATGGAGGAACCCCTAAAAAGACACTCACACACCCTGAATATATGGAGGAACCCCTAAAAAGACACCTGCACACCCTGAATATATGGAGGAGCTCCTAAAAAGACACCCACACACCCTGAATATATGGAGGAACCCCTAAAAAGACACACACCCTGAATATATGGAGGAGCCCCTAAAAAGACACGCACACACCCTGAATATATGGAGGAACCCCTAAAAAGACACACACCCTGAATATATGGAGGAGCCCCTAAAAAGACACGCACACACCCTGAATATATGGAGGAGCCCCTAAAAAGACACCCACACACCCTGAATATATGGAGGAGCCCCTAAAAAGACACCCACACACCCTAAATATATGGAGGAGCCCCTAAAAAGACACCCACACACCCTGAATATATGGAGGAGCCCCTAAAAAGACACACACACACCCTGAATATATGGAGGAACCCCTAAAAAGACACACACCCTGAATATATGGAGGAGCCCCTAAAAAGACACCCGCACACCCCAAATATATGGAGGAGCCCCTAAAAAGACACCCACACACCCTAAATATATGGAGGAGCCCCTAAAAAGACACCCACACCCTGAATATATGGAGGATCCCCTACAAAGACACCTGCACACCCTGAATATATGGAGGAACCCGTAAAAAGACACCCGCACACCCTGAATATATGGAGGAACCCCAAAAAAAACACCAACACACCCTGAATATATGGAGGGGCCCCTAAAAACACCCCCACACACCCTGAATATATAGGAAACCCCTAAAAAGACACCCGCACACCCTACATATATGGTGGAACCCCTAAAAAGACACCCACACACCCTAAATATATGTATCTGTACAGGGATTTACACTCATTATAACCCTCTGAATCTTTTCCCTGTATGGCAGTGACTGACCCCACAGCTCTCCCTGTATTCTGCCCTTTCCCTGGCTGCTGGAATGCTGCAGTAACGTTTTTTGAACTTTAAGTAACAGTGAGGAATAATGAAAATGTATATTTTCTTGAGATATTTGACTGTGAATTGGCGGCTGTTCATTTTCTACACACTGGGCTCCTGCTGATCGTAGAGTAAAATAACAGTATCTGCCGAATTTACACCAACCTTGGTTTCTTCTCCAATAACTCAAAAACATGGCACACCAAAAAATCCTGGAACTAAAAATTAACTATTATTGAGAGTTACGTAGTTACATAGTTACATACTAGTTATATAGGCTGAAAAAAGACATGCGTCCATCGGGTTCAGCCTCTCCCACATAACCTACTGCTGTTGATCCAAAAGAAGGCAAAAAACCCAGTCTGAAATATGCAACATACCGGGAACAAAATTCCTTCTTGACCCCAGAATGGCGTCAGATTTCTCTTTGGATCAAGAAGCTTTTACCCACATATTAAATATTATAACCCTTAATATTCTGTGTCTGCAGGAAGTCATCCAGTCACTTTTTAAAAGTCTGTACAGACTCTGACCCAACCACCTCAACAGGCAGAGAATTCCACAGCTTTATTGTTCTCACCGTAAAATAACCCTTCCTATGCTTTAAGCTAAATTTCCTTTCTTCCAGTCTAAATGGATGACCCCTTGTCCTGTGTATAGTCCTGTTAATGAATAGGTTATCAGACAATGGTTGATAATGGCTCCGTATATATTTATTTAAGGTTATCAGATCCCCTCTAAGGCGCCTTTTCTCTAAACTAAACAGGTTTAAGCTTGTTAGTCTTTCCTCATAACTTAACCCTTCCATTCCCCTTATTAATTTAGTTGTCCGTCTCTGCACTTTTTCTAGCGCTATAATATCTTTTTTTAAGACAGGTGCCCAAAATCACACGGCATATTCAAGGTGCGGCCTGACCATTGATTTATACAGGGGCAAAATTATGTTTTCATCCCAAGAGTGAACTCCCCTTTTAATGCCAATACTTTGCTGGCCTTGGCGGCTGCTGTTTGACATTGCACATTGTTACTTAGTTTGAAGTCTATGATTATTCCCAAATCCTTCTCCTGCTTGGATTTCCCTAACTCCGTACCATTTAGGGTGTAAGTTACTTGTGTGTTCTTCACTCCAAAGTGCATAACTTTACATTTATCTAGATTAAATTTCATCTGCCATTTAAGTGCCCAGTCCCCCAATCTATCTAAATCCCTCTGCAGCGAAGTAACATCCTGCTCACATTGTATTACTTTTCCTAGTTTTGTGTCATCTGCAAACACTGATACATGACTTTCAATGCCTATCTCAAGGTCGTTTATAAATAAATTGAATAGTATTGGTCCTATAACAGACCCCTGGGGGACACCACTTACCACTGGTGTTCATCTTGAAAATGTACCATTTACGACCACTCTCTGTACCCTATCTTTTAGCCAGTTTTCTATCCAAGAACAAGTATTTTCATCTAGACCAATTTTCCTCAATTTAAATAGTAACCTTTTGTGTGTAACTGTGTCGAAAGCTTTGGCAAAATCTAAGTAAATCACATCCACTGCAACCCCCTGATCTATACTTCTACTTACTTCCTCATAGAACGTAATTAGGTTAGTCTGACATGATCTGTGTTTCATGAAACCATGCTGATTTTTGCCAATTACATTATACCTCCCAATAAATTCCTGAATATTATCCCTTAGTAACCCCTCAAATACTTTCCCAACCACAGATGTTAAGCTCACAGGTCTATAATTCCCAGGCACAAATTTTAAACCTTTCTTAAAAATAGGGACCACGTCAGCTTTTCTCCAATCCTCTGGTACTATTCCTGAAAGAAAAGAATCTCGAAAGATTAAGAAAAGAGGTTTACATATTTCAACACATAGCTCCCTCAGTACTCGTGGGTGAATTCCATCTGGCCCTGGGGCTTTATTCACATTCACATTGTTTAATTGCTGCAAAACCTTGTCCTGAGTCAACCAGTCACTTTGTATTAGTAAGTTTTTATTAATGAATTTCATGTCTCCTGTTATAGGTTTCTCTTTGATAAATACTGAAGAAAAATAATCATTTAAAATTTCTGCCTTATCCTGATCTTCAGTTAACAATAGCCCTGACTCAGATTTTAGTGAACCTACATTTTCACTCTTGGGTTTTTTAGAATTTATGTACCTAAAGAATCTTTTAGGGTTGGTCTTGCTCTCTTTGGCTATTTCTTTTTGATTTTCTAGTTTAGCCCATCTAATCGCATTTTTACGTGCTTTATTGGCTGCCCTATATGTTTTATAGGATGCCTCAGATTTATCAACTTTAAAAGCTTTAAATGCCTTCTTTATATTTTTCATTTCCTTAGTTACCTTCCTACTAAGCCACATTGGTTTCAGTCTGTTTCTTTTATATTTATTAACCAGTTGATTGTGTTCATCCATCTCTGGACTCAATTTATTAAAATGTGTATAAGGACACTAATACAGCCCTGATAGTGAGGTGCATCCTATGTGCTTAATAATTGCTGAGAACAATAGGGTTATTAATATTCAGAGAGAGACGAATTGGACGTGTAATTGTACCAAACGGTGAAATTCCACGTGGGGTGCAATTTCGTTGCCAATCGGCTATTCAAAAAACAGGCAGTTCACCAAATATTGGCGAATTGCCAGTAAATATGCTGCTGTTCGGCGGCAGTGAAATCCCCGCTAGAGAAGCAATGGTTAATGTATTCACATTGAACAGCAGAGAAATGTCAGTGAAATGCTCTACTGTTCGGTGTTTTCATTCGGCAGGTTTAATCAGGCGAATCCCATTTCAAAGTTAAAAATATTTCAATTCAGTATCTAATAAACTGTTTATTCTTTTACTCTGCAGCAAAAGATTCTTTATTTATTTAGTTGGATATTTTAGGCATGTTTTGGGATTCTTTCTGCGAAAAAGTTTTTTCGAATTCTTTTAAAATGCTTTTATTTCTGTAACAGACCTTTTTATTATTATTTATAGGAACTTATATGTTAATTCCAGACATTTTCGTGCAGTAGTTTTTTTAAAACATGTTTTCAAACTTGCAGTGTTTTTTTTTTTTTTTTACCCTGTTCGTCTGCTTGTTGTCTTTTTACGGCGGCTGGTCGGCACTCTGTTCGGCAGACAATCAGCTTCAGTTATGCGGCAGTTTTTTGGATGCGTTCAACGGCTTGTTCGTTGCACTTCAGGGACCCTGCGGTGAATGCTATTATATACTCTCGGCACACTCTGTATTATACTTTCTGCACACTCTGTATTATATTTTCTGCACATTCTGTATTATACTTTCTGCACATTTTGTATTATTCTTTCTGCAAACTCTGTATTATTATTTCTGCATACTCCGTATTATACTTTCAGCACATTCTGTATTATGCTTTTTGCACATTCTGTATTATTATTTCTGCACACATTGTATTATAATTTCTGCACACTCTATTATACTTTCTGCACATTCTGTATTATATATTCTGCACTCTGTATTATACTTTCTGCACATTCTGTTTTATACTTTCTGCACAGTTTTATACTTTCTACACACTCTATTAAACTTTCAGCACACTCTATATTATACTTTCTGCACATTCTGTATTATAAATTCTGCACACTTTTGTATTATACTTTCTGCACATTCTGTTTTATACTTTCTGCACACTCTCTATTAAACTTTCAGCACACTCTCTATTAAACTTTCAGCACAATCTGTACTATACTTTCTGCACACTCTGTATTATACTTTCTGCACATTCTGTATTACACTTTCTGCACACTCTGTATTTTATACTT
Source organism: Leptobrachium leishanense (assembly GCA_009667805.1). Taxonomy (NCBI): domain Eukaryota; kingdom Metazoa; phylum Chordata; class Amphibia; order Anura; family Megophryidae; genus Leptobrachium; species Leptobrachium leishanense. Next base: position 13,476,690 of record CM019070.1, read on the forward strand.
TCTGCACATTCTCTATTATACTTTCTGCACACTGTATATTTTCTGCACACTCTGTATTATATTTTCTGAACATTCTGTATTACACTTTCTGCATACTCTGCATTATACTTTCTGCACACTCTGTATTATACTTTCTGCACATTCTGTATTACACTTTCTGCACACTCTGTATTATATTTTCTGAACATTCTGTATTACACTTTCTGCACACTCTGCATATACTTTCTGCACACTCTTTATTATATTTTCTAAACATTCTGTATTATTCTTTCTGCACACTCTCTATTAAACTTTCAGCACATTCTGTATTGTACTTTCAGCACACTCTATTATACTTTCTGCACATTCTGTATTATACTTTCAGCACACTCTGTATTACACTTTCTGCACACACTGCATTATACTTTCTGCACACACTGCATCACACTTACTGCACACTCTGCATTATACTTTCTGCACACTCTGTATTATATTTTCTGAACATCCTGTATTAAATTTTCTGCACATTCTGTATTACACTTTCTGCACACTCTGTATTATATTTTCTGAACATTCTGTATTACACTTTCTGCACACTCTGAAATATACTTTCTGCACACTCTTTATTATATTTTCTAAACATTCTATATTACACTTTCTGCACACTTTGAATTATACTTTCTGCACACTTTGCATTATACATTCTGCACACTCTGTATTATACTTTCTGCACATTCTGTATTACACTTTCTGCACATTCTGTATTATACTTTCTGCACACTCTGTATTATACTTTCTGCACACTCTGTATTATTCTTTCTGCACACTGTATTATAATTTCTGCACATTCTGTATTACACTTTCTGCACACTCTGTATTATAATTTCTGCACACTCTATTAAACTTTCAGCACATTCTGTATTGTACTCTCAGCACACTCTATTATACTTTCTGCACACTCTGTATTATAATTTCTGTACACTCTGTATTATACTTTCTGTTTCACTCTGTATTATTCTTTCTGCACACTCTCTATTAAACTTTCAGCACATTCTGTATTCTACTTTCAGGACACTCTATTATACTTTCTGCACATTCTGTATTATACTTTCTGCACACTCTGTATTACACTTACTGCACACTCTGCATTATACTTTCTGCACACTCTGCATTATATTTTCTGAACATCCTGTATTAAATTTTCTGCACATTCTGTATTATACTTTTTGCACATTCTGTATTATTCTTTCTGCACACTCTGTATTATATCACTGGTCAACAAAAAAAATTTGGCCTTGATTTTTGCAGTTGTTTTAGACTAAATTCAGGGTGCTGATTCCAAATCTGATCTCAGATTTGCTCTATCACATCAAATTTTTATGCTATCGGCATACCACTTTTCATTGATTTTACCCGAAATTAACTCTTTGTCACTTATGATTGCAAGTTGTTGCAAGTCAGTTACTGCTTCAGTGTTAAAATATTGTGCTGTATTTTTAGGATAATGTGTTTATAATATCCTTTTATGTAGATATCCACATTTATTTAATATTTTACTTCTGCAGGGCGTGATCTAACAACAATGACTACAACATCCGAAAGAAGGAAATGCAGTAATGACCCAGATATCTTCTGCTACATCTGTGGCAGCTTCACTTTGTAGGATCGATGGCGCAACATCAATACCTTTGTCAAGAAGGTTTATCTTGCCTACTTTAAAGTACGCGTTGGAGACCAAGGCAAAAATTGGGCTCCTCACAAAGTGTGTAAAACCTGTGTTGAAGCTTTGCGATCATGGTCTAAAGGAAAGAATGCTAAACTGAAGTTTGGCGTGACAATGGTTTGAAAAGAACCTACAATCCATTTGGATAACTGCTACTTCTGCCTTTTTTAGCCCTGATCTAATCCACATGCCCATTGATTCTATTACTTGTATGTGTTACATTTGTGCCTCTTCTTATTTGTAATAAACTTTGAGGTTTAACTGTTTTCAATCTATATATATAAACGCAAAAGTCCTGACTGACTGACTGACTGACTGACTGACTCATCAACGCCCAGCTGAAACCGTTTAACCTAGGAACATGAAATTTTGAAGGTGCACTGTTTTTATGATGTAGGCACTGTGACGTCCTCTGCCCCAGCAGTGTTGCCTGGGGGATCTGGTTTACCTCCTGGCTCTCAGGTTGATTCCAGACCCTCATGGGTTAATGGCCGGCCAGCGTCTGAGGGGGCGGGGCCTTGCAGGAACGTGAGAGGTCACTGGGTTTAAAAGAGGGCACAAGAGGTTGCTTAGGTGCCCTGACGTGGTATCCACTCTGAGCTTTCTATTGCTACATTGAATTCTGGTATTTTGACTTTGGCGTTTTCTGAGGACCTCGTATTGTGTACCTGAGCTAGGCTATTGATTGACTATTCTTTCCGCTTTTCCCTTTATCTGTACCGCGTTTATATTGTGACCTTGCACTAATCTACTGGTCCTAACCCCGGCTTGCTAACGCTGATATACCCTGCTATTCTAGTACCGCTTTGCGGTCGTTTATTTGTGCTGCGCTCGTACGATCGTGTTTTTCCGTTTCAGTCCTTATATTTACCCTCTGGTAATTGTTTCCCTGAATTTCCTTCTGGTTTATTCACATAGTGTTATTGGCCTAATCACAAGGCATTCTCTCAGGCTGTGTCTAGTTCCCATACCAGAGGCCAGACCTCTACTAACTACCTTCTGGGTTCTTTGATTTTTGTACCAACCTACTATATAGGGTTCCTCTCTCAGTGTGTTTAAGGTTTCTCAAGCTGACTGCTGGTCTCGAAATCAGCAGAGCTTGTCACGATTAAGTGTGTTTTGTTTCATTTCATAATCCCAGTGTTCTGCTTATGACATTCTGTCCAATAAGATCCTACTACGTTACTGCCGGTGTGTGTGTTATCCCACTCAGCGTTACACTGGTATTCGCCAGGTATCTACTATACTCGAGTACATCACAGTACAAAAGGTTTCTGCTTTTCTCTTGACTGCCCTGCACCTTGAATACTATAAAGACTGTCGACCTACGTCTTGTGTTTCTGAGCGTGCTCTAGGTTATCTGTCTGTCTCGAAATCGACAGAGCTTAGAGGCGATTTAGTCAGTCCTTGGGACTCCTTGGTTTTGGAGTTACAGTCTGTATTTCACGAAATTCCTGTGTTAATCAAGCAGATACTTTTTCCATGAAGGATCCCAACTCCGCTACGACGTGTGACAGCGATACCGCTACCGTTATAGGCACCCACTAAGGAAGGATTTTTGGGAACTCCGCCCCTAAGGGGGTGAAAAAGGGGGTTGAATATTTTAAACAGGATACCTGTAGCTCAAAAACAGAAGATGTTACAGATGTGAAAATCGGTATTTAGATTCGTCTTGAAAAATAGCAAAACACGTATTTTACCATTTTCTGAAAATTCCTTGGGGGGGCAAAAAGGGGGGTTGAATACTTTTATCATAAACGCAAAAGTCCTAGGACTGACTGATTGACTCATCAATGCCCAGCTGAAACTGTTTAACCTAGGAACGTGAAATTTTGAAGGTGCACTGTTTTTATGATGTAGGCACCCACTAAGCAAGGATTTTTGGAAACTCCGCCCCTAAGGGGGTGAAAAAGGGGGTTGAAAAAGGGGGTTGAATATTTTAAACAGGATACCTAGAGCTCAAAATCAGAAGATGTTACAGACGTGAAAATCGGTATTTAGATTCGTCTTGAAAAATAAAAAAACACATTTTACCATTTTCTGTAAATTCCATGAGGGGGCGAAATGAGTTAAATACATCTATATATATAAACGCGAAAGTCCTGACTGACTGACTGACTCATCAACGCCCAGCTGAAACCGTTTAACCTAGGAACGTGAAATTTTGAAGGTGCACTGTTTTTATGATGTAGACACCCACTAAGGAAGGATTTTTGGAAACTCCGCCCCTAAGGGGGTGAAAAAGGGGGTTGAAAAAGGGGGTTGAATATTTTAAACAGGATACCTATAGCTCAAAATCAGAAGATGTTACAGATGTGAAAATCGGTATTTAGATTCGTCTTGAAAAATAAAACAACATGTATTTTACCATGTTCTGAAAATTCCTTGGGGGGGCAAAAAGGGGGGTTGAATACTTTTATCAGTATACCTATATTTCAAAAACCGAAGATGTTTAGGGTGTGAAATTTGGTATTTACAATCTTCGTGAAAGAAACCAAACACGGTTTTTGTCATTTTCCACAAATCCAATTGGGGGGGTCGGGTTAAAGGGGTCTGAATATTTTTATGATTATACCTATATTTCAAAAACCAAAGATGTTACAGACGTGAAATTTGGTATTTTTCAAGCTTCGTGAAAAAAACCAAACATGTGTTTTCCCATTTTCCAAAAATCCAAATAAGGGGGGGGTCGAGGGAAAGGGGTCTGAATACTTTTATCAGTATATCTATAGTTCAAAAACCAAGATGTTACAGGTGTGAAGTTTGGTAATTACACTCTTTTGAAAATAAAGAAACACGTGTTTTACCATTTTCCAAAAATCCAAGTGGGGGGGTAAAAAAAGGGGGGTGAATACTTTTAAACAGGATACCTACATCTCAAAAACAGAAGATGTTACAGACGTGAAAATTGGTATTTAGATTTGTCTTGAGAAACAAAAAAACACCTATTTTACCATTTTCCAAAAATTCAGTGGGAGGCGGAAAAAAGGGGGGTTGAATACTTTTATCAGTATACATATATTTCCAAAAACCAAAGATGTTACAGGTGTGAAATCTGGCACTTACAATCTTCTTGAAAAATAAAAAAACACATGTTTTACCATTTTCCAAGAATCCCATGTGGTGGGTGAAAAAGGGGGGGGGATGAATACTTTTCACCAGGATACCTATATCTCAAAAACAGAAGATGTTACAGACGTGAAATTTGGTATTTAGATTCGTCTTGAAAATAAAACAACACATATTTTACCATTTTCCAAAAATCCAGTGGGGGGAGAAAGGGGGATAAATACCTTTATCACTATACCTATATTTCAAAAACCAATGATGTTACAGGTGTGAAATTCGATATTTATAATCTTTGTGCAAAAAAAAACCATGTTTTACCATTTTCCGCAAATCCAGTTAAGGGGGGTTGGGGAAAGGGATGTGAATACTTTTATCAGTATACCTATATTTCAAAAACCAAAGATGTTACGGTGTGAAATTTGGCACTTACATTCTTCTTGAAAAATAAAAAACACGTGTTTTACAATTTTCCAAAAATCCCAAGGGGGAGGGGGAAAGGGGGGGGGTTCTACCAAAAAAACCTCAAGTTTCTTTTAAAAAACAATTTTAACAAATCCTAAAATCCACGCGAGCGAAGCCACGGGCGAAAGCTAGTTACCATTATTATACTACAGTATCCAATCGAGGCCAGCTTGTGGCTCAGCCCATTTTTCCTCTTTTTTTTTCTGTATTACAAATAGCACACTGGGAAGAATACTTTGAATTCTCTAATAGTTTGTGATGATTACATATTATGTCTCCTTTGCCCTTAAGCAACGATATGTAAATTCCCAGGGAAACATTAAACACTGGATGGTGACACAATGTACAGTATATTATATAGAGGAAAGGGCTGAGCTGAATGTCCTGAGTCAGGATTGGTTATCTCGTTTTCTTGTACATTGGACAGTACGATACACTGTAAACATAACAACGAGCAGCTCACAGGCAGAGCAGGATCATGGCTTCCAGCTTGTGGAGGATCCTTAGCACCCCATGGCAATCTGTGACTTTCTCCCAGGCCTTGCAACTGGTCGCTGGGCTCGGCTTGCTTCTGCTTCTTCTGAAAGTCATTTCGCTTTATTTCAGGTGGAAGAGAATGACGGCGGCTTTTCACAGCTTTCCTGGACCTCCTGCTCACTGGCTGTTTGGCCACGTCCATGAGGTGAGGACATGACTACTCTTATAGGAGAAAATCTGTTTGGGTTATTCAGAGAGAGCCGATCTGGCCCCGAAATGTCACCGAACAGTGAATTTTCATATTCAGAGAGAACGTTTTGAACCCCTTAAGGACCAATGACAGAACTGTTTAGTCATAAATACATTGACTTTAAAGACCCTTGGTTCTTAAGGGGTTGACATCGAAGCCGATGGGGTTTGCCTGAATGAATCTGCCAAATGAAACCATCGAACAGCTGGGCATTTTGGCAACTTTTCACTGCCATTTGCTCTTCCACTGCACTTCTCTATGGGGGATTTCACTGCCTTCGAACAGGCACCGTACTGGCTGGCAATTCGCCAAAATTTCCCGAACTGCCTGCTCTCTGAATAGTACAGAGAAATTTACTGTTCGGTGGCATTTCGGGGCCAGATCGTCTCTCTCTGAATAACCCTGTAAGTACCTTCTCATTGTGCGGCACAATGGTTAATCTTTAATGTGTACAAGTCCTCTACTCTCTAAATTATTTCTCAAGATCCCAACTCAGATACGGAGCTTCACATCCTTATCTTATCTTATAAAAGGTTATTAACATTAACTGGGAAAATGTTCATGGTAAAAAAAACAACTGGAATAGAACATCATCAACACCAGCCATCATTTAATTTTAATAGGACCCTCCAAGACCCCAATAGATACCATTTTTTGTAATGGTGATTTTAGGAAATGTCCACTCCATACCAAACTAATTTAAGAATGATTAATACAATCAAGGTCTCCTCTGGTGACCATATTTTATCCTCTTGGCTTTTGTTGCCGTAGTGTAGATGGTTTGTTCCTCATTGTCTCCAAACACCCTACATGCCTTTATCATTATCTATTGGACAACAGGTTCTGAGTGTAGATAAAATAAATACCAAGCCATTAGGTGGATATGAATCGACATGTGGTCATTTAGTCACTTCTCACTCAGGAATTGTTACATGTATTTTAGTTTTCATATGGAAATGGTCCAACCTATAGCGGCCATTTTGAACCAGAACAACAGGGAAGTGTCTCTGAACCCAGGTTGTTGTATCGGACTATTGCAGGCTACGCCACACAATGTCACAATTAAAATCTTCTCTGTTCTCAAAGTTTGTTTCTGTTTATGTGCCTTCTCCCAGTTTCGGCGCGACGGCAAAGATCTGGACAGGGTGGCCGCCTGGGCTGAGCAGTATCCCAATGCTTTCCCATTGTGGGTCGGAAAAATTTACTCCAGCTTGGTGGTAACTCACCCGGAATATGCCAAAGCTATATATGGACGATCAGGTAGGAAAAACACATTTTAAACTTTTTAGAAGGAGTTGGTCGTGGAAACTGGAGAACAATTAATATTCTTTGAGCTTCTCGTAGATCATGAAAAGTTGTCAAACGATTCATTATTTTGGTCTCACCATGTTGGCTTCAGAATGATTTGACATAGAGATTGTCAAAGAAGTAGGGACAGATTTACTTCTCTGGAGCCTGTAGTCACAGAATTGTGGAACGCCCCCCCCCCCCAACACCAGCACCAAAAAAATTCAAAAATTGGGGGAGATCATTTTTAAATAAATATGATTCAAAATTTTATTTTCTTACTTTTTTTTTACAATATTTTTATTTTAGTTTTATAGGAGGCCTTTCTCTGTAAAACAAAATAAAAATTAACAGAAAATAATGATTATAATAATTAAAAATAATAATAATAAAATAATTTAAGAAAAAAAATTTTGTTTGATTTTTTTATTTTTTTTATTAAATGTTTCACTTGTTCACCGTAGGGGATGCTTTTGCTCCTTAAAAATAAATAAATAATAACTTTAAGAAATTTAAAAAAACATTTATTTATTTACTTCTTACCTGTACAAAGAAAGGTGGCGCCTTGCTGTGAAAAACTCTTTTTTAAAACTGTATTACATTTCTTTTTTGAAGTTGGCGCCTTTAGGCACTTGACTACTATGCGTAATTATAAATTATAAATTTATAAATTATAATTATAAATTATAATTTATAATTATAATTATAAATTTATATAGTTATAAATTATAACACTGCAAGGAAGTGTCTCCCTCAGGGTTATTCAGAGAGCATTGAAATGTCATTGACATTTCAGTGCTCTCCCCTTCCCCGCACTTCGGCGAGTTCGATTCGCAGACCCTGCTGTGAATTCAGCACTCATCGCAAGGTCCCTGAAGTGCAGCGAACGATCCACCGAACGCATCCGAAAAACCGCTGCAAAACCGCCAAATCGATCTGAAAAAAGTCGACAACCCACCCAACAGAGCGTCGACCACCCGCCAGAAATAGCCGACTACCCGACGAACGGGGGTAAAAAAAACACTGCAATTTTTAAAATGCGATTGCAAAATAACTACTGTACAAAAAATGTCTGGAATTAATATATAAGGTCCTATAAATAGAAAAAGCGGAAAAAATATTTTGCTGAAAAAAACTGAAAAATCCCAAAAAAATAATAAATAGACTTTTTGCTGCAAGTGAAAAGAATAAATGGTTGAATAAATATTTAATAGAACTGGGAATATGTTTAACATTGAAACCTATGGGATTCGCCTGAATAAACCCGAACATCAGGGCATTTCACTGACATTTCTCTGCTGTTCGGTGTCTGTAAATAGATTAACCATTGCTTCTCTATGGGGGATTTCACTGCCATTGAACAGGCACCGTATTTTGCTGACAATTCGTCAATATTTAGCAAACTGACAGCTTTTTGAATAGTCGAATGGCCACGGAATTGCACCGTTCAGTGGCCAGTTCGGTTCTCTCTGAATAACCATGTATAAATCTTTGTGACCTTCTGTAACGGGGAGCCCCCTATAGGGTGAGGGGGAACCCCCAATCTGCAGAGATGAAGCCTTAAGGATAGGTATACAGATTCCAGGGAACAAAGCAAGATATAAACAGAAACTAGAAAGATCCCTAAGCCCTGACTGAGATCCTTGAAAGGTGGTCTCGAAATACTAGCTAGGCTAGGTTTGCAAGACAAACAAAACATAAACCAGACAGACAATAAATGCAAGCATACAGATTCCAAAGCACGGTACAGTACAGGGGACAGACAGAAGAGAGATCCAGATACAAGAGCCAAAAGGTCATACACGGAATATCATTCTAGAGGGGTCAGGCAAGAGAGGGATCCTAAATACATGAGCCAGAGGTCGTACACAGCAAATCAAAGTAAACCAGCAAATACAGGGACTAGGTATGAAAGACTATCCTGATCCAAGGATCAAGGGGAGTCCTGGTCATACTTATAGGGCAGAACAGGTCATGTGACCGCAGGCCAATCAGCCCAACATATGGCCTGCAGGCTGAAAACAAAAATAAACAGGAATCCCTGCTACCACCAGCAGGGGGCAAGGCCAAGACGTGACATAACCCCCTCCCTTACGGGTGACCTCCTGGGCACCCAAGAAAGAAAACATGGATGGCATGAAAATGGACAAGACCAGTCACCAGTACCCATTGGAATCCCACTCAGACTCAGAGTAGTCGGTTTGTGCCTGAGCAAGCAAAGCTCTTTCATAAACCCCCAGGTCCTTTCTGCGGATCACTGCACCATTAGAGGCCCGTACACAACCTTCGCCAACCGGGCTAGGGTCTCGTACCTGAGGGTCCGACGGCATGAGTACCTTGGACCTTGAACGGAATGAATCATCAGTCCCAGGTTGTTTATGTTTAGTCCTCTTGCGTCTCCTGGACCGTGATCTAGGAGTTCCGTCCCCACCATGGTACATAGAGGTATTAGAGGTGCTGCCAGATCCAGTGACGGTAGTCGTGCCCCGAGATTGTATATTACAACCCACAGTGGAACCACTAGACACAGTGGACTTACTGTCTACCCCAGAGACAATGACCTTGCCATTAAACGTGGCCCCGACCGATACAGTATAGGGTGTGTGCATGACTGGTACACTCTCGGGATATGGGACATCACCAGGACATGGTACAGTTGGCGCCACAATAGTCTTACACCTCTCCCCAGGAGGAGTATATTGTGAATCATCTGAATCAGAGTCTTCCACCAGCGCTTGCAGAATGTCAGGGTATCTCTGGAGCACTAGCCAGTGCCTCTCAAGCATCCAAAAGCCAGAGGGCGTCCATATATATTCCTTGGGAACACAATGTGATTTGGGGATCACAATACCCTTCAAACCACCAGCTTGCCGGACTTCCCTGATTACTGTGCAGAGTAAGGCAACCTCGGACTTAGAGGGTGTAGTATCATTGGAACCAGAACAAAGTGTGGAAGCTTCAGAACCAGATTGGCTAGGGTTGATCACCTTTTCTTGTCTTCTCTTAGACTTTGTGACCACCTCACAAGGCTTGACAATGGTGGGGACAACACTGGACTCACTGTGGGGCAAGGGCACAGTGGTCTCATGTGCCAATCCAGGCACATCGGCCTCATAACAAAACGTGGTCACAGCTGTCTCGTCTAACCTGGGTACAGCTGTCATTGCTGACGTACAGCTTGTCCCGGACACCACTGGCAAGGTACCAGCCTCAGGCATCACAAATGACATATTGTCAGTACCCGACATGGCTGGCTTCTCATTACCAGTACCCGACATGGCTGGCTTCGTGCCAGGGGAAGCAGACATGGCTGGCTTCATGCCAGGGGAAGCGGACATGGCTGGCTTTTTATTGCCAGTGAGAACAGACATGGCTGGCTTTGTGCCAGGGGAAGCAGACATGGCTGGCTTTTTGCCAGTGGATACAGACATGGCTGGCTTTGTGCCAGTGGATACAGACATGGCTGGCTTCGTGCCAGTGGATACAGACATGGCTGGCTTCGTGCCAGTGGATACAGACATGGCTGGCTTCGTGCCAGTGGATACAGACATGGCTGGCTTCGTGCCAGTGGATACAGACATGGCTGGCTTCGTGCCAGTGGATACAGACATGGCTGGCTTCGTGCCAGTGGATACAGACATGGCTGGCTTCGTGCCAGTGGATACAGACATGGCTGGCTTCGTGCCAGTGGATACAGACATGGCTGGCTTCGTGCCAGTGGATACAGACATGGCTGGCTTCGTGCCAGTGGATACAGACATGGCTGGCTTCGTGCCAGTGGATACAGACATGGCTGGCTTCGTGCCAGTGGATACAGACATGGCTGGCTTCGTGCCAGGGGAAGCAGACATGGCTGGCTTTTCATTGCCAGTGGGAACAGACATGGCTGGCTTCGTGCCAGTGGATACAGACATGGCTGGCTTCGTGCCAGTGGATACAGACATGGCTGGCTTCATGCCAGTAGATACAGACATGGCTGGCACTTCATTGCCAGTGAGAACAGGCATGGCTGGCTTCATGCCAGTAGATACAGACATGGCTGGCCTTTCATTGCCAGTGGGAACAGATATGACTGGTTTTTCATTGCCAGTGGGAACAGACATGGCTGGCTTTTCATTACCAGTGAGAACAGGCATGGCTGGCAGCGTGCCAGTAGATACAGACATGGCTGGCTTTTCATTGCCAGTGGGAACAGGCATGGCTGGCTTTTCATTACCAGTGAGAACAGGCATGGCTGGCAGCGTGCCAGTGGAGACAGACACTGGCATTTCATTACCAGTGAGAACAGGCATGGCTGGCTTTTCATTGCCAGTGGGAACAGGCATGGCTGGCTTTTCATTACCAGTGAGAACAGGCATGGCTGGCAGCGTGCCAGTGGATACAGACATGGCTGGCTTCGTGCCAGTAGAAACAGACATGGCTGGCATTTCATTACCAGTGAGAACAGGCATGGCTGGCTTTTCATTACCAGTGAGAACAGGCATGGCTGGCAGCGTGCCAGTGGATACAGACATGACTGGCTTCGTGCCAGTAGAAACAGACATGGCTGGCATTTCATTACCATTGAGAACAGGCATGGCTGGCAGCGTGCCAGTGGAGACAGACATGGCTGGCATTTCATTACCAGTGAGAACAGGCATGGCTGGCTTTTCATTGCCAGTGGGAACAGGCATGGCTGGCTTTTCATTACCAGTGAGAACAGGCATGGCTGGCAGCGTGCCAGTGGATACAGACATGGCTGGCTTCGTGCCAGTAGAAACAGACATGGCTGGCATTTCATTACCAATGAGAACAGGCATGGCTGGCAGCGTGCCAGTGGAGACAGGCATGGCTGGCATTTCATTACCAGTGAGAACAGGCATGGCTGGCTTTTCATTACCAGTGAGAACAGGCATGGCTGGCTTTTCATTACCAGTGAGAACAGGCATGGCTGGCTTTTCATTACCAGTGAGAACAGGCATGGCTGGCTTTTCATTACCAGTTAGAACAGGCATGGCTGGCTTTTCATTACCAGTGAGAACAGGCATGGCTGGCTTTTCATTACCAGTGAGAACAGGCATGGCTGGCTTTTCATTACCAGTGAGAACAGGCATGGCTGGCTTTTCATTACCAGTGAGAACAGGCATGACTGGCAGCGTGCCAGTGGATACAGACATGGCTGGCATCGTGCCCGTGGATACAGACATGGCTGGCATTGTGCCCGTGGATAGACATGGCTGGCATCGTGCCCGTAGATACAGACATGGCTGGCATCGTGCCAGTAGATAGATATGGCTGGCAGCGTGCCAGTGGATACAGACATGGCTGGCAACGTGCCAGTGGATACAGACATGGCTGGCAACGTGCCAGTGGATACAGACATGGCTGGCAGCGTGCCAGTGGATACAGACATGGCTGGCAGCGTGCCAGTGGATACTGACATGGCTGGCAGCGTGCCAGTGGATACTGACATGGCTGGCAGCGTGCCAGTGGATACTGACATGGCTGGCAGCGTGCCAGTGGATACTGACATGGCTGGCAGCGTGCTAGTGGATACTGACATGGCTGGCAGCGTGCCAGTGGATACTGACATGGCTGGCAGCGTGCCAGTGGATACAGACATGGCTGGCAGCGTGCCAGTGGATACAGACATGGCTGGCAGCGTGCCAGTGGATACAGACATGGTTGGCAGCGTGCCAGTGGATACAGACATGGTTGGCAGCATGCCAGTGGATACTGACTTGGCTGGCAGCGTGCCAGCGGATACAGACATGGCTGGCAGCGTGCCAGTATATACAGACATGGCTGGCAGCGCGCCAGTGGATACAGACATGGCTGGCATAGCATTCCCAACCGGAGACAATGCAACCACACTGGGAGACGAGGGCATAGTGATCCCATGATTCAACAGATTGGAGGTGGCTATTCTGCCAGTCTGGATGCCTATGGAGGACACACCAGTACCTCCATAGCGATACCTGGATACATGGTTCCCCTGCCATTGCTTAACAGGTTTTAATACACAATGTTCAATAGTGTGATTTGGATCTGCGCAATAAAAACAGAGACCATACAACCTGCGTCTTTCCTTCTCCGGTATGGGTTTGCAAGTAGTGCAGGGTGGTGCTGCATCGTTAGCTGCAGCAGGTGATAGGCTCAAAGCCTCTATTAACCTCTGCAGCTCTTTCAGCATAGCAAGCACCAAGTTCAATACAGCTTCATACATATGAGACATACCTGCCAGCTTCTATTTTGGGATCAGGATAATGTAACGGGGAGCCCCTATAGGGTGAGGGGGAACCCCCAATCTGCAGAGATGAAGCCTTAAGGACAGGTATACAGTTTCCAGGGAACAAACCAAGATATTAACAGAACTTAGAAAGATCCCTAAGCCCTGACTGAGATCCTTGAAAGATGGTCTCGAAATTCTAACTAGGCTAGGTTTGCAAGATGAATAAAATATAAACCAGACAGACAATAAATGCAGGTATACAGATTCCAGGGAACAAAGCAAGATATAAACAGAAACTAGAAAGATCCCTAAGCCCTGACTGAGATCCTTGAAAGGTGGTCTCGAAATACTAGCTAGGCTAGGTTTGCAAGACAAACAAAACATAAACCAGACAGACAATAAATGCAAGCATACAGATTCCAAAGCACGGTACAGTACAGGGGACAGACAGAAGAGAGATCCAGATACAAGAGCCAAAAGGTCATACACGGAATATCATTCTAGAGGGGTCAGGCAAGAGAGGGATCCTAAATACATGAGCCAGAGGTCGTACACAGCAAATCAAAGTAAACCAGCAAATACAGGGACTAGGTATGAAAGACTATCCTGATCCAAGGATCAAGGGGAGTCCTGGTCATACTTATAGGGCAGAACAGGTCATGTGACCGCAGGCCAATCAGCCCAACATATGGCCTGCAGGCTGAAAACAAAAATAAACAGGAATCCCTGCTACCACCAGCAGGGGGCAAGGCCAAGACGTGACACCTTCTCCTTTGTCCAATAACTTTCTCACCTGAAACATATTCCTTATTTTACTTTTTTATTATTTTATTTATTTTTTATTTCTCTTATATTTTCCCCCATTTAATATTTTTATTACACTATATGTGTTTTTATTTATTTTTTATATCTTAGATTTTACTACACTATCAGGGCTATTCAAAGAGATCCAAATTGCTGGCGAAAGGGAACCGAACAGTGAAATTCAGCATTTGGTTACCTTTCCTGGCCATTCGGCTATTCAGAGAGCAGGCAGTTCGCTAAATCCTGGCGAATTGCCTGCACATTCGGTGCCTGTTCGGTGCCTGATCGAGTGCAGTGAAATCCCCATAGAGAAGCAATGCTTTGGCTATTCAGAGAACGAAAACCAGCAGTGAAAAGTTGCTGAATTGCCCTGCTATTCGGTGGCTTCATTCGGCAGGTTTATTCAGGTAAAGGGCAGGGGCTGTGACCCCTGTATAATGTTGTGCGTATGGAACCCAATGGCAAGCCGTCGAAGAAGGAGACCAGGAGGTGTATATAGGCAATTGAATATTTACTGAGATGAAATGAAATATAAGTCCAGAACAAAAGGCTATTAGTCAAAAGGTATTCTTGGTTAGTACAAAGTCCAGAACGGAGGATTGCAAGTAAGGGTCTTTGGGTTTAGACGTGATACAAACAATGTCCAGAACGATGGGTAGGAGAAGAGGGTAATGTGGGCTGTGGCCTTTGAAACAAGCCTGGGTTATGGATCTAGAGCTGGTACTGTGGTCGTGGAGTAAGCCTGGATGCAGGATGTAGAGCTGGTACCGTGGTCGTGGAGTAAGCCTGGATGCAGGATCTGGTACTGTTGTCGTGGGAACAAGCCTGGATATAGGATCTGGAGCTGGTACTGTGGTCGTGGAGTAAGCCTGGATGCAGGATCTGGTACTGTTGTCGTGGGAACAAGCCTGGATATAGGATCTGGAGCTGGTACTGTGGTCGTGGAGTAAGCCTGGATGCTGGATGTAGAGCTGGTACCGTGGTCGTGGAGTAAGCCTGGATGCAGGATGTAGAGCTGGTACCGTGGTCGTGGAGTAAGCCTGGATGCAGGATGTAGAGCTGGTACCGTGGTCGTGGAGTAAGCCTGGATGCAGGATGTAGAGCTGGTACCGTGGTCGTGGAGTAAGCCTGGATGCTGGATGTAGAGCTGGTACCGTGGTCGTGGAGTAAGCCTGGATGCAGGATGTAGAGCTGGTACCGTGGTCGTGGAGTAAGCCTGGATGCAGGATGTAGAGCTGGTACCGTGGTCGTGGAGTAAGCCTGGATGCAGGATGTAGAGCTGGCACCGTGGTTGTGGAGTAAACCTGGATGCAGGATGTGGAGTAATCCGGGGTAGAGGATTTGGAACTCTGGATTCACTTGGAACAGGAACGAAGAGGGAACACTGGATAACTGAAGCGGTGAACCACAGTATAACCTGGTTAATGAGCTGAGAAATGCGGCAGGTTTAA
This sequence comes from Leptobrachium leishanense, assembly GCA_009667805.1. Lineage (NCBI taxonomy): Eukaryota > Metazoa > Chordata > Amphibia > Anura > Megophryidae > Leptobrachium > Leptobrachium leishanense. The sequence goes on from CM019070.1 coordinate 13,492,403, forward strand.
ATAGGGTTCAGAGGATCATAAGAACACCGTTCAACTGGGACTCGTAGGTGGAGCTGGGATACTGGGAGTACTTGATAGGTTAATTGGGGGCATACGAGGATCTCCAGTGCAGGTGTCATGCAGTACCCGTAAGCTACCAGCAGAGGGTGCCAGAGTACCAAGCTCCTCGTGTCTTAAGAAGCTAGGCGATCGTGCGTGCGCGGTTTGTTCCTCGGCATTCGACTCCTGTCGGCGGCGTGGGGCGGACCTCAAGCTCTCTCCTGCTTGCGGGCAGAGAGCGTGGAGCGACGCGCCACAAGGGATTTTGGGTGAGTATTGCAGGTGTCCCAACATGGCGGCTGGGGCAGAGAGCGAGGCATGACATCAGGTGAATCCCATAGGCTTCAATTTAAAAAATATTCCCGTTTTAATTCAATATCTAATAAACCATTTGTTATAATATTCTGCAGTAAAGAGTCTCTTTATTTCTAGATTTTTTAGGATCTTTTAGGCATTTTTCGAGATTATTTTGTGAATTTATTTTCTGTTTTATTTCAATCGTTTTTTCTTTTTTTCTGTAATCCAGATGTTTTTGCGGGTTTCGGCGTGCGTTCGCACTCATTTTGCGGTGAGTTTTCGGCGGGTTTGCAGCGGCTTTTCCCTGCACAAGGACGGCACTGTGGTGCTTGCTGAATACACCGCAGGGTCGCCGAAATGGGATCGCCAAATCGCACCGAATTGAAGAGAAAGAAAAGTCACCGAACGTGCAATGACTTTTCGATTCTCTTTGAATAACCCTGTATATATGTGTTTTATTTATTTTGAGGGGAACTGGAGGAGGATCACTGCGTTACTCATGGGGGCTTAAGAATTTATATTTGTGACAGAAGTGCTCAGTCTACCACACCCTATTGCTCTTATCTACTTTAACCTGGAATGGTTTAGGATACACCACTGAGTGGAGGAGCGCAGCATCTGGACTCACAGGAACTGTAATTTTTTCATCTCTGCACAACAGTGGGCAGAGAATTTCTGTAGAAGAACTGATGTACTATCTACACCACTAGGTGGCGCCAGCAACACAGTTAATCTGCCTTCTATATTATTTTTATTATTATTTTATTATTATTCTTTATTTATGTAGCGCCAGCATATTCCGCAGCGCTGTACAATGGGTACATTATAGACAGGATTACAATACAATGAACAACATTTGAGAAACCAGTACAGGAGGAAACAAAGGCCCTATTCCCTTATTATTTTTTATATCTTTTATATTACTCGCAGTATCCTCTACAAACCGTTTCAACTCATTCTAATTATCTAAATCTCTCTCTAAAACACATTCCTTCCCAGTCTCTTGTTACCTCAACTCCTACCTCTATAGCTTTCTTTTCCACCATCTACACAAATGCCTTTCATTTCTATTCTCTCCATAATCTGTGAGCAAATAAAAGAAGAAAAAGAGTAAAGTGCTCTCATAAATCCAAATATTTGCATCGAATAGTGTAACGGAGAGAACCGATATTAGATTCGAGTTTTTACCAGAAGCCAAAACGCCGGTAAACTCACACATGAACTTCTGGAAAGGAAAAATGGTGGAAAATAGACCAAAAAAGGTCTCGATTGTGGCCAATGGGACGTATCATATTAAACCTTGTGCCAGAGAGAAAGAGGTGGAGAGTCAGGAACGCGTGAGGAATTCATGGGTGAATAATAGTTTTGAACACAAAAGAATGAAAGAATTTATAGGTTGATGGAAAACAAATACATTTTTGGGGGTATACATGGAATGAGCAACGTAGATTTAATCATGAGACTAGCGTGAATGCGGTATTTTGAAGTAGGATATATATAAATGTGATGGCGCAAAAGTGCTTAAAACAAAGCAATGTCATCATCAATACGTCACCATGATAGAGGAAAAATAACCTCCTATATGCACTGAGTGACACGTCTTTAAAATGAGATATCTATAAAATAAAACAAAGAGAACAAATATAGTGCAGTATTTTCAAATATAAAAGAGATTTTAATAAACAATAGACAGACTCCTAAAAGTGTGACATATAAACAAATGTGCTCATGCTAATGAAGAAGTTGGATGGCATCCAACAAAACTCGTTGAGTGCTCCAGGTTTTATCCATGTTTTATTGTTCTTTCATTTTATTGTTTGTGTGGCTTCTTCGCTGCATCCACTTCTCATGGACAGCTTTTTAACCAGATCTCTTTGCATGTGCTGGAGAGAGCATCTGCTGTTAATCAGAAGGTCTGGGTCATGGAGTCCAATGCACATTTGGTTATGTGCTATACCTTTGCGAGTCTGTCTATTGTTTATTAAAATCTATTTTATGTTTGGAAATACTGCACTATATGTGATCTGTTTGTTTTAGTTTATATAGATCTCAATTTAAAGAAGTGTCACTCGGTCCACATGGGAGGTTATTTTCCCTCCATCATGATGAAGTATTGATGACATTGATTTGTTTCAGCACTTTTGCCCCATCACATTTATATATGGTATGTTTCTTATGGGTACCTGAGGTGTCCTAGCTTTTGGTTGAATTGGTGATTAAATTGGACATATCCACATCTTTTGAGGTACAATAACCAGAGGACATGGAGTGAAGCGAGGGAGAATAGAAATAGTGGACAACAATAAATGAGGGATGGTTGAACCCTTATAAAGCATGGAAACCAGAAGATGATCTAAGCCTGGGGTCAGGAACCTTGGTCCTCCAGATGGTTTGGAGCTACATTTCATAAATGCTCAGCAAAGCTAATGAGTAACCGAGCATCATGGGTGAGCTGGTTCCAAAACATCCGAAGGTCCAAGGGTGCCGACTCCTGATCTAAGCATTAGCTTCTTCTGCTATTACCTAAATCTCGAAGACTATTTTTATTAACTCCACATGTCAGTTCTTGTCCTGATGATGTCCTGTCTCCCCCCTTTGAGTTATTTCTCCGTACCTGTAGAATAAATTCACTCAAATCTAATCCACTCTTTTTTTGTAGATCCCAAAACACCTATTGGCTATAACTTCCTGATTCCGTGGATCGGTGAGCATCTGCTTTGCTTCTAATATAGACACATATACGAACTTTGGGACTTGTCATAGGTTACGATCAAGCAACAAGTCTTAAAAAAATAAGTGTAGGATTTCGCCAATCTTTGTGTCCACCCATTATTACCACCTCAACAAAAGGTTACTAGAAGCTGCAGTTACGTGTGACAATTCAGTTCCTCTGACAAATATAGGATTTATTCAGTCCTGGCTGCTGCAATGTAGCAGTAAAGTCTGTTGAGTTTTTTAGTATAGTGAGGGTGGAGGCTGCTCCTTATGACTTCTTTACAGTAATACAGGTTGAACTTATATGAGAATTTCATTTTTTCCCGGGGGGGGGGGGCGACACTAATCTTACATTAAAAGGGAATGAAAAGGTTTTTTTAAATATTATTTTTAAATTTTTATTGTTTTTCTCTACAAAATCTGACAGAAGTGAGTGCACCCCTCACGTTTTTGTAATTATTTTATTATATATTTTCATGTGTCGACACTGAAGAAATGACACTTTGTTACAATGTAAAGTAGTGAGTGCAGCTTGTATAACAGTGTAACTTTACTGTCCCTCAAAATAACTCAACAAACAGAGACATTAATGTCTAAACCGCTGCCAACAAAAGTGACTAAAACCCTAAGTGAAAATCTCCAAGTTGGGCCCAATTAGCCATTTTCCCTCCCTGGTGTCATGTGACTCGTTAGTGTTACATGGTCTCGGTTTGAATGGGGAGCAGGTGTGTTAAATTTGGTGTTATCACTCTCACTCTCTCCTACTGGTCACTGGAAGTTCAACATGGCATCTCATGGAGAAGACCTCTCTGAGGATCTGAAAAAAAGAGAATTGTTGCTCTACATAAAGATGACCGAGGCTATAAGAAGATTGCCAAGACCCCGAAACTGAGCTGCAGCACGGGGGCCAAGACCCCGAAACTGAGCTGCAGCACGGGGGCCAAGACCCAGAAACTGAGCTGCAGCACGGTGGCCAATACCCAGAAACTGAGCCGCACCATGGTAGCCAAGACCCCAAAAGTGAGCTGCAGCACAGGGGCCAAGACCCAGAAACTGAGCTGCAGCACGGTGGCCAAGACCCTGGCACGGGGGCCAAGACCCTGAAACTGAGCTGCGGCACGGTGACCAAAACCCTGAAACTGAGCCGCAGCACGGTGACCAAGACCCTGAAACTTAGCCATGGCACTGTGACCAGGACCCTGAAACTGAGCTGCAGCACGGTGACCAAGACCCTGAAACGGAGCTGCAGCACGGTGACCAAGACCCTGAAACTGAGCTGCGGCACGGTGACCAAAACCCTGAAACTGAGCTGCAGCACGGTGACCAAGACCCTGAAACTTAGCCAGCACTGTGACCAGGACCCTGAAACTGAGCTGCAGCACGGTGACCAAGACCCTGAAACGGAGCTGCAGCACGGTGACCAAGACCCTGAAACTTAGCCACGGCACGGTGACAAGGACCCTGAAACTGAGCTGCAGCATGGTGACCAAGGACCCTGAAACTGAGCCGCAGCACGGTGACCAAGACCCTGAAACTGAGCTGCAGCACGGTGACCAAGACCCTGAAACTGAGCCACAGCACGGTGACCAAGACCCTGAAACTTAGCCACGGCACGGTGACCAGGACCCTGAAACTGAGCTGCAGCATGGTGACCAAGACCCTGAAACTGAGCCGCAGCACGGTGACCAAGACCCTGAAACTGAGCTGCAGCACGGTGGCCAAGACCCTGGCACGGGGGCCAAGACCCTGAAACTGAGCTGCGGCACGGTGACCAAAACCCTGAAACTGAGCCGCAGCACGGTGACCAAGACCCTGAAACTTAGCCATGGCACTGTGACCAGGACCCTGAAACTGAGCTGCAGCACGGTGACCAAGACCCTGAAACGGAGCTGCAGCACGGTGACCAAGACCCTGAAACTGAGCTGCGGCACGGTGACCAAGACCTGAAACTGAGCCGCAGCACGGTGACCAAGACCCTGAAACTTAGCCATGGCACTGTGACCAGGACCCTGAAACTGAGCTGCAGCACGGTGACCAAGACCCTGAAACGGAGCTGCAGCACGGTGACCAAGACCCTGAAACTTAGCCACGGCACGGTGACCAGGACCCTGAAACTGAGCTGCAGCATGGTGACCAAGACCCTGAACCTGAGCCGCAGCACGGTGACCAAGACCCTGAAACTTAGCCGCGGCACGGTGACCAAGACCCTGAAACTGAGCTGCAGCACGGTGACCAAGACCCTGAAACTGAGCCGCATCACGTGACCAAGACCCTGAAATGGAGCTGCAGCACGGTGACCAAGACCCTGAAACTGAGCTGCAGCACGGTGACCAAGACCCTGAAACTGAGCTGCAGCACGGTGACCACGACCCTGAAACTGAGCAGCAGCACGGTGACCAAGACCATACAGCAATTTAACAGGACAGATTCCACTCAGAACAGACCTCGCCATGGTCGATCAAAGAAGTTGAGTGCACGACCCCAAAAGTGAGCTGCAGCACAGGGGCCAAGACCCAGAAACTGAGCTGCAGCACGGTGGCCAAGACCCTGGCACGGGGGCCAAGACCCTGAAACTGAGCTGCAGCACGGTGACCAAGACCCTGAAACTGAGCCGCAGCACGGTGACCAAGACCCTGAAACGGAGCTGCAGCACGGTGACCAAGACCCTGAAACTGAGCCGCAGCACGGTGACAAGACCCTGAAACTGAGCTGCAGCACGGTGACCAAGACCCTGAAACTGAGCTGCAGCACGGTGACCAAGACCCTGAAACTGAGCTGCAGCACGGTGACCAAGACCCTGAAACTTAGCCACGGCATGGTGACCAGGACCCTGAAACTGAGCTGCAGCATGGTGACCAAGACCCTGAAACTGAGCCGCAGCACGGTGACCAAGACCCTGAAACTGAGCTGCAGCACGGTGACCAAGACCCTGAAACTGAGCCGCAGCACGGTGACCAAGACCCTGAAACTTAGCCACGGCACTGTGACCAGGACCCTGAAACTGAGCTGCAGCACGGTGACCAGGACCCTGAAACTGAGCTGCAGCATGGTGACCAAGACCCTGAAACTGAGCCACAGCACGGTGACCAAGACCCTGAAACTGAGCTGCAGCACGGTGACCAAGACCCTGAAACTGAGCCGCATCACGTGACCAAGACCCTGAAATGGAGCTGCAGCACGGTGACCAAGACCCTGAAACTGAGCTGCAGCACGGTGACCAAGACCCTGAAACTGAGCTGCAGCACGGTGACCAAGACCCTGAAACTGAGCAGCAGCACGGTGACCAAGACCATACAGCAATTTAACAGGACAGATTCCACTCAGAACAGACCTCGACATGGTCGATCAAAGAAGTTGAGTGCACGACCCCAAAAGTGAGCTGCAGCACAGGGGCCAAGACCCAGAAACTGAGCTGCAGTACGGTGGCCAAGACCCTGGCACGGGGGCCAAGACCCTGAAACTGAGCTGCAGCACGGTGACCAAGACCCTGAAACTGAGCCGCAGCACGGTGACCAAGACCCTGAAACGGAGCTGCAGCACGGTGACCAAGACCCTGAAACTGAGCCGCATCACGGTGACCAAGACCCTGAAACGGAGCTGCAGCACGGTGACCAAGACCCTGAAACTGAGCTGCAGCACGGTGACCAAGACCCTGAAACTGAGCCGCAGCACGGTGACCAAGACCCTGAAACTTAGCCACGGCATGGTGACCAGGACCTTGAAACTGAGCTGCAGCATGGTGACCAAGACCCTGAAACTGAGCCGCAGCACGGTGACCAAGACCCTGAAACTGAGCTGCAGCACGGTGACCAAGACCCTGAAACTGAGCCGCAGCACGGTGACCAAGACCCTGAAACTTAGCCACGGCATGGTGACCAGGACCCTGAAACTGAGCTGCAGCATGGTGACCAAGACCCTGAAACTGAGCCGCAGCACGGTGACCAAGACCCTGAAACTGAGCTGCAGCACGGTGACCAAGACCCTGAAACTGAGCCGCAGCACGGTGACCAAGACCCTGAAACTTAGCCACGGCACTGTGACCAGGACCCTGAAACTGAGCTGCAGCACGGTGACCAAGACCCTGAAACTGAGCCGCATCACGGTGACCAAGACCCTGAAACGAAGCTGCAGCACGGTGACCAAGACCCTGAAACTGAGCTGCAGCACGGTGACCAAGACCCTGAAACTGAGCCGCATCACGTGACAAAGACCCTGAAACAGAGCTGCAGCACGGTGACCAAGACCCTGAAACTGAGCTGTAGCACGGTGTCCAAGACCCTGAAACTGAGCAGCAGCACGGTGACCAAGACCATACAGCAAATTAACAGGACAGATTCCACTCAGAACAGACCTCGCCATGGTCGATCAAAGAAGTTGAGTGCACGTTCCAGAGGTTGCATAGCCAGAGGTTGTCTTTGGGAAATAGACGTATGAGCTGCCGGCATTGCTCCAGAGGTTGAAGGGGTGGGGGGGGGGTCAGCCTGTCAGTGCTCTGACCATACGCCGCGCACTGCATCAAATCACTCTGCACCCCAACAGGAAGCCTCTTCTAAAGATGATGCTCAAGAAAGCCGCAAACAGTTTGCTGAAGACAAGCAGACTAAGGACATGGATTACTGGAGCCACGTCCTGTGTCTGATGGGACCACGATAAACTTATTTGGTTCAGATTGTGTCAGCGTGTGCGGCGGCAACCAGGTGTCACGGTTCCCAGATCCCACCACGCAGTACTTAACACCCCACACTCCACAGAGCCCAGAAGCTACCAACAGAGTAGCCGTGAAAGATCTCTAACTGTCTGGTCCTTAGAATTGGCCAGGTAAACTAGCTAGACAGAAAGGGTTAACAACACAGGGAGTAGTCAGCCGAGCCAGAATCAGGAATACAGAGTTCAGAATGGTCAAATGGAATAGCCGGGTCGATATCAGAGCAGTGGCGTAGTACAAGAAAATGGTCTAGGGCAACAGAAGGCAGAATAGTCAGAAACAAGCAGAGGTCAATAACGGGTTAATTCAATATAGCAGTCAGGTACAAGGAGCTCAGGTATGGATAACCACGATCTGGCAACTGCTGAGAATACACTGAGGGTTTTTAAAGACTTTCACCAGGCCACGCCCCCACTCAAGCCGCGCCTCATGCAACCACCTCCCTGCCTGTCTCCATTTAAACCGGGCATTGGTCAGCAAGCAGCATCAGACATGCTGCCCTCAAGCACACAGGTAGGGCTGGAAGCTCCCAACGTTACAGTACCCCCCTCTCCACGGGAGGCCACCGGACGACCAACAGGACGAGCGGCAGGACGACCACCAGGGCGATCGGGGTGTGAGGCATGGAACGCCCTGACCAACCTAGAGGCAGACATGTCGGAAGCTGGAATCCAGGACCGGTCTTCTGGACCATAACCCACCCAATCGACCAAGTACTGCAGAGCGCCCCTGCACAGCCTAGAATCCAAAACCCACCTAACCTCATACTCAGATTCACCATCAACCTGAATAGGTGGAGGAGGAGGAACGACCCGCGTGTACCTGTTACACAACAATGGCTTCAGTAGGGAGGTGTGGAAGACGTTGTGCATGCGAAGATGTTTAGGAAGGGCAAGAGCATAAGCCACAGGATTAATGCGGCGAATGATCTTATATGGACCTATAAACCGAGGTGCCATTTTCATAGAAGGCACCCGCAACTTCACGTTCCTAGTGGACAACCAAACTCTATCCCCCACGTTATAGGAGGGAGCTTGTAACCTATGCCTGTCAGCCTTGCGTTTCTGGACAGCAACATTGCGCTCCATATTTTCTCGAATCTGTCTCCAAATCTCTTGCAGTTGAGTGAGTTGGTCATCGAGAGCCGGGATGGCCTGTTCAGTAAACTGAAGCGGTAGAGACGGAGGGAAAAAACCATAGATGGCAGAAAAAGGAGAGTGGCCAGTGTTCTCGTTAACGGCGTTATTACGTGCATACTCAGCCCAGGGCAACAACTCCGACCAATTGTCTTGTTGTTGTGTGGTAAAGCAACGTATGTACTGCTCGAGACCCTGATTTGCCCTCTCTGCTGCCCCATTGGTTTGTGGATGATATGCTGAAGAGAAGGCCAATCGCACCCCCATCTCTGCACAGAAAACCCTCCAGAAACGAGAGACGAACTGGGCTCCTCTGTCAGAGACTATTTCAGACGGAACCCCATGTATTCGTACAATCTCTCTAGCAAATACAACCGCCAGTTCTTTGGCTGTAGGAAGCTTAGGTAGAGGGACAAAATGAGCCATTTTGGAGAAGCGGTCTACAACTGTCAGAGCCACAGTATGACCCTTGGACTTCGGCAAGTCCACAATAAAATCCATAGATAGATGAGACCAAGGCCTCTTAGGCATAGGTAAAGGCTGCAATAGACCGACAGGCAAGGATTTACTGGTTTTGCTTCTGGCACAGACTTGACAAGCCAAAACAAACAGACGTACGTCCTGTCGCATGGTGGGCCACCAGAACTGTCTGGAGATACTGGTAAGAGTCTTAGCAATACTGGTCAGTGACCTGCTGGTTTAGAATCATGAAACATTATGAGTAATTATTGTCTTTCCTTTTCAGGTACAAACAACATATCTGGAGGCTTGTCAGGTGGAGCCCCTACTTGAACTGCCTGGAGGCGTTCCAGGAAAGGCGAGGAGACAGACAAGACTGTGGAAGCCACAATACGTTCAGGAGGAACTATAGGATTGTGGTCTTGTGTATTAGACTCATACGGGTCATATTGACGAGATAAGGCATCAGCCTTTACATTGCGGTCACCTGGTCTGTAAGTCAATACAAAATTAAACCGAGACAGTAGCAATGACCACCTGGCCTGTCTCGCGTTCAAACGTTTAGCATCCCCGATGTACGTAAGGTTCTTATGATCAGTAATTATCAATAAAGGGTCAAGAGTACTTTCCAACAAATGTCTCCACTCTGATAGGGCAGACACAATAGCAATCAATTCTCTGTTACCGATATCATAATTGCGTTCTGCTGGTGATAATTTTCTTGAAAAGAACCCACAAGGATGTAGAGGTTTTCCTGGAGACTCTCTTTGAGACAGGACAGCCCCAATGCCTATCTCGGAAGCATCAACCTCAAGAACAAACGGAATCCTGGGATCAGGATGCGTAACACGGGAGCGGAAGTGAAAGCTTGTTTGAGGGCTTCGAATGCTTGTTTGGATTGAGAAGACCAGATCTGGTTCTTCAGACCTTTACGTGTCATATTAATGATAGGGGAGGCTACAGCAGAATAATTCTTGATAAATCTCCTATACTGTAATAGTTGGAAAACCCCAGAAACCTCTGTATGGCCTTGAGACCTTGAGGGAGAGGCCATTCTGAGATGGCCGTGAGTTTAGAAGGATCCATCTCAAAACCTTCTGGAGTGATAATATACCCAAGGAATTTCACAGTAGTAATGTCGAATAAACACTTCTCTAGTTTGCAATAAAGACCATTGTCCAGTAATTTTGCTAATACCTGTCTGACATGTGCATGGTGGGTTTTCAGATCGGGAGAGTAAATCAATATATCGTCTAGGTATACTATAACAAAGGTTTGTAAGAAATCTCTGAGCACATCATTAATAAAATCCTGGAATACCGCTGGAGCATTACAAAGACCGAAAGGCATGACCAATATTCATAATGCCCACTCCTGGTGTTAAATGCTGTTCTCCACTCATGCCCTCTTTTATACGTATCAGGTTGTAAGCTCCTCTTAAATCAAGTTTTGTGTATATTGCTGACCCCCTTAACCTGTCGAACAGTTCTGATATGAGAGGGATAGGGTACACGTTCTTAATGGTGATCTTGTTAGCCCCCTATAATCGATACACGGGCGTAAATCTCCCTCTTTTTTAGACACAAAAAAGAACCCAGCCCCTGCTGGAGAAGAGGAACGTCGGATAAAACCTCTCTCCAAATTCTCCTTTATGTACTCTTCCATAATTTGGTTCTCCTTTATGGAAAGAGGATATACTTTGCCTCGAGGAGGCATGGTACCAGGATGAATATCAATGGCACAATCATATGGTCTATGTGGAGGCAGTTTCTCTGCCTCTCTTTTATCAAATACAGCCCTGAGGTCGGCATATTGGTCAGGAACCTCTGTAGACAATGGAGGAGCTGTGGGTGTGTTCAGGGCACCGACATGCTGAATGGGTATTAAACAAGTCCCAAAACAAGCAGGACTCCAAGACTGTATCTCTCCCTTAGCCCAATCAATAACAGGATTATGTTCCACCAACCAAGGGAAACCAAGTACAACAGGATTGGAAGGTGAATGGATAACTTGAAATATGATTTCTTCTTTATGCAAGAGACCAGTGGTAAGAACCACTGTAACCGTATCGTGAGTAATCCTAGGGCAGGATAACGGTCTGCCGTCTATGGCTTCGACGGCTAAGGGTGTCTCTCTTACAACCAGAGGTAGAGAAATGTAAGAAGCGTAGTTAACATCGATAAAGTTGCCAGCAGCCCCAGAATCCAAAAAAGCGGTAGTATGTGTGGTCTTGGTCTCCCAAGCCAAGGATACTGGTAACATAAGTTTAGTGTCTTTGACAGGAGACATGCACGTCACACCCAAGGCCTGTCTCCTCAGCTGCCTTAGGTGCGGTAGTTTTTCCGGCTTATCATGCATTTTAGGACGAGTAGGACATTGAAATCGTACATGACCCCCCAAACCACAATACAGGCACAATCCCTCACGAAAACGCCTTGTTCTCTCTTCCTTTGTAAGCCTAGTACGGCCTAGTTGCATAGGCTCAGAGGGAGGAGATAACTCTCTTGGTGGTGCCTGAAAGACAGGGGCCAACCTAGGTAACGGTCTCTTGGGCTTCTCTCTTGGAGTCCTTCTGTCCCTTATCTGATTATCCAGATCTATACAATAAACAATGAGTTCACACAATACCTCAGGTAGTTTACGTGGAGCCAATTCATGCATCAATGACTCTGATAACCCCTCCATAAAAGCCAGAACCAGTGTCTCATTTGTCCAGTTCACATCAGAGATCAAGGTTTTAAATTCTATGGCATAATCAGAAACAGTCCTGTTCCCTTGACGTATGCGGAACAAGGATTTGCCAGCTACCGTGGCCTTTCTGGTAGGATTAAATGTACGTTGTAACTCGGCTATGAATTCTTTATAATCCCATATGATAGGCTTCTCTGCCTCCCATAAAGGAGTCGCCCATGTCAATCCTCTGCCAGACAGATGATTAATAATGAACCCCACTTTGGCAATGTCAGAGAAAAACATCTGTGGATTTAATTTAAAATGAATATCCACATGGACCAAAAATCCCCGGCACTCTGAGGGAGTACCGTCAAACCTCATAGGAGCGGTCATGTGTACCTGGGATGTCTGAACGACAGGGGACACAGGTATTATCAAGCGGGGGTGCAACCCCAGTTGGTTCCAGGTGAGCCGTACGAGTCAGGATAGTTTGTAAGGCAATAGCAAACTGATCCATCCTATGATCCTGCTCATCCTGTCTGGATACAAAGTTGGCCAAGTGCTGTGTTAAGTCTGCGGGATCCATAGTGGCCAGATCATAATGTCACGGTTCCCAGATCCCACCACGCAGTACTTAACACCCCACACTCCACAGAGCCCAGAAGCTACCAACAGAGTAGCCGTGAAAGATCTCTAACTGTCTGGTCCTTAGAATTGGCCAGGTAAACTAGCTAGACAGAAAGGGTTAACAACACGGGGAGTAGTCAGCCGAGCCAGAATCAGGAATACAGAGTTCAGAATGGTCAAATGGAATAGCCGGGTCGATATCAGAGCAGTGGCGTAGTACAAGAAAATGGTCTAGGGCAACAGAAGGCAGAATAGTCAGAAACAAGCAGAGGTCAATAACGGGTTAATTCAATATAGCAGTCAGGTACAAGGCGCTCAGGTATGGATAACCACGATCTGGCAACTGCTGAGAATACACTGAGGGTTTTTAAAGACCTTCACCAGGCCACGCCCCCCACTCAAGCCGCGCCTCATGCAACCACCTCCCTGCCTGTCTCCATTTAAACCGGGCATTGGTCAGCAAGCAGCATCAGACATGCTGCCCTCAAGCACACAGGTAGGGCTGGAAGCTCCCAACGTTACACCAGGTGAGGAGTACAAAGACAAGTGTGTCTTGCCTACAGTCAAGCATGGTGGTGGGAGTGTCGTGGTCTGGTGCTGCTGGCACTGGAGAGTTACAGTTCATTGAGGGAACCATGAATGCCAACATATACTGTGACATACTGAAGCAGAGCATGATCCCCTCCCTTCGGAGACTGGATCGCAGGGCAGTATTCCAACATGATAACGACCCCAAACACACCTCCAAGACGACCACTGCCTGGCTGAAGAAGCTGAGGGTAAAGGTGATGGATTGGCCAAGCATGTCTCCAGACCTAAACCCTATTGAGCATCTGTGGGGCGTCCTCAAACGCAAGGTCTTTAACTTCCATCAGCTCCGTGATGTGGTCATGGAGGAGTGGAAGAGGACTCCAGTGGCAACCTGTGAAGCTCTGGTGAACTTCATGTCCAAGAGGGTTAAGGCAGTGCTGGAAAACAATGGCGGCCACACAGAATATTGACACTTTGGGCCCAATTTGGAGATTTTCACTTAGGGGTGCAGTCGCTTTTGTGAGATATTGTAAATAGGTGTTTTAATTAGTAAATGGGTTAAATAATGCTGCAGTTTTTAATATTTTGCCGATTTATCCGCTACAGGAAAGGGGCTGCTGATCTTGTCTGGAGAAACGTGGTTCCAGCACCGGAGGCTGATCACCCCGGCGTTTCATTATGACGTCTTGAAGGCGTACATCAAGCTGATCTCTGATTCCACCAACGTCATGCTGGTAGGTGCTCAGCGGGACAGACAGCAGGACGACAAGGTCTCAGCATTCTTCAGGGCTAAGTACTCTTTTAATGTTTGTGTCCATCGTTATTAGATTGTAAGCTCTCAAGCAGGGTCCAGGAGGTGCGGGGTCATGCCTATTCCCCGATGGAGTGGCTGCAACCACCAAATTGTATCCAGCCCAGCAACATGTATAAAACATAACAAGCAGGGTCCACTGTACTGTGTGTCTAACTTGTACGCATATCTGTTGTTGCGTCTTAACCATTGTGCAGCGCTACGGGACTTGTTGCCGCTTGATAAATACTTGTAACTGTAACTGGAAGGTTGGCTGGGCGCTGAAATAGACGCGTGTTTAGACACAGGACGGAGACGTCCACAGACTCTTCTTTTAAACAGGAATAACTCTCAAATAGGTTGAGAATAATTATAAGGGGTTTATTCAAAGAGAGCCGATCTGGCCCTGAAATGTAACTGGACATGCTGTTCGGTGGTTTCATTCGGCAGGTTTATTCAGGCAAATCCCATAGGCTTCAATGTTAAAAATATTCCTGTTTTAATTTAATGTTTTTGTTCAATATCTAATAAACCGTTTAATCTTTTATTCTGCTGTAAAGAGTCTCTTTATTTACTGATTTTTTTTAGGATCTTTTAGGCATTTTTTGGGATTTTTTTCGGCAAATTATTTTTCCTTGCTCATTCTCTGCCCCTTTATACTCGTTATTGGTGTATATTTTATTTCTTGCTCCATTTTTTGTTCCAGGATAAATGGGAGACTCCCTGCAAGGAGAAAAGGTCGCTGGAGTTATTCGAGCACGTCAGCTTGATGGCGCTGGACAGCATCATGAAATGTGCCTTCAGCTACAAGAGCAACTGCCAGACGGACAAGTGAGTCCCGTCATCTTATGGTAACCTCTTCCACCGGAAGTGAGCAAAAGCAAGGTTAGAGGAGGCCCTGAGAACGGGCAACAGCACTAGTGGCCTGTCCTACGGTGGTTCCCCACTCAGGTCTCTCAAGGTTTTAGGTTGATGGTGCCATTACAAAGAAGGTTGACCCATATGACAATCAGTCTGCTTTCACCCAAAGAGGGTGGCCAGGACTGAAAAGCCAAGGAAGTCCTCATTGCCCCGAAGGTGCAGCAACCACTGATTATCATTTTGGCCTCGTAAGGTCTCGTTAGGAGGGTATTTCTGATACCCCTCAAGGTTCCTTGAGCAAGTGGTCCACATCTGGATCACCCTATACACTACGAGTGAACAAAAAGAAGGTTTGTTGTTCTCAGTGTTCTCATGAAAATAATAACCTGTCAGAGCATGTCCCTGTCTGACTGTGTCCAAAAATTGTGTGTCGCTTTCCCTTTTCTCTTTTGCTCATGGAAGACCTGCGAGGTGTCTGCTCAACGGCACAAAAAATATATAGGGCACTATTACACTCTTCGCGCATTAACGCGAGGGGCAAAACCCTTTGCGCTGAACTTCGTATTACAACGTTTGTGCACAAAATGTGCATTAACGTCTAATGCGGGTGGACCTGCACGAACTCTGTGCGAGCGCAATTTACGTTGCGCGTCCTATACTTAACATTGTGAGCGCAAATGCGTTTGTGCGCTGGTACGGGATGGTATTACAATCTTGGCACAAAATTTAACGGACAACGTTTGTGCGCATAATTTTAACGTCTTTGAAAAGCTGGTGTTAACGGCAAATCTGAACGTTCTGGCCGAACCCAAATACACCAGCCCGAAAAAAACAATACAGCACAGTATAGTTACACATTCTACACATACCCAAACAATAAAATTGAGAGGTTGTGGGTGTTTTTATTATTGCTGCAGCATATTTACTCAGATTGATTTTGACAGACGCAAAAACTGAACGGGAGACAATTGTGGTTCTTAATTCTGATTGGCGGAATCGCGTGAAAAAACAGTCTGCCCACCGATTTCTGCGCGCAGCGTTAATGCGCTCGCGTTTTTGCGCATCTTATTTACACGCGTTATTTTTGGACAAATGAAAAAATGCGCTCGGATTGTAACACCAGCGTTAATTTACGCGCTTTATCGTTTAACGCTGCGCGCCAAATAAAAAGCGCTTTGCGAGCCGTTTTGCGCGAAGCAGATAATAGAGCCCATAATTTGCAATAGCAATTAGATAAAGTCCATCAGTCTTTACTGGACGTGACAGCATCTACTCAGGAGATTACCACTGGGGAAACTCTTTACCGTCACCATTTTGCTAGTTCCTCGTCTAGTTGGGTTCCATCCATTCCCGAAGTCTCATGTTCTTTGGTGACTTGTATTCGGTCATTGTGACTTTTCGAATGCGCATCTTTGCATCAAAACCTTCATTCTTGTTATGCAGCGAAATGACCTTAGTGAGAAATTTGTTCACTTGGGTCAAATATGAGAAAAACCCGGGAAAAGACGAATCAAGGTTCAAGAGCTAAATTTTGTAACTCGCTTAAATAAATCTGAGCCCCGACTCCATCTCTCTCGCCTAAATAAATCTGAACCCCGACTCCATCTCTCTCGCCTAAATAAATCTGAACCCCGACTCCATCTCTCTCGCCTAAATAAATCTGAACCCCGACTCCATCTCTCTCGCCTAAATAAATCTGAACCCCGACTCCATCTCTCTCACCTAAATAAATTGAACCCCGACTCCATCTCTCTCGCCTAAATAAATCTGAACCCCGACTCCATCTCTCTCGCCTAAATAAATCTGAACCCCGACTCCATCTCTCTCACCTAAATAAATCTGAACCCCGACTCCATCTCTCTCGCCTAAATAAATCTGAACCCCGACTCCATCTCTCTCGCCTAAATAAATCTGAACCCCGACTCCATCTCTCTCACCTAAATAAATCTGAACCCCGACTCCATCTCTCTCGCCTAAATAAATCTGAACCCCGACTCCATCTCTCTCGCCTAAATAAATCTGAACCCTAACTCCATCTCTCAAGCCATATACATCATCAGGGAAGGATTGCCATCCAGTGTGAAGGAACAAATTTTCAGGATGACGTGAGCGCACACGGCTTCCCCAATATGTGCAAAAGCTTCCATCATAGGCAGGAGCTATACCAGGGGACAGATCCACAATCTGTGCACAATGGAGTCTGGATGATCACAGAACGTTGCTTATATCCTGAAGTGAAAATATAAGATGAAGAGGTCAAGCTACAAATGTGAGCAGAGAGCCTGAGGAACATTTCATTTGGGATCTGATCACCCCATATTGTTCTAGTGAAGACTATTCACCAAGTGCGTACAGAGCTGGTGTGTATTTTGTTTTTACCTTAGATTGTCTTCTAGAGCAACGTTATGTTTTGTGTCATTTCAGGGATAACCCCTACATCCGTGCTGTGTATGACCTCTCTTATCTGGTCCATCGCAGAATGCGATCCATTGTGTACCGCAGTAGCCTCCTCTTTCACCTGAGTCCCGATGGCTTTCGTTTCCGAAAAGCCTGCAGGATTGCGCATCAACACACAGGTATGCTAAGGACATTCCTTTAAGTCATTTGGATAGTAGTACAATAGTACAATGTGTAAAACCAGACTCCTCACATATTATGGCCCATCAGAGGAACCTTATCATTACAATACCAGACTCCAACCCAATGGATCATTTCAGCCCCTTCTAGGACTCATGGGTAGGGTATGGATTACACCCCTCAACATACAATGAAAGAGGGTCTTATAAACTTAAATACATTACCCCCTTATGTGGGAAACATTCTTTCCAACATCTTGGAAGTTCATCAAGGTGCCAATTTCATAGTCTTGTCTATGTTTCCTGGAGCTTCCTCATAGAACGGCATGTCAAAGTCTTCCCAATAAATCCTGGAGAATCTTCATGGGTGGGTATTTCATAGTACCCTGGAAGGTCCTCAGTCTATATATTCTGGAAGTTCATAAAGCGTGGTCAAATCCTGGCAGTTCACCATGTGTGGGTATTTCATAGTATTATCTATGTGTCTTTTGAAGATCCTCATAGTTGGGGATCTCAAAGTCTTGTTTATATATCTTAGAAGTTCCTCATGGGTGACCATCTCACAGCCTTGTCAATAAATCCTGGAAATTCATGCTGGATGGGTAGTTCGTAGTATTGTCTATGTATCCGATAAGATCCTCATAGGTGAGTATCTCATACAGGGTTATTCAAAGAGATCCGAATGGCTGCCGAAAGGTAACCGAACGCTGAAAATCCGCATTCGGTTACCTTTCTTGGCCATTCGGCTATTCAGAGAGCAGGCAATTCGCCAAATGTTGGCAAATTGCCTGCATATACGGTGCCTGTTCGAGGGCAGTGAATCCCCATAGCTTCGTCTATTCAGAGAACAAAAACCAGCAGTGAAAAGTTGCCGAAATGCCCTGTCATTCGTTCGATAGGTTTATTCAGGAGAATCCCATAGGATTCAATGTTAAAAATATTCCCGTTTTATTTCAATATCTAATAAACCGTTTATTATAATATTCTGCCGTATAAAGTCTCTTTATTTATAGATTTCTTAGGATCTTTTAAGTATTTTTCGAGATTTTTTTGCAAAAAATCTTTCAATTTTTTTAAATTATTTTTTAAACGTTTTTTTTTTTTCTGCAACAGCCCTTTTTGTTATCATTCATTGGATTTTATATGTAAATTTCTGAAATTTTCGTTCTGTAGTTTCTTTGTAAACAGCGTTTCACTTTTTAAACATTCAAGCAAACTGTTTGTTTTCTTTCACTCCATTCGTCTGCGGTGTCGGGTTTTTCCGGCGGCTGCTCTACGCTGTGATCAGCTCCTGCTCAGGTTTCTCCGGCGTCTTCGGTGGGGTTAATCCAGAGGTTTTTGCGGGTTTCGGTGTGCATTCGCCTGGGTTTTGCGGTGAGTTTTCGACGGCTTTTCCCTGCACTACGACGGCCCTGTGGTGCTTGTTGAATACACCGCAGGGTCGCCGAAATGGGATCGCCAAATCGCACCGAATTGAAGAGAAAGAAAAGTCATCGAACGTGCGGTGACTTTTCGATTCTCTTTGAATAACCCTGGTAGTCTTGTTTATATGTCCTGGAGGTTCCTCATGGCTGGGCAGGCCACTCATAGACTTGACTTTACTGCCTGGTGGTTCCTACAGGACAAACATCTAACTATTTATTCCAGCTCTGAGTAAAGACTTTCAAACAGGCGTCTCAATCTCTGGGCCCCACAAACGTTGATGGCCTACATTTCCCATAAATCATTCAATTCAACCAAGCAACAAAACAACCAAAGTCATTTTATCTTATTTAAAACAAAATAGAGTTTTCACTATTTATGATATTTACTGTTTTTGTCTCAGATAAAGTAATTGCGCAGAGGAAAAAACTCCTGAAAAACGAAGAAGAGATGGAGAAAGTCAAGCAGAAGAGACACCCGGACTTCCTGGACATCCTACTATGTGCTAAGGTGATAAAAAAAAATGGAAGACATCAGCCTCAAATTAAATTTTCAGTTGGCAAATAAATGGTATTTGACGTCAATATGACTTAATAGACTATTAAAAAAGAAAATCTATTTCTTAATTCACATAGAGAACGTAAAATACTGATTTTTTTATTAGAGGAGGATTTTTGACCGAATTTTCGTTCCAGAATTTTAATTCCTCAAAGTCGAATTTAGTGAAGAAATAAAAAAAATAAAAAATATTGACTTGCATGTGCATCAGTCACTCCTACTTCTGTGGATAACCTGTTTGCTGTAGGCAAAGTAGAGGAGTCACCAGGCAAGGGGGAAGGTCATTCAGAAAGCAAAGATGGCTGCTCCTTCATGGCCGAAAGATCAGATTTCTAACATTTACATATGTTATCTTAGTTCGAAAACAAGATTGTAAAATAATTAAGTGTGTATTTTTAATATATAAAGGGATACTTGATAAAAGAAGAAATGCATTTTAAGGATTTATATGTATTTATAAAACTTAGATTTTACAATTTTGCCTTTTATTTGCATAGGTTTTTATTTTATAGATAGGTAGATCTATAATTATGCTGTTGCTCGTCCTCAGGACCCTCACAAACCCCCCTTTCTCTCACTATAGATCTATAATTATGTATGTTTTAGGGATGTGCATGACTGAAAAATTTGTTTTGTTTAGTTTAGTTTCGTTACGTTTTTAAATAATTTTGTTTTCGGAATTTCGTAACTAATTATGTTTCGTATTTCGTTTTTTGTTTCGTATTTCGTTTAGTTTCGGACTGATTTGAAATTTCGAATCGATTTCAAATTCGATAGTTGTTGATATCCATTTGATAGTTAATCTCAAATTCGATAGTTGTTGACATCCATTTGATAGTTAATCTCAAATTCGATAGTTGTTGATATCCATTTGATAGTTAATCTCAAATTCGATAGTTGTTGATATCCATTTGATAGTTAATTTCAAATTCGATAGTTGTTGACATCCATTTGATAGTTAATTTCAAATTCGATAGTTGTTGATATCCATTTGATAGTTAATCTCCAATTCGATAGTTGTTGATATCCATTTGATAGTTAATCTCAAATTCGATAGTTGTTGATATCCATTTGATAGTTAATCTCAAATTCGATAGTTGTTGATATCCATTTGATAGTTAATCTCAAATTCGATAGTTGTTGATATCCATTTGATAGTTAATCTCAAATTCGATAGTTGTTGATATCCATTTGATAGTTAATCTCAAATTCGATAGTTGTTGATATCCATTTGATAGTTAATTTCAATTCGATAGTTGTTGATATCCATTTGATAGTTAATTTCAAATTCGATAGTTGTTGATATCCATTTGATAGTTAATCTCAAATTCGATAGTTGTTGATATCCATTTGATAGTTAATCTCAAATTGATAGTTGTTGATATCCATTTGATAGTTAATCTCAAATTGATAGTTGTTGATATCCATTTGATAGTTAATCTCAATTCGATAGTTGTTGATATCCATTTGATAGTTAATCTCAAATTCGATAGTTGTTGATATCCATTTGATAGTTAATCTTCAAATTCGATAGTTGTTGACATCCATTTGATAGTTAATTTCAAATTCGATAGTTGTTGATATCCATTTGATAGTTAATCTCCAATTCGATAGTTGTTGATATCCATTTGATAGTTAATCTCAAATTCGATAGTTGTTGATATCCATTTGATAGTTAATCTCAAATTCGATAGTTGTTGATATCCATTTGATAGTTAATCTCAAATTCGATAGTTGTTGATATCCATTTGATAGTTAATCTCAAATTCGATAGTTGTTGATATCCATTTGATAGTTAATTTCAAATTCGATAGTTGTTGATATCCATTTGATAGTTAATTTCAAATTCGATAGTTGTTGATATCCATTTGATAGTTAATCTCCAATTCGATAGTTGTTGATATCCATTTGATAGTTAATTTCAAATTCGATAGTTGTTGATATCCATTTGATAGTTAATTTCAAATTCGATAGTTGTTGATATCCATTTGATAGTTAATCTCAAATTCGATAGTTGTTGATATCCATTTGATAGTTAATCTCAAATTCGATAGTTGTTGATATCCATTGATAGTTAATCTCAAATTCGATAGTTGTTGATATCCATTTGATAGTTAATCTCAAATTCGATAGTTGTTGATATCCATTTGATAGTTAATCTCAAATTCGATAGTTGTTGATATCATTTGATAGTTAATTCTCAAATTCGATAGTTGTTGATATCCATTTGATAGTTAATTTCAAATTCGATAGTTGTTGATATCCATTTGATAGTTAATCTCCAATTCGATAGTTGTTGATATCCATTTGATAGTTAATCTCCAATTCGATAGTTGTTGATATCCATTTGATAGTTAATTTCAAATTCGATAGTTGTTGATATCCATTTGATAGTTAATTTCAAATTCGATAGTTGTTGATATCCATTTGATAGTTAATCTCAAATTCGATAGTTGTTGATATCCATTTGATAGTTAATTTCAAATTCGATAGTTGTTGATATCCATTTGATAGTTAATTTTCAAATTTTTCTTTTATGATGATGACACAGTGTAAAACAAAAAAAATTTGTTATATACCATTTCGTTTCGAATTCATATCGAATCGATTTGTTATTCGGAAGTACTTCCAAAATACGAATTATCAAATATCATTCAAAATTCTGAATTTTTCCGAAACGAATGCACATCTCTATGTTTTTCTCATTAAATGAGTTCCTTCTGTAGGGTAGCTGACAATAGCAGAAGAAACTCAAAGTGAGCCTTGTCCTTGGTCCTGTCGGCTTTCCCAACCAATATTCTCTAAATTATCCACACACCCAGCCAAGTTCTCTTTTCCTCTTTCCTTTATCCATTAACTTTCATCTGGAAATTCTCAGTAAATTGTGCAGAAGAACACAATGCCTTGTGACGACATGAGGCATGACAATGACTTTGACGGCAATGAACATCGACATCAAAATCAAAAAAGGTTTTTTAATATTAATATTGTTTTATCCTGAATACTCAGAGGAATTGTGTTTTAACTCCGTAACCTTTTTGTTGAGATTAGGAAGTTAGAAAACACTCTTCCTTGAAATGAAGTAGAAAATGTCATTTTTTCTTAAAATGACACATTAATTGCTGCATTTTTCCTGTTGCTTTCTTGGAACAAGATGGACGCACATTCTGACTTGCATAACCCAATAATTAATTGAAAAATGCTTTATATATTTATATAGCACGTCTGTTGCCAGCTGTGGTGGTTAGTTGTGTTAAGAAGTAGACCATGAACACTGGATTTTGACTTTACACAAGGACTTCAAGGTGTTGGTGGAAACCATAGAGAACTATCATTACCTGTGTGTTGTAGGATGAAAAAGGTCGAGGTTTGTCTGACGAGGACCTGCGAGCTGAGGTGGACACCTTTATGTTTGAAGGCCATGACACGACGATGAGTGGGATCTCCTGGATCTTGTATTGTTTGGCCAAACACCCCGAGCACCAGAAGAGATGTCGGGAGGAGATCCAAGAGTTACTGGGCAAGAGAGACAGTATGGAATGGTAAATACAGTTAATTTATGCCCCTGCAAAAAACAAAGACAAAAAGATATAAATCCAGCATTGTCTGAATCTTTCCATGGCTTCACTTGCTTTTAGTCCACAACTGCTCTCTTTAATTTCGTAGTTTGTGGTTTCAAATCATACCATATCCTTTTTCTCTCTTTCAAACTCTTTCCCGATTGCATTTCTCCTGCTTTTTCCCTTTGGCAGAAGAAAATATTCTTCTCATATTTAAATTGTGTTCTAATGAAGTCTCTCTCTGATCGGTGTGTCAGGATGACTACCTTGACTACCTGCCTCTGTCCCTATGCAAGTTCAGAGCAAACGAAATGTATTTCAACCTCATGATAGTTTCCTGTAACTTATTTTATTTGTCTAACAATGGCATCCTCGATGCATTCTAATGATGTGCTTATTCCTCTTCTGGCTTCCATCAGCACATCATTAGAATGTATCTACATTCATTTTTATAAGACACATAGATACAACATAGACAAAAGGCTAATGAGGGCAGAGTGGAGGATGTCATTGTTAAACAAATAAAAGAAGTTGATTTGGTGATGATGAGCAGGTCCCTTGATGTTGATGAGTAGGACCCTTGCTGTAAATGAGTAAGTCTTTTGACGTTGATGAGCAGGTCATTTGACATTGATAACCAGGTCCCTCGACGTTAATGAGAAGGTCCTTTGATTTTGAGGAGTAGTTCCTTTGACCCTGATGAGAAGGTCCTTTGACATTGATGAGTAGGTCCCTTGATGTTTATGAGTAGGTCCTTTGAAGTCGATGAGCAGATCCCTTGATGTTGATGAGTAGGTCCCTTGATGTTGAGGAGTAGATCCATTGATGTTGAGGAGCAGGTCCCTTGACATTGATGAGAAGATCCTTTGACATTGAGTAGGTCCCTTGAAGTTGATGAGTAGGTCCCTTGATATTGATGAGTAGGTCCCCTGACATTGATGAGAAGGTCCCTTGATGTTGAGGAGTAGGTCCCTTGACTTTGGTGAGTAGGCTCCTTGATATTGATGAACAGGTCCCTTGACGTTGATGAGTAGGTCCCTTGATATTGATGAGTAGGTCCCTTGATGTTGATGAGCAGGTCCCTTGACTTTAATTAGGTCCCCTAACATTGATGAGCAGGTCCCTTAATGTTGATGAGTAGGTCCCTTGACTTTGGTGAGTAGGCTCCTGACATTGATGAGCAGGTCCCTTAATGTTGATGAGTAAGTCCCTTGACTTTGACTTTGATGAGTAGGTCCCTTGATGTTGATGAGTAGGTCCCTTGAAACCGATTAGTAGGTCCCTTGAAATCGATGAGTAGGTCCCTTAAAGCTGATGAGTAGCTCCAATATATTCTAAACACATTTCCCTATACATTGTATTTTGAGCGATAAGCTTCCCGTCTCCTGGAGAATAATCTATTCAATATATATCCAATAATAGGGAAGACCTGAATAAGATCCCGTACACCACCATGTGCATCAAGGAAGGGCTCCGTCTCTACCCTCCTGTGCCAATTGTGTCCAGGGAACTCAGTAAGCCAATCACATTCTACGATGGACGATCCCTCCCCGCAGGTTTGTACCAACGACAGCTGATATAAAACTACAGAAGAGTAGAAGATAATTAGCTGTGTCAAACATCAGAATTGTCGAGACCTATACATTGAATGTGTAAGTATATTTATGTAATATATTGTGAAGTTATAATTGTTGTTATCTTTCATATAGCACCAACAGCTTCTGCAGCGATGTACAATAAAGACTGGGGAACTAAACTAGCAGAATGAAAAACATAGGAACCAGAGCCTTCAGATGTATCGGGCCCGGCTCACAGGAGCTTTCTGCAAACGTTAGTTGGGTAGCTCCAGCATTCCTACTTGCAGATCCTATGTTTCTGCTCTGATAAAGCGGAAAGTATGGCGGAGCGCAGTGAATCAGTTACCTGTTTTGCTTATACTGTAACATAGGGTAAAGGTTGGCCGGGACGTCTGCTCACCGCATATCTTGTTCAATCTGTCTAAAGGTAAAACAGATCGTAAACAGACGGCGAGCACCGCCACGTTCTGACCCCAGCAACGCCTTACGTGCAGAACAGGCCCATGATAAGATCCATATGGCACCTCTTATCAGGCACCCATAGGCGCGCGCAATGGACAATGAACACACGTGATACATTTATTACTTTCCAGCTGTAACTAATCCCAAACTGTTAATTGTTACATTCTTTGTCAAAAGCCAAACAATAAAAGCCCCCAAAATAATTAAATGGAAGAGTAAATGGTCACAGGTAGGAGCACTTTACCCAGAATGCTCACCTTCATGTGCAGGCCGGTGCTTTCACCTTAATACAGAAAGCTTTTTGTACAGGTTTTATTATTGTAAAGAATATAAATCACTGTCTGAGGCTGATAAGAGTCACAGTCCACTGCTCGGATGATGTCCCATCAGTCACTTATCCCTGGCTAGCAGTAAAGGATAAAGCAGCACCAGCCATGCCGACAATATTACTTCGGAAAACATAAGGGGTTATTCAGAGATCCGAAATGTCGCCGAAATGAAAGCGGACACTGAAATTCAGCGTACGGTGACATTTCGGGGCCATTCAGAGAGCAGGCAGTCTGCCAAATTTTGGCGAATTGCCTGCACCTACAGTGTCTGTTTGGCGTCAGTGAAATCCCCATAGTGAAGCAATGGTTAATCTATTCACAGACACCAAACAGCAGAGCAATGTCAGTGAAATGCTCTGATGTTCAGTGGTTTCATTCGGCAGATTTAATCAGGTGAATCCCATAGGTTTCAATGTTAAAAATATTCCAGTTTTAATTCAGTATCTAATAAACCGTTTATTTTATTCTGCAGCAAAAAGTCTCTTTATTTATAGATTTTTTTAGGATCTTTTAGGCATTATTCGGAATTTGTTCGGCAACATTTTTTTTCCAGTTTTTTTTAAATCGTTTTTTCTTTTTTCTGTAACAGCCCTTTTCATTATCATTCATTCGATCTTAAGTGTAAATATCAGACATTTTCGCTCAGTAGTTTTTTTGCAAACAGCGTTTCACTTTTCAAACATTCAAGCGTAATGTTTTTTTTTTTTTTACCCCGTTCGTCGGCTCGTCGGCTTTTTCCAGCGTGTTCGGCGTGGTTTTTCTGGCGGTTCCGGTGAGTTTTCCCTGAACTCCGGGGACCCTGCAGTGAATGCTGAATTCACCACAGGTTGGGGAACTTTGATTTCCTGAAGTGCAGGGAGGCGTGGGGAACGAGAGAGCACAGAGATGGCGGCGACATTTCGGACCTCTTTGAATAACCCCTTTAATGTTTCGCTTTATTAAATTATTCATTTCAATGATATTAATAGAAACAATGTGTCCATTTCAGGCACCATAACCACTTTAAACATGTATTGCATCCACCGGAACAGCAGCGTGTGGAAAGAGCCCGAGGTACGACATGTCTGTGTTAATCACATGACTGTATATAAATGTATTTAATCACATGTAACGGGATATTTGTTATTTTCTTGCAGGTCTTTGATCCTCTACGGTTTTCTCCAGAAAATTCCAACAGACACTCTCACGCTCACGTACCATTTGCCGCAGGACCAAGGTACAGGGTGTACACGAACCAAACAGCATGCACTTTAATTACCATGAACAGATGGTTGGATTGACTTGATGGGATGTGAGGATTGCGATAAGGGCATAATAATCCAAAACGTCCTGGAAACGGGAAGACAACTATGTGTTTCCTGCTCTGCTGTTGTTTATACAAATTCTTGGAGAACATGTTGACTTATTGATACTCAGCACGTGGTTACTTTATTGCAGTCTTGTATTACATATAACTCTCGGTCACTGTAGCTCATCAACCCACATGGTAACATTCTCCCCATACTTTAACAGGGTTATTCAAAGAAAGCGGAATTGGCTCTTTTTTTATTTATTAATGCGCTACTTTTGGTCACATTTCAATTATAATGTGAACAATGATACTGCACTAACTTTTTCCAGTTTTAGCAAAAATCTTGTATTTTCTCAGAAGAAAAAATTATGATGAGTGTAAATCCCTGTACAGTACAGATACAAGGTGTTGCTGTAATTGCCATACACAGGCATTATGCAGCACATACAGATACAAGGTGTTGTTGTAATTGCCACACACAGGCATTATGCAGCACATACAGATACAAGGTGTTGCTGTAATTGCCACACACAGGCATTATGCAGCACATACAGATACAAGGTGTTGCTGTAATTGCCATACACAGGCATTATGCAGCACATACAGATACAAGGTGTTGTTGTAATTGCCATACACAGGCATTATGCAGCACATACAGATACAAGGTGTTGCTGTAATTGCCATACACAGGCATTATGCAGCACATACAGATACAAGGCCCAAATCACTCAACCACAACTGCCCTTTTAAAAGTCTGCAATGATATCCAAGCTGGGATGGAACAAGGAAACCTAACTGGAGCCATCTTCCTTGATTTTGCCAAGGCCTTTGACACGGTAGACCATGGCATCTTGTTAGAAAAACTTAAAAACTCTGGTATTGGTGATCGCACGCTAACCTGGTTTCAATCATATGTATCCGACCGATCACAATATGTGTCAATTTCTGGCAGCTCCTCCCTCCCGCTCCCAGTCACTTGCGGTGTACCCCAAGGCTCAATACTAGGCCCCCTGCTATTCACAATATTCATAAATGATCTGCCCAACGTCTGCAAAGCCTCAACTGTACATATGTACGCAGACGACACTGTGATCTATACCAGCAAACCAAATCTCCCGCAGCTGGAGGCCGTGCTGCAAGAACAATTCACAGAGGTAGAAAAGTGGATCAAAAACAACAAACTTTTTTTAAATACTGACAAAACTGTAACGATGCTCTTTGGAACAGCACCTAAACTACACAAATTGCAAAATCCCCATCTATGTGTTGGGACAAAATCAAATGGCATGCTGACCACAGTCACTTCTCTCAAATATCTAGGTATGTGGTTAGACCCAAATCTATCCTTTGGCCCCACATCGAAAAACTCTCATCTAAACTCTACCCCAAACTAGGTGCCCTGTACAGAAACAAATCCTGCCTGAGCCCCGCGGTAAGAAAGCAGATTGTACAGCAAATGCTTATGCCGGCTATTGATTACGGAGATTTAGTGTATGCAGCCGCCCCGCAAACACACCTTCATAAACTTACTACACTGTATAACTCATTCTGCCGCTTTGTGCTACAATGTAACTACATGACCCACCATTGTGACATGTTAAAAGAACTAAACTGGCCATCGCTAGAATCCAGACGCACCCTTCACCTTTCCAGCCTGGTGTTTAAGAGCATCTCTGGGAAGCTGCCACCCTACCTGAATAGACTGCTTCCCCCAGCAGCTCCCTCATCCTATAACCTCCGATCCAGGACCAGCACCTTACTTGCAATACCACAATACAAAAAGACAGTGGCTCGGTCCTCATTTTCCTACAGAGCACCACAATTATGGAATAACCTCCCAGACACCATCAAATCTTCCACCAGTCTTAAGTCACTCAAAATTTCCCTATTAACATACCTCAATACAGAATGCACCTGTAAACATGTAACCTAGTGACTATATTTCCTACATATTTATTTTCTGTTAATCTGTATATTTGTGTTGTTAATATCTTACATTGTATTACTTTGTATTTCTGTAAATGTAACACTTCAATGTACTTGAACCCAGGACATACTTGAAAACGAGAGAAATCTCAATGTATCCTTCCTGGTAAAATCCTTTATAAATAAATAAATAAATAAATAAAGGTGTTGCTGTAATTGTCATACACAGGCATTATGCAGCACATACAGATACAAGGTGTTGCCTTAATTGCCATACAGAGGCATTATGCAGCACATACAGATACAAGGTGTTGCTGTATTTGCCATACATAGCCATTATGCAGCACATTGTAAGGAAAATCGCAGACGGCGTAATAAAAAGCATAGCGCTGCCTTATAGTAGTAGGACTTGCAGCAGTAGTACTGAGATTCACCTCCTACCATGCAGCGCTCAGGTGTTGTTTAATCCCACTGATCACCCTGCATAAAACCAGGCCACACCTGAAGCCCAATGCTTTTTCATTGACTTGGAACCTTCAAGCTGCTAGGAGCTGAACTTGTGCAATCCCTACTTACCTGAGTTACGGATCCCACTTTTACCTGCTGGATCTCCTCTTCCTACTTACTGGATTTATTGTTTCTCCCTGGATTTCTCCCATCACCTCCCCTGGATTACAAGGATTTATTTCATTTACTACCTGGCTACCTATGCAGAGTGCACTCTGAGGACTAAGTTACTACTTTTATTATTTAAAGACTTCTTCCTCCTTTGTTATCTTCTCTCTTGCATATATTTATTCAGTGTATTCTTGTTTTCCTTAAACTCTTCTAAGTGTCTTTCTCTGTATAACCTATATATCTTTTTCTCTGCTTTAAGTACCGTTACCTGTAATCTGTATATGTTATATCTGTCTCCCTCTTACTTCATAACTCTCTCATTTTATGTATCTACAGTTGTGTTCAAAATTATTCAACCCCCAATGCTGTAAAGGATTTTAGGGAATTTAGTGTACATTTGTAATTGTATTCAGAATGAAATCCTACAAGGACTTTTTAACCACTTCGATGCTGAGGACGCGCTCAGCGCGTCCTCAGCATTCCCGCTGGTATGCGGAGGACGCGCTGAGCGCGTCCTCCCATTGGGGTCAGCGTTCGGCCGGGTTCCGGCCGATCGCTGGCCCCTCCGGTGCGGGCTGACATCCTGGATGTCAGCCCGGCATCCGGAACAGCAGCCGCCGGAATTTGGTGTCATCGCGGCAGCGCGATGACACCAAATTCAGGCGCCCCCCCCGCATGTGCGGAGGAGGCGCCTGAAAGGGAGGGGGGGGAGGTCCTTCGGACCTCTCTCCCTCCCGATCGGCGGCTCTGCGGTGGTTAACCCAGGCATCATTTGGAAGGGCACAGCCTGCCCTTCCAAATGATGCCTGGCATTAACCCCTGGGGAGCTGGATCGCGAATCGGCGCTGAAAAGCGCCGGTTTGCGATCCTTTCCCGGAGCTGGCCGACATCTTGGATGTCGGCCAAGCCTCCGGGAACTCCCCCTGAGGACTGGCGTCATCGTGCGTAGCACGATGACGCCAGTCCTGGACTTAACCCTTAACTGCCACCAACTGTGGAGATAGGGAGTTCCAATGAACTCCCTATCTCCCGATCCGTGGCAGCTAGGGGTTACATTTTGGTATGGTTGGATCGGCCAGAGCATGGCCGTTCCAATGATACCAAACATGAAAGTAAAACATTTTGTAAAAAAAAAAAAAAATGAAAAATAAAAATAAAAAAAATTATAAAAAAAAAATAAACACTTTTTTTTTCTTTTTTTTGGTTTGTTAATGCAGCAATATTGTTCCCATTTCAATTATAATGTGAACAATGATGCTGCACTAACGATTTTTGTATGCGGTGCATTTGTTAAAAATAGTGTAATTTTCCCCCAAAAAAAATGTAACGAGACCCCATCTCTAATTTTTTTAACAAGCGCACCCCATACAAATATAACCGCAATTGCTCGCATGTTAAAATGTGAAAAAAAACACTTTACACATTGTAAATTATTGAAAATACATATTTTATTGCATTTTTTGTTATAATATACAGACATGACATAACGTATACATATAATAATGACATATTATGAATCTACCGAGTCTGACGGAAAGAACGATATATAATATGTCTGGGTCATATACTAAAATAAGCCTTCAAAACACGTTTAAACATGATGAGCAAAACCGGTAAAAATGACCTCAGCACAGGGGCGGGAAAAGCCTCAGCAGCGAAAGGGTTAAAGAACCATATGCAACTAAAAGGACATCAATTGGTTTTGTAATACAGTAGTAAATGTTTCTTTTGTGAATTCTTCATTGACACAATTATTCAACCCCTTAAAGACTACCACTCTGAAGAACAGAGGTTCATTCAAGTGTTTTCAATCAGGTATTGAAAACACCTGTGGATGTCACGGAGCAGCAATAAAGCATAATAAGCACCAATTAGGCAGCTTTAAAATGACTGTGATACTCAGCTCCTTCTAGACATTTACTGGTGTGGTTACAAACATGGTGAAGTCAAGAGAATGGTCCAGGAAGACAAGAGAAGAGGTGATTACTCTTCACAGGAAGGGCAATGGCTATAAGAAGATTGCAAAGATGTTAAACATACCAAGAGAGACCATAGGAAGCATCATTCGCAAATTCAAGGCAAAGGGCACTGTTGAAACGCTACCTGGTCGTGGCAGAAAGAAGATGCTGACTTCGACTGCTGTGCGCTACCTGAAGCGTAGAGTGGAGAAAAGTCCCCGTGTGACTGCTGAGGAACTGAGAAAAGATTTGTCAGATGTGGGTACTGAAGTTTCAGCTCAGACAATACGGCGCACACTGCGTAATGAAGGCCTCCATGCCAGAACTCCCAGGCGCACCCCCTTGCTGTCTCCAAAGAATAAGAAGAATCGACTGCAGTATGCCAAAAGTCATGTGGACAAACCACAGAAGTTTTGGGATAGTGTTCTGTGGACTGATGAAACAAAATTAGAACTGTTTGGGCCATGGATCAACGCTATGTTTGGAGGAGGAAGAACAAGGCCTATGAAGAAAAGAACACCTTGCCTACTGTGAAGCATGGCGGGGGTCAATCATGCTTTGGGGCTGTTTTGCTTCTGCAGGTACAGGGAAGCTTCAGCGTGTGCAAGGTACCATGAATTCTCTTCAGTACCAGGAGATATTGGATGACAATGTGATGCAGTCCGTCACAAACCTGAGGCTTGGGAGACGTTGGACCTTTCAACAGGACAATGATCCCAAGCATACCTCCAAGTCCACTAGAGCATGGTTGCAGATTAAAGGCTGGAACATTTTGGAGTGGCCATCGCAGTCACCTGACTTAAATCCGATTGAGAACCTCTGGTGAGACTTAAAGAAAGCAGTTGCAGTGCGCAAGCCTAAGAATGTGACTGAACTGGAGGCTTTTGCCCATGACGAATGGGCGAAGATACCCGTAGATCGCTGCAAGACACTTGTGTCAAGCTATGCTTCACGTTTAAAAGCTGTTATAACTGTAAAAGGATGTTGTACTAAGTACTAAGATTGAATGTCACTTGGGGGTTGAATAAAACTGATAATGATGTGAGCACAGAAAAGACATTTGTGGTTATTTCATTATAAATGTTATGTTATATTTGTCTGACCTACACGTGCCTCTTTGATTTAATTGTAAGCAAAATGACTGAATGATCAAAATCAATGTCAAACTGGCCAAAACACTCAATTTCAGTGGGGGTTGAATAATTTTGAACACAACTGATATATATATATATATATATATTCCTTTGTTCTGGATCTCCATCGTTAATATGTCACCCCTTTTATTCTTGCCTCATCTGTATGCCTCCGGTTTACCTATCATTATTTATTCATCATTCCCCTTTTTTGCATAACCCCCTTTTATACTGTTATTTCTCCTGTGTCCTTATAATAAATCCTTCTGAATATATATCTGCTTTGCAAAACCTCTGATTTATTGCATAGTGGCTCGAATCTATCGCCCCGGAACCTGTATATTGACACACATACAGATACAAGGTGTTGCTGTAATTGCCATACAGAGGCATTATGCAGCACATACAGATACAAGTTGTTGCTGTATTTGTCATACACAGGCATTATGCAGCACATACAGATACAAGGTGTTGCTGTAATTGCCATACACAGGCATTATGCGGCACATACAGATACAAGGTGTTGCTGTAATTGCCATACAGAGGCATTATGCAGCACATACAGATACAAGGTGTTGCT
This sequence comes from Leptobrachium leishanense, assembly GCA_009667805.1. NCBI lineage: Eukaryota > Metazoa > Chordata > Amphibia > Anura > Megophryidae > Leptobrachium > Leptobrachium leishanense. The sequence continues at coordinate 13,525,226 of CM019070.1, forward strand.
GTATTTGCCATACACAGGCATTATGCAGCACATACATATACAATGTGTTGATGTAATTGTCATACACAGGCATTATGCAGCACATACAGATACAAGGTGTTGCTGTAATTGCCATATACAGGCATTATGCAGCACATACAGATACAAGGTGTTGATGTATTTGCCATACACAGGCATTATGCAGCACATACAGATATTGCATTGCTAATAATCGCATTCTGATCACTATTCACTACAAACCCCCATAAGCAGGAGATCTCATATTATCTGTCTGCAGCACATTTACTGCATCTGTCTGTATGCTGATAATGCAGACCGCGTGTAAGCAGGAGATCTCACCATTTTATTACCTGTCTGCAGCACATTTACTTACACAAAGGCCATTTATTTTTCTTATGCTGATAAGGTAGACCACGCTTGACATTGTGCAAGATAAGGGACTCCATCTAGAGTTAAGAACCTTTCATTCCAACAATATTTCTGTAATGCATAAACTAATACATAATAAATTAAATATGAGTGAATTAACAATATTTTAATTTTTTAACTAGCTCAGAACAGCAATCTCTGTGCAATATTTCTATTTTACTCTATTTTTAATTGTTAGATGTCATGATAAAATATTTTTCAGCAAGAATCGCTCGGTAGTGAAGTGGGTTAAACTACTTTTTTTGCTACAGCATAAGAATGAAATTAGCTTCATTTCGGATGCAGCCGATATGCGATTCATATTTGCGCAAGTGATAAAACGTGAATATTTTGGATTCCGCTTACATACTTTTACCGTCAGCAGCGACAGAATCCGAATCTCTCATTGTATGTTTCTAAGCTCTCAGAGCTTTACCTGTAAGGGTTAATGAAGTAATACTTGGCCTTTTTTACAAAGAAATATTGTTTATCATATTTAGGTAAATATTATGTTTTTTCTCCTTTTTAAGGAATTTATTAAACATATACATTTTTTTCTGTTTTGCGTCTCAGAAACTGCATCGGACAGAACTTTGCGATAAACGAGATGAAAGTGGCCGTGGCGCTAACGGTGAACAGGTTTGAGCTCTCACCAGATCTTGCCAATCCACCTTTGCCGCTGTCGCAGCTCATCTTACGTTCAAAGAATGGCATCCACGTGTACCTGAAAAAGGCGAGCTGAAACTGATGCGTCAATAAGACCACCCAGCCCCCCCTCCACTCAAACCACATAGGACTGAAGATTCTGATCCAGACTGACCAGTGCTGATTCGTGTAAAAAGGCACAAGCACTCGCCCTCACATATCAAATCAGAACATATGAACACGAGCAGAGAAATTAAATAAAGACAAATATTCACGACCTGTCTCTGCTAATTATATCAATAAAAATATCATATCTATACTATAATTGAGTAAGGCTTGGCGTGTCCGTCGCCAAGCCTTACTCTGCGCATGCGCGCGCAACCAGCGGCGGTTGGTTGCGCTCGCATGCAACCGCCGCGGCACGAGCCGGCTGTGCGCTCGCCGCGGCAGTTACAAGATGCACACAGCAGCGAGCGCAGCCTCTACCCGGCTGCCGCACGCATCCAACCCCCGAGCGGCGAAGGGAAAGTTCCCTCCCTTCCGGTCTTTGAAGGACCCAAGCCCCGGTCACGTGGGAGTCCCACGTGACCGCGGCTTGGGTCCTTCAAAGACCGGAAGCGGGGAAACTTTCACTTCCCCGGCGCCGCTCGGAAAGGTAAGTATGCCGGAGCTCATGGGGCGGCTGTCCGAATGCCGATAGAGCATTCGAACAGCCGCCCCATGTCTGGTCTGGGGTCTGAGCTGGGGCATATACATGAGAGCTTGGGGGGGGCAATATCCACGAGCTGGGGGGCCAATATCCATGAGCTGGGGGGCAGTATCCATGAGCTGGGGACAATATCCAGGAGCTGGGGGGCAGTATCCATGAGCTGGGGGGCAGTATCCATGAGCTGGGGGGCAGTATCCATGAGCTGGGGACAATATCCAGGAGCTGGGGTGCAGTATCCATGAGCTGGGGTGCAGTATCCATGAGCCGGTGGGGCAGTATCCATGAGCTGGGGGCAATATCCATGAGCCGGTGGGGCAGTATCCATGAGCCGGTGGGGCAGTATCCATGAGCTGGGGGGCAATATCCAGGAGCTGGGGGGCATATCCATGAGCTGGGGGCAATATCCAGGAGCTGGGGGCAATATCCAGGAGCTGGGACAGTATCCAGGAGCTGGGGCAATATCCACGTGCTGGGGCAGTATCCACGAGCTGGGGCAATATCCACAAGCTGGGGCAATATCCACAAGCTGGGGCAGTATCCAAGAGCTGGGGCAATATCCACGAGCTGGGGCAGTATCCACGAGCTGGGGCAATATCCACGAGCTGGGGCAGTATCCACGAGCTGGGGCAATATCCACGCGCTGGGGCAGTATCCATGAGCTGGGGCAGTATCCACGAGCTGGGGCAGTATCCACGTGCTGGGGCAATATCCACGAGCTGGGGCAGTATCCACGAGCTGGGGCAGTGTCCACGAGCTGGGGCAATATCCACGAGTTGGGGCAATATCCACGAGCTGGGGCAGTATCCACGAGCTGGGGCAGTATCCACGTGCTGGGGCATATATCCATGAGCTGGGGCAGTATATCCACAATAGACTGCCCTCTGGGCAGGCTTTCCACCTTGTAGAACAATAACAAAGTATCTTAATTACAGCCAGTGTTTTTCTAGGCATTTATTATAGATTGCAGACTCATTGCTGGGAGATTTATTGCTGTGCAGCTCTGTTATACACCAGGACACACCAATATATATGGAGGAGCCCCCAAAAAGACAACAACACACCCTGAATAAAGGTATCTGTACTCATGGCCGAATTTGCATCTCAGGTGCCTGTAGGCACAGAAATGTGGAGCGCCCCTACACCTCCACCCCCCCCCCAAAAAAAAAACATGCCAAAGTGACTTTTTAAATTTTCGTTTAGGGGCAAACTAATTCAAGTAAACACATTTTTAAAAACTGAAAACCAGTTTTTCTCTTTGGTCAAATCAATAGAAGGAGCAGAATCTGTTGCCTTAGTTGAGTTAGTGCAGCGGCATTGTTTGTTTTTATATGTAAAAGCATATAATGTCTCTGCCTTAGAACAGAGAAAAAAATACATTTAGCATTTACTTTTTTTTCAATGTTTTATTTTTACACATTACATGGTCATGTTTGGTATCATTGTAAAGACCAGACTCTGACCTTTCCAATGATGCCTCACTTATCCTTGTGCAGGGTACAATTCAGAGATGCTGGTTCCAAAGTCCGCCCCCCCGTCTCTCCTCACTACAGCGCCACAGTCTAGGTTGTCGATGAAACAATGCATTGTATGATCAGCACCACACTTGCTGGCAGTGTGGGAAATGAGATGGTGAGTCAGCGCAGCATTACTGTTCACTTTATAATTGTAAACAGAGTAATAGTGCTGTTAGAAAAATAAAATAAAAATTATATTTTAGTTGATATTTAATTTTTACATAAATCCAACCTAGTTATATTTGGTATCACTGGAAAGGCCATAATCTGACCTTTCCAATAATACCTCATATGTCCCTCTAGCTCTTAGGACTACAGATGTACGGTGTTTTAAATGATTGTAAATTGAAAAAAACAAAAACTGAATATCTGTATGTGCTGCATAATGCCTGTGTATGGCAATTACAGCAACACCTTGTATCTGTATGTGCTGCATAATGCCTGTGTATGGCAATTAGAGCAACACCTTGTATCTGTATGTGCTGCATAATGCCTGTGTATGGCAATTACAGCAACACCTTGTATCTGTATGTGCTGCATAATGCCTGTGTATGGCAATTACAGCAACATCTTGTATCTGTACTGTACAGGGATTTACTCTCATTATAGCCCCTGAATCCTATCCCTGAACAGCAGTAACTGACCCCACAGCTCCCCCTGTATTCTGCTAAATCCCTGGCTGCTGCAATGCTGCAGTAAAGTTTGTTGAATTTTAAGTGAGGAAAATTAAAATGAATATGTTCTTGAAATTTTTGACTGTGAGTTGGTTGCTGTTCATATTCTACACACTGGGTTCCTGCCGATCATAGAGTAAAATAACAGTATCTGCTGAATTTACACCTCGCTGAGCAAAGACAAACGAACATGGCTCGTCCTACAAATAACGAAGACACCCTTTAGTCAACCAGCTTGGTTTCTTCTCCAGTAACTCAAAAACATGGCACACCAAATCTCCTGGAACTAAAAATAAACTGTTATTGAGAGTTTATTGTATTATTTTATCTTTTTTAAGTGAATGTGTTCATCCATCTCTGGACTCAATTTATTAAAATGTCTATAAAGATACGAATACAGCCCTGATAGTGAGGTGCATCCGATGTGCTAAATAATGGCCGAGAAGAACAATGAGTTTCCTCTCGATCGGGCACCTTGTGGACATCTTGATTAATGTAGTAGTGGTTAAAAGTTACATAATGAAAATTGTATCACAGGTGTTTACAGGGACTTGAGCTTTTTTTCCCCCATATTAGTCAGATGGGCAGGGCTGGATTTATAATTAGGCAAAGTAGGCATGTTACAGTTACAAGTACTTATAGACATTGGTCGTGTGGTTCTAAATATTTTAGCAATATAATATTTTTAACAGCACTTTCATTTAGTATTTGTTTTTATACTGATTCCCTTTACATACACTGACTATCTTGCGTCATAATATTTATTGATTTTATTGTCATAGCTTTTATTTATTTGAAAAACATTTAATCGATTTATCGGGTTGATCTATTTATATCACTCTTATCACATATACGATTCGATTCTACTTGATAACACATTATAGTTTGATAGTGCGGCACTACATTATATACTATTACTTTTTTGTAAAAAAATAAATAAAGGGGGTGTGGCTGGATGCCGAGGTGAACGGTCGCAAGCTGTTTGAGCTCCGTCCTGATGTGGACTTTTTGATGAGTTTCCCCCCGCTGCTGAGTGCCGTTCATCTCTTCCCTCGGTAGCCTGGTGTCCCGACGGCCGCCTGCACCATTTCGGGCAACCTATTTGTGGTTTGTGTTGATTCCGGGCCGGGAGTCTTCTGCTTCCCATCTGTGTGTCCTTGTGGTGGCCATCTTGGGGCCTTGCCATGCAGCACTCTTTTGGCGCCCTGTCGGGTCCCTCGACCAGGGGGCGGCAGCCCGGCGTGATGGAGGGCCCACATTTCCCGGGGCCTGCAGCCGCTGGGGTGGGGGGGCCGAGCGGGGATCGGCAGATCTGTGCGTTACTTCCCCCTCACGAAGACAACTCGACGGCCCGGTTCTCGGGCCTGGAGGCCCTTTTTGCATTGCTGCTGGAGAGAGACGGGCCCCTGACCAGGGGAGATCTGCGTCGGCTGACGGCTGGGCTCCGGGCTTTCCGAGAGGAGTGGGCTCCACCGGTTTTCCCTAATGTGGCCGCTTTATGCGGACATGGCATATCAGACTGTGGATCTGTAAGGAGCTAGACCTCGGCCGAGTGATTGTGCTGACCTGAGGGCTGAGCTGCCGCCAAATTTCCTGCTACCACTGTCTGTGGAGGCCCAGAGTGTGGAGCCTTTGCCTGCCTGCTGGGGATTTTCTGTCCGGTCGGACCTAGGCTCACCTGCGGTGCTCCCTGATGACGACGCTCGAGGCCATGTGGTCCCTGTCCGTCCTTCTCTGCCAGGAGTGTATGGAGATAGCCAACGGATCCTGGCTGTGAACCTCTGCGCTATGAGACCCCGTGCTTTGGTGGGTACAGTCTACACCGCTGCCCGAGACCCACTTGCTATTTGTGCCCCTCATTGATACCAGGGGGGCTGAATGCCCTGGCCTGCCCTGCAGTACCTTGCCTGTGATTGCTCCGAGACCTTTGTTGGGCACTGGCTGAACGGACGACCCCCCCCCCTCTCCCTGTTTTCATCTTTTTATTATTTTCCCCTTATAATTTTTCTGATTGAACCTGCGTTACTGCTGTCTTTTGTTCTGGCTCCCCATGTTTCTGTATGCAGGAGATCAGTTGAGATGTGGGTGTCTGTGAATAATGGGTGATAATGTCTTACCAGCAAAGGTATGCAGGCGATCAGATGAGATGTGGGTGTCTGAATAATGGGTGATAATGTCCTACCTGTGGAGAGAGGAGACACAGGACTTAGGGATCGTGATGGCGTAGGGGATCTTGGATAAAACTCCAGGAATCAACTCTGCGCGTCCACTTAAGATGCCACTTGGGGATGTCACAAGAGCCAAGGCTCAGTGGACCTGGTCTTAAATGTTATAAAGGGCGGACTGTTTACTTTTTAACTGCCTAAATGCAAACACCTGAAGCTGGATGGGCTGTGTCAATAGGGCAGGAGATTCACATGCTAATTAGCAAAGCACATGGTGGAGAAAAACAAAAATAAATAAACAGAAAAAAACCAAGGAAACGTTATAATGTGGGTGCCTGCGAATACTGGGGGTCCTACCAGCAAAAGTATGCAGGAGATCAGTTGAGATGTGGGTGTCTGTGAATAATGGGTGATAATGTCTTACCAGCAAAAGTATGCAGGCGATCAGATGAGATGTGGGTGTCTGAATAATGGGTGATAATGTCTCAGGCGATCTCATCTGATCGCCTGCATACTTTTGCTGGTAAGACATTATCACCCATTATTCACAGACACCCACATCTCAACTGATCTCCTGCATACTTTTGCTGGTAGGACCCCCAGTATTCGCAGGCACCCACAATATAACGTTTCCTTGGTTTTTTTTCTGTTTATTTATTTTTGTTTTTCTCCACCATGTGCTTTGCTAATTAGCATGTGAATCTCCTGCCCTATTGACACAGCCCATCCAGCTTCAGGTGTTTGCATTTAGGCAGTTAAAAAGTAAACAGTCCGCCCTTTATAACATTTAAGACCAGCTCCACTGAGCCTTGGCTCTTGTGACATCCCCAAGTGGCATTCTTAAGTGGACGCTCAGAGTTGATTCCTGGAGTTGCGGGACTGGAGGAAGGAACTGCAAGGCCCAATTTTACTCTGGGTAAACGCACGTCTATATCATGCTTTCTCTCACGCTTCTGCTCTTTACTTCTACCTTTCTCCTTAAATGGAACTCCTGCCCCTCTACCACCGACCCCTACACTATCTGCATCTCTCCCTCCCTCCTCTCGTCCCACATGATGGCCTCACATGAGCTCCTTTGTTTCCTCAGAAAATGGTCTCCCTCTAACTCTCGTGCTGCCAATCACTCCCACTCCCACAAATCCCATTCCCACCTTCTCTTTCTCACCTTCCTGCTGTTACTCTATTCAGGTGACATATCCCCTAACCCTGGCCCCACAACACATCCAATACTTCCATCTCATCCTATCTCCATCGCACATAAATCACCTCCCTGCAAGCCCAGCAACCTCATTCCCATAATCCCTCAGCGCCTGTCCTCTTTCTCCTGCGCCCTCTGGAACGCTCGCTCTGTGTGCAACAAACTCACAGCAATCCATGACCTCTTCCTTTCAAACTCCTTCAACCTCCTAGCTTTAACTGAAACCTGGCTAACTCCCTCTGACACGGCCTCCGTTGCTGCTCTCTCACATGGCGGTCTACACTTGAGCCATACCCCCAGACCGGGTGAGAGAAATGGTGGCGGGGTCGGAATCCTGCTCTCTCCCACCTGCACCTACCAGCATCTCCCTCCACCTCCATCCCTCTCCTTCTCCTCCTTCGAGACACACTGCATCCGCCTGTTCTCTCCTCTGGCTCTCAGGGTGGCAGTCATCTACCGCCCACCGGGACCAACCTCCCAGTTCTTTGACCACTTTGCTACCTGGCTTTCTCACTTCCTGTCTTCTAATCTTCCATGCCTAATTCTCGGCGACTTCAACATTCCCATCGACGATCCCTCCGCCCCTGCTGCCTCCAAACTTCTTTCACTCACATCCTCCCTTGGACTCACACAATCCTCCCTCCCTACCCACCGCGATGGTCACGCTATTGACCTTGTCTTCTCCAACCTCTGCTCCATTTCTGAGTTCAACTGTCGCGCTTTCCCCATCTCTGACCACCACCTTCTCTCTTTCAACCTATCTGGACTTCCTAAACACCCTGCTCCCCCACCCCGCACACACACTCGCAGAAATCTACATGCTGTGGACCCCCATCAATTCTCCAACCTACTTCACCACCTCCCTCATACCTCATCCTTCACCTGCCCTGATGCTGCCACTAATCACTACAACACTACTCTTATCTCTGCTCTAGACACTCTTGCTCCTCTTCGACTCTGTAAGGCCCCACGCCGCCAGCTTCAGCCCTGGCACACCCTCCAGACACGCTACCTGCAAAGATGCTCCCGCACTGCAGAGCGTGCCTGGAGGAAATCCCGCTCTGAAGCTGATTTTGTTCACTTCAAGTTTATTCTCCGGTCATACACCTCTGCCCTCCACTTGGCCAAACAATCCTTCTTCTCATCTCTTATATCTACGCTGTCCTCCAACCCTAAACGGCTCTGGTCCACCTTCAACACCCTCCTCTACCCACCTGCACCTCCCCCCACAGCTGCCTTCAGCGCTCAAGACCTGGCAGACTACTTCCTCAGTAAAACTCTAAATATCAGACGCAACATCCCAACACAAGATAGTTATCTGCCACCTCCACTCCCACAGGTCCCCTCTGCCACCCTCTGCCGCTTCCTCCCAGCCACTGAGGAGGAAGTCAATTCCTTATTGTCCTCCTCACATCTCACCACATGCCCGCTCGACCCCATTCCCTCACATCTAATTCCTCCCCTCTCCTCCTCCCTCACCCCTGCTCTCACACACATCTTCAACCTATCTCTCTCCACTGGCTCCTTTCCATCCGCCTTCAAACACGCGCTAGTTACCCCTTTACTAAAGAAACCATCCCTAGATCCCAACTCTCCATCCAACTACCGCCCTGTATCCCTGCTTCCCTTCACATCAAAGCTCTTAGAAAAACTAGTCTTCAACCGCCTCTCCCTCTTCCTGTCCTCCAATTCCCTACTTGACCCCCTGCAATCTGGCTTCCGTCCCCTACACTCAACTGAAACTGCCCTCACCAAAGTCACCAACGACCTCCTAACTGCTAAAAAACACGGCCACTATTCTATTCTCATCCTGCTTGACCTCTCGGCTGCTTTTGACACTGTTGACCACCCCCTCCTTCTACAGACCCTCAACTCTCTGGGTCTCGGTGACACTGCACTCGCTTGGGTCGAATCCTATTTATCCAACAGGTCCTTCTGTGTGTCCTTTGCTGGAAACTCCTCCTCCTCATTGCCTCTATCTGTTGGTGTACCTCAAGGCTCTGTCCTTGGTCCTCTGCTCTTTTCCATCTACACCTCCTCCCTGGGCAAAATCATCAACAGCTTTGGCTTCAATTACCACCTCTACGCTGATGACACTCAGATCTACCTCTCTACCCCTGATCTCTCTCCCCCTGTCCTTTCAAAAGTCAGTGACTGTTTATCTGGCATCTCCTCCTGGATGGCCTCCCACCACCTAAAGATCAACATGTCGAAGACTGAACTCCTACTTATTCCTCCCTCCAATGCCTCCCCACCTCCTGACTTCTCTATCACGGTGGAGGGTATCACCATTTCCCCATCAAACCAAGTTCGCTGTCTTGGAGTTACACTTGACTCTGCTCTTTCCTTCATCCCCCACATCAAGTCTCTTTCCTCCTCCTGCCGATACCAACTTCGTAATATTTCCAGAATTCGGCCATTTCTTACCGCTGTCGCCACAAAACAACTCATACACGCCCTGGTAATCTCCCGACTCGACTATTGCAATAATCTCTTATCTGGCCGCCCTCTGTCCCGCCTCTCCCCCCTACAATCCATCCTGAACGCCTCCGCCAGACTAATTCACCTCACCCGCCGCTCTGTCTCTGCCGCTCCCCTCTGCGAGTGCCTTCACTGGCTCCCCATCCACTGCAGAATTAAGTTCAAAATCCTTATCCTTACCTACAAAACCCTCACTAACTCAGCTCCCCACTACCTGTCCTCACTAATCACCAAATACACCCCAGCCCGCTCCCTAAGGTCAAACAGTGACCTGCGCCTAGCTTCTCCCCGCATCACCTCTTCCCATGATAGACTGCAGGATTTCTCACGCGCAGCCCCCACTCTCTGGAACGCTCTCCCTCGTACGGTCAGACTTTCCCCTAACTTCTCTTCCTTCAAACGCTCCCTTAAAACGTTCCTATTTAGGGAAGCCTACCACCCAACTCACTGACGCAATCATCAATCACTCTCACCTTACAGTCCTCTCCTCCTGTTTCCAACCTTAACCCTCCCAGATTGTGAGTTCCTACGGGAATAGGGCCCTCATCTCCTCCTGTACTGTTTGTCAAATGTTGTTCAATGTATTGTAACCCTGTCTATACTGTGCTTATTGTACAGCGCTGCGGAATATGCTGGCGCTTTATAAATAAAGAATAATAATAATAATAATAACAAAGCAAGAAGAGAGCGCTCCAATTCATATATTCAACAACTTTAACAATAGCTTATATATTTAAAGATTAAATAGATTTCAAAGACTCTGACAAGTCTTAACCTTTTCAAGATTTTAACAATTTTTAACCCATTATATAATTTTCACAAATGTGTAACCCTCGGCAGTTTAAAATGAGGAGAATTTAGTTCGCAAAATATGGCCATAAATTGCATAAGCTTGTCACAGCGTCAAAGTATCCCATCGATGACAGGTCCTATTCTTGTCACCCAATGACCGCCCTTATGAGATTAACTCACTGAGGAAGTACTGCATCTGTGTTATATGTTTATGTTTGTGAATATATGTTGCATGTTTACGTATGGCTGTTGTCAACATGAATGACAGTTACAGTTACAAGTATTTATATAGCACTAACAAGTTCCCTAGCACTGCACAATGGGCCTGACATAACAACAAAGTCTAATGTTGCGGGGGAGGGAGTTCCATAGAAAGGGGGAGAAGTCCTGAAGGCGAGAGTTGTGTTTACAGGTGCGAGGAGATGATAACATCAAATCATTGGCCGAGAGAAGTGGTTGGGACCGGATATACTTGCTAATAAGGGAAGAGATGTAGGCAGGGGTGCGGTTATGGAGAGCTTTGATGGAGAAGATTCCATCTCGGAATGATGTCCTAATTGAAAAGGAACATGACTGGTAACTATGTATCAATGATATCTGAGTCAATGCAAACATCAGGGTTTTTCAATGACAAAAGGATGAATAAAGGTCACAGCTTCACACTCCCAGCATACACTGTGCAATAAAAATACTTCTGATTGTTATCCCCTGTATGAAGGATGACTTTTGGCACACTTTGCATTATACTTTCTGCACATTCTGTATTATACTTTTAGCCGACTTTGTATTATACGTTAAGCACATTCTGTATTATACTTTTAGCAAACTTTGTATTATAATTTCTGCACACTCTGTAGTATACTTTCTGCACACTGTGTTATATTTTCTGCACACTCTATATTACACTTTCTGCACACTCTATATTACACTTTCTGCACACTCTACTATATTTTCTGCACATTCTGTATTATACGTTCTGCACATTCTATATTATACTTTCTGCACATTCTGTATTATACTTTCTACACACTCTGTATTATACTTTCTGCACACTCTGTATTATACTTTCTGCACACTCTGTATACTTTCTGCACACTCTATATTTTCTGCACACTCTATTATATTTTCTGCACACTCTGTATTATACTTTTTGCACACTGTATTACACTTTCTGCACATTTTGTATTACACTTTCTGCACACTATGTATTACACTTTCTGCACACTCTGTATTATACTTTCTGCACACTCTGTATTATACTTTCTGCACACTCTGTATATTTTCTGCACATTCTGTATTACACTTTGTATTATACTTTTGTTACACTCTGTATTATATTTTCTGCACACTCTGTATTATACTTTCTGCACACTCTGTATATTTTCTGCACATTCTGTATTACACTTTGTATTATACTTTTGTTACACTCTGTATTATATTTTCTGCACACTCTGTATTATACTTTCTGCACACTCTGTATTATACTTTCTGCACATTTTGTATGACACTTTCTGCATACTATGTATTACACTTTATGCAAACTCTGTATTATACTTTCTGCACACTTAGTATATTTTCTGCACACTCTGTATTATATTTTCTGCACACTCAGTATACTTTCTGCACACTCTGTATTACACTTTCTGCACACGCTGTATATTTTCTGCACACTCTGTATTACACTTTCTGCACACTCTGTATTACACTTTCTGCACACGCTGTATATTTTCTGCACACTCTGTATTACACTTTCTGCACACTCAGTATATTTTCTGCACACTCAGTATATTTTCTGCACACTCAGTATATTTTCTGCACACTCTGTATATTTTCTGCACACTCTGTATTACACTTTCTGCAAACGCTGTATATTTTCTGCACACTCTGTATTACACTCTGTATTATACTTTTGTTACACGCTGTATTACACTTTCTGCACACTGTATATTTTCTGCACACTCTGTATTACACTTTCTGCACACGCTGTATATTTTCTGCACACTCTGTATTACACTCTGTATTATACTTTTGTTACACGCTGTATTACACTTTCTGCACACTCTGTATATTTTCTGCACACTCTGTATTACACTTTCTGCACACGCTGTATATTTTCTGCACACTCTGTATTATACTTTTGTTACACGCTGTATTACAGCAGATTCATGATTCTATTGATTATGTAATGTATTTACTGTCTGTAATCTCTTTCGTGACGTTTCTCCTCCCTCCTGGCAGGCTCGCTCTCTGCCTGTAGACATTGCCCTTGTAACATCTCTCTTCCGGACGGGCGCTTACTCATGTCATAACACACTCATTTTACAGCTCGCAGCGCTTCGCTGTCAAATTAAGAGGGGACTAATTTCACTGCCAGGTGACGGCGCAGGTCCATGGCATCCTCACTGATCTTCGACCTGCTCTCCCTGAATTTCATATGGCTCTGCCAATGCGCAGCCTGGTTCTGTGTCCTGGCGCTGATAATCCAGGCTTACAAGCTCTACCTGAGGAGGAAGGAGCTGGTGGCAGCCTTTAAAGACTTTCCAGGCCCCAAGACTCACTGGCTCTACGGCAATGCCCACGAGGTAAGCGGCAGCCACAATCACAAGACGTGGCAATAAAAGTATCATTAACAGCACGGCACCTTGTGTCTATGTACTGCTGAGCATGATGGGAAATGTAGTTCTGAACGATCTGGACTTAATGTAATTCAGCCTCATAGATAAAAGCGTCACCTTTTTTGTCCATTTTTTGATTCGGGCGATTCAAATCCAGGTTTACCAGCATTTCGATTTTCAATAAAAATTCGGATCAAATATCAGCTCTCGCTGCTAGACTTTTCAAAGGAAATATCGGCTTTAGTGAATGATTACGGCTTTTTCAGTATGCCGACTTCTGAAAAGATATTAAGTGCTAAAATGCGTTGACGAATGACTCTTCGGATGCTTATTGTACCGAGTAATGTATTGATCCAGCTCTCACACTATGGGCATTGCACGTTTTAATGATAAATCCCAGATATATGTGTTTTACCGTAAATCCTGGACATGCGAGTTTTACTGTAACTGTAGACATCTTAATCTACAGACTTGCACATTTTAATGTGAAGCTTAACGTTACGAGCAAGTTTTTAAATAAAGATTTGTAATGTTAAAGTTGTGTCAAGTCTGGGATGTACAGTAAAACTTGTATGTCCGGATTTACAGTAAAGCGCGCATGTCCAGGATTCAGAATATATAGTTCGTGGGTCCAGGATTTACAGTAAAACACACAAGTCCACACTTGAAGTTCCACACTGTTACAGTAAAACCGTGCTTACATGTTTACAATCTGTTTTTCTGATTTTCTACCTGTCGGGTTTTTTTTCTGTAAACAGACGCTTTATAGAGTTCAGCTCGGGACAAACTTTTTTTTCAACTGAAAAAGCCAACATTTTGAAAAAATATTGGCTGAAAGCAATGGTAGAATTAAATCGAGCCCTGTGTCATGTGTATATAATAACGTTTTTTTCCCTAACAAATTCATATGTTGATATCAGCCTTTAATCAGATGATTCCCTGCTGCACAATCAGAACAGACATTCTATTTGATAGCTCCGTTAACATATCATCCTATAAATACGGACGTTCTTCAACTCAGACAAACATCGGATCCTTTATAGGCTAGGGTCAGACGAACGCATTTATCACATTGTCCGTGAAAAAGTGCGTTCGAACGAATGGACGTATTTTTTCCCGGAATACGCGATAGCGGTCATACGATGCGCATTTTCGTCCGTGATTTTGTACGGATCATCAATAAAACCCTTTTTGCGTCTGGACGTTATGTTGGCCGGACATTAGCAGCGTCTGACGTCTCCCAATCACGCAAACACGCCGCTATGCGGACGCAGCGCACTCTGTACGTCAGTAGTAGCGGTTTGACGTTCTCGAAAAAATGCGTTCGTTTGCCACTTGCGTTGCACGGACGAACTTTCGTGCGGCCGTTCGTCGTATGCTGCCCGGCATTGGACGTCATTTGCTGCTAGCACAGCCGTGATTTTGTGCGGCTAAACGCACGTTAATATTGCGCTCGTCTGACCCCAGCCATAGGTGTTTATGAAAAAGGACGTTAAATGATTTAAAACTTTGATACTATCTTTATTTCTTTGGTAACAAGAAAAAGTGCAACATCCAATCAGGCTTCCTTGTTTAACCCCTTCACTACCAAGTGATTTTCCAAAAACACATTGTCAGAAACAAGTGTTTTTGTTTGTAAAATCATACTTAATTAATTATACAGTAAGAAATTATTACTGTAAATAGAATAAATAACCTGGATCGGCGCAAGTATTGCTCTCTGGGATCCTGGGATCTCGCATATATGTACAAAAGAAAGAGACAATAATAGTGCAACACAGATATATAAAATATATACTTTGAGTGTATATAATATATGTCCCACTCACAAGTAAAGAGCCGTAACACTGGCTCTGAGTGGGTCCAGGCGTGTGGGTAATTTGTCTTTGATTTCTCAGGTGACCCCCACCTTGGGATCACCTAGATGGGGGTCACCTGAGAAATTGAAGACAAATTACCCACACGCCTGGACCCACTCAGAGCCAGTGTTACGGCTCTTTACTTGTGAGTGGGACATATATTTTATACACTCAAAGTATATATTTTATATATCTGTGTTGCACTATTATTGTCTCTTTCTTTTATACATATATGCGAGATCCCAGGAGCCCAGAGAGCAATACTTGCGCCGATCAAGGTTATTTATTCTAATATTGTGTGTATTGGTATAGGGGAAACCACTATATCCTGTGATTGGCTATCTGGGTACCTTGGTGGATGCATGTTGTGTGGCGCTGCACCATCTCTTGTTTATATTACTGTAAATAACCTATTTGGCCAATAGATGGCGCCATCTACTGCCAAATTGAGTTACAGAGGTTTGAGCTGCAGGTCTACGGTTGTTTTTTTCTCCCTGCATCGGCTGCTGAAATCCCGATATTTCAGTGCATTCAGCAGCTGATTTTACGGTTTTAGCTCTTTGGGCAGTATGCTCACAGGGCTAAAGCTTTGGAGGCACCTTCTGCAGCCCAAAAGCATACGAAATTAATTTGCAGTAAATGAATATCATTTGCATTTGGGCTGCAGACTGAGATATCTCGATATCGGGGCACCAGATGGTGCCTTTGAAGCGCGAGATATCTCGATATTGGTAGTGAAGGGGTTAAACCATGCCCTGAAATGATGCAAAGAACAGCAAAAAAAAATAATTTCTGGCCAAATTGATAGACATCTCAGTATCAATGAATGACACGCATGCATCATGGTGTCACGTCGCGGCGGCTCCGGCTCCCTTCCACGCGGTCCCGGAGCCAGCGTCCTCCTCGCGGTCCTTCCTTGAGCCTTATGCGTTCGCGCCGCCGGCCTCTCCAGGTTTAAGCTCCACCAGCGGCGCAACGTCATTACGCCTCCACAGAGTCTCCCTGCACCATGTGATCTGGTTGCCCAATCGGATTGCAGGGCGCGATATTTAAACTTGCTTTTGCCATTTCTCACTGCCCTTTCGTGGTTTTTGCTTGTCTGACCACTAAGTGCTTGTTTATATTACCTCTGATCTGATTTCTGTGTATGACCTGGCTTTTGGATTTTGACTTGTGAACTTCTATACCCCTTTGACTCGGCTATTGGCAATCGACTTTGTATTCTTCTTACTCCCTAACCGTGGTTTGTGTTTGACCACTCTATATTACCGCTCCATTACTACCTGTCTCCATACCAGCCACTCTAAGGACTGGTTTCTGTCCTCCTTGCTTGCTTGTCCCTGCCTTATAGGTTCACCTCCTGCTATTGCGTAACCCAGCCACCTTAAGGACTGGTATCGCACCTGGGTTTAGGATTGCCTATTGTTGCGTTTAGTACCAACCGTAGCACACCCTTGGATTTTCGTGTGCCGATCTGACACATGGTCATTATCTGTGCACTGGGTATTATGGGATTTGTACTGAATGCCACTCTGTGCCTACATAACAATACTTGTCACTCACTCCAAAATCGGTGCAAATGGGTAAAACACATTGCTAGACGTTTCTCCCGTGCTACAGTCTACTCCGACGCTCTCGTAGCTGCATGGCAGCCCTGCCGCAAAAAGCAGTATGGCGTCAGCTCATTACCCATCGGCTCGTTACACAGTCAATCAGATACCTCTAATTACAGAATCATTGAGAATCATTGCTGCGTCAGTTGACTGAACCAGCAACTCCGCTATAAAGTATACTATAGGGTTAAAATGGGACGGGGGAATTATAACATTTTAACCCTTTAGTTTCTTTTAAAGACTCACCTAGACTCCCTCTGATAGACATGGCGTGTTGCCAGCCATAGCATGTCACATGAGCATAGTTGCTAACAGTCCCAGTTTAGTTTGAACCCGCTTCCTGTAAAGTCAAGACTTCTCCACAGTTATTGGAGGGATGGGCTGAACGGGATTTTGACTTGCTTCTCCACGGTCGAAGGGTAGAAACGTCACTACTAGACTCCACAGCCGATATTGTGTGGTAGCAAGTAAGTACCATTAGATGTCTTGCCCAAGGACACTTACTGGAGAGGAGCTCTGGATGGGATTCCAACCTGTGTCTCCACGGTTATAGAGCAGTGATGTTACCTCTACTCCATCCAGCCGCCAACAGTCCCAGTTTTCTTGGGAAGGTGTTGGTTTTTCACTCGGTATCCAGTGGAATCATTATCCCAAGAGTCCGTCCAAGGATATGAGTCTTGCAGTGGACGAGTTATGTTTAGAGTTATGGAACCTACCAGGACCATGCTGACTGATGGCATCTATACTTGTCCCAATGATAGGCTGGACACTCCTGATGCTGGAGGGCATTGAGAGTCCTGGACACTCCTGTTGCTGGAGGGCATCAAGAGCTATTGGGGGGACCTCGTTCCCAAAGGTCACAAAGCCCTGGAACCTGTGGAAGGCTCCTGCTCTTGGTGGACATGGGTCAGCCATCCGAGAGCTCTATGGCGGGAACGGGGAGCAAGGAACTCAAAGCACAGTGACGACTCCGATAAGACTGAGTGCTCACACTGTGCAATGTCCCTTTAAATTACATCAGTGGACGATTTAAGGTTCTGAGTGGAACCAATGCCTGGAAGGAAGTTCAGCAGCCGCTGATTGTCAGTCTTGTGGGTTGGAGTTGAGGACTTGACTTTGGAGATCAGAGAAAAGCTACAAACGAGTAGTCTGTAGTCGTCCAACTAATCCCACAACACAGATTCATCTCTCTTCCACATCCTTCAACTTCCATCGGACGACTACAGGCGACTTTGTGCGACTACATCAGAGACTAGCGATCCTTCCCATTTGAATGGGATTTGTCAGACAAAGTAGAATAGACCTGGTACAGCTTACATGAAAAAAGCCCTGATTTTTGGTGGTTCAGTTCGAGAGGTAAAATAGGCAAATCCCATAGGATTCAATGTAAAATAATATTTTAGTTTACATTTTTTTATTAATGCATTTATTCTTTTCATTTTCAGCAAAAAGTCTTTTTATTTATTTATTTTTCTGAACATAGTTTCATATTTTTGGTATTTTTTTAAAAAAAAATTGAATCCCAAATTTTTAAAAAAGGTGGAGGTCTTTTTTAATTCTGTAATAGACCTTTTTAATGGACCTTATTTTATTATTTATACATTTTAAATGCATTTTGTTATTGGTTTAAACACCTATTAGAAGAATAGCAGAGTTTCAACGGCGTTCGGCAGCGCTTCTTTTTTTTCTCCTGCAATCAGTCTGGTAATCTTCAGCGGCATTGATTTTTTTTGTCCAGCTGTGGTTTTTTTTCTCCTGCAGTCTGGTGGTCTCCGGCGGTCTGTCCGGGAATTTTTTTTTTTTTTTTACATTGATATTTCTCTCGTTTTCAAGTATGTCCTGGGTGGTGAGTATGTACCGTTAGGTGTCTTGCCCAAGGACACTTGCTGGAGAGGTGCTCGTCGGGATTGAACCCATGTCTCCACACACTAGCTCCACGCAGAGCAGTGATGTTACCTCTACTCCACCCTGCCGGGACTACAATTGACCTGGGTCATCAAAAGTCGCCTCCAGTGGACAACCCAGATCACTCAAAAAAGTTGTCCGTAGTCGGGTGACCACACACATCAGCCGTCTGACTATGGACCCAGTGGACAGCCAGTCTAAAAATAAATTTTTAATTTTGCTTTTTTTTTTTTTTTTTGTGATTTATTATTTTTTTTTTTCAAAATTTAAAAATTTTGTCTTACTTTTACAAACAAAGGTGTCCACCACAGGGCAGCACCTTGCTGTGAAAAAGAAATTATAATCCATTTATTTTTTTAGTGGGCAGCTGTAGGCACTTGCATACTTTGCTTAATTATAAATCCGGCCCTGGGTAAAAAAACACTTAAACCACTGAGAAGCTGTTTGTGTTTGTTATTTAGATTTCTTTTAGAAAGCATTTTATTGTCCATGAGGATTAGAGTTCACTCACGAGCAGATAGCGTCACCTTTACTCCAGTGCTTTTTGGCCCCATAACGAGTCACATCTGTACATTTACATCATAAAACCCCATTCCCACCATGAAGGCGGAGACTCTGCATCTAATGACAGTGTCTGATACCTTGTTACGATAACGAGGATGATGACTGAAACTTCCTGTTCTTTCTGAGATTTGGGATTATCGTCCTGTTGGCTGGATCCATCAAAAAATGCCTTCCATTAAATATGATAAATAAAAATGATTAAAAAAAAAAATAACAAAAAGTACTTGGTAGTGAAGGGGTTAAGTGGACTTTATAGCTAGGGTCCCTTTAAGTATATTTTATAGTTTTGTTTTTACAAACATGATTACCTTAATATTCTAATTTTCTTTGACATAATCCAATGTTTCCCCTACAGTTCAAAGCTGACGGGAAGGACCTGGACCTTATTTATGACTACGCTGGGAAATACCCGTACGCCTTCACCCTGTGGTTGGGGAGTTTCTTTGCTTCGCTCACGGTCTCCCACCCCGACTACGCAAAGCAAATACTTTCCAGGACAGGTAAAAGCAAAGCACTCAGCGGCGGTGGAGTCACGTTGTTCGCTGCAAATTTGTATCATCGGGAACCGTTGGTCGTCAAAGGAAAAACAAAATAAAGGAAAAACTCCAATTTTCCATTTCTAGCAAATTTTGTCCTATTTAATTTATTAAATTTACAGCAACCCCTCATATTATATTCTATGATATGAAGGGCAGACGTAACTTTTTAATTACGATAAATTAAAATATATATATATACTGTATATATAAGCATTGAAAAAACGCTGTCAGGAACTGGTGTTTTATTTGAAAAAATCATTTGAATAAATCATACAGTATGAAATATTTGGGAATATCCCCAGTGTATTCCTTACTGTAATAACCTATTTGTCAGGCAGATGTCGCCCTCTAGTGGCCAAATGCAGCTACACTAGTTTGAGCTGCAGCTCTTGGTTCCCTGCATCGGCTGCTGAGAGCCCGATATGCCAGGACATTCTTAAGCCAATTTTAAACAATCTTAGTACCTCAAGCATTATGTCCACAGGGCAAAAACTTTGGGGGCACCTTCTGCAGCCCAAAAGCAAACAAAATATGTTTGCAGCAAGTAAATTTCATTTGCTTTTGTCCTTCAGAGCTGCAGATCGAGATAACTCGATATCGGTATCTGATGGTGCCTTTGAAGTCCTGAGTTATCTCGATCTCGGCAGTGAAGGGGTTAATAAGATCACTAGACAGTGCTACATTGAATAAGCAATGAGTGGTCTCCTTAGTGATGGTTATTTTTTGTGGTGTGGGCAATGAAGCCCCTGCTGTCCATGAATGTATCACGAAATCTGGGTTTTGGAGACCTTGTTTTGACTTTTGTTGGTTCCTCATGGGTGTGTCTAACTGATACAGGAGGATATGATGTCATCTTAAGTCATTTTATCAGCAGGAAAAATAGACCATGTGCAAATATTTCCAATTATAGCTCTCTCACACAAAACACAAGATACAGGGGGTCACCTACATTAACCCCTTCACTTCCGAGATCGAGATATCTCGGGCTTCAAAGGCCCCATCTAGTGCCCCGATATCGAGATATCTTGATCTGCTGATCTGCAGCCCAAAAGCAAATGAAATTTGTTTGCTGCAATGCTGTGAAATATCGGGGCTTTCGGCAGCTGATGCGGGGGGAGGGGGAATAGACCTGCAGCTCAAACCTCTGTAACTCAGTTTGGCAGTAGATAGTGCCATCTACTGGCCAAATAGGTTATTTACAGTAATAGCTGTAAATTAAAATTGATTTAACAAAAAAAACACTGGTTTCTGACAATAGCTTTTTTTGGAAAAATCGCTTGGAAGTGAAGGAGTTAAAGCGACTGAACCCCAGGAATCAGAAGCCAGGGCTGCACCTCTCGGTGCAATGGGGACAGAGGGAAAGCGCAATGTTTATCAACATTCCTTGTGTGTATTTACTATTCAGAAGGATTTATATATACTCTGTTATCTCTTCACAGATCCAAAGGACAACTTCGGATACCGCTTTATTACACCATGGATTGGCAAGTATCATATTGTATAGGAGAACGCATGGGAAATACAGAAATTAATCGAAATCATCCGCAAGAGAAATGCATAACTAGAGGGGGTCTGATAACTTTATATAAATATATACTGGGCCTTAGTGGGGTCTGATGACTTTATATAAATATATAGGGGGCCTCAGGAGGATCTGATAACTTTATATATGTACGGGGCGTTTGAGGGGTCTGATTACTATATATATATATATATTTATATAGATATATATTCACGGGGCCTCAGAGGGGTCTGATAACTTTATGTTTATATGGGGCGTTAGAGGGGTCTGATTACTATATATATACTGTGATATATATATATATATATATATACACATACATATATACATATATATATATATATATACATATATATATATATAGTAGGCCGTGTTAGTCGAGATGCCAAAATCACGAGTATAGCCGTCTGTAGTGATACCTTTTTTATTGGACTAACGTTACATTTAAATACAAGCTTTCGAGAGGATTCCTCCCTTCGTCAGGTCTAGAAGCTTACTGATCAGAATCATAGAATTAAACATTGGGACATAACATCGGGCACACGGTTGGTTATTCACGGGGCCCCAGGGGGGTCTCATAACTTTATAATTATATATATATAAATCATTGTCTGGAAACCTATTCATTAATAGGACTATATTCACAGAACACAAGGTCCAGGCCCGGGTTAAGATCTCCATGGGCCTGGAGCTGAATATTTTGGTGGCTTTTTTTTTTTTTTTTTTAATTTAGTGAAATGAAAGCATATTTTAGGCTATTTAATAGTGCAGATACGGCTATATCTAACCAGGCAGATACTGTGTGATTCATTTTTCATTTAAAAGAGTGCAAAAATATTTTTTTCCTATTTTATCATCCAAACCTTTGTGGTTATATATTCTATAGGGCACTCATGATAAAAAAAATATGTGAAATGGGAACCTGTTACTGCATTTTTCTTAGAAAATATACAATTTTAACAAAAAAAAAACAAAAAAAAAAAAAAAGGAAATATTTCCCTTGTGTTTTGCAGCATGTTATTTTAAAGAATAATATGACTATGTATAAAACACTGACCTTGCTCCCAGCGTGGGAAATTAGAAGGTGAGTAATGGCAGTGGTATTGCTCATTTTATACGTGACAAATGGACAATGCCATCGCTTTGGAACTAAAAATAAATAAATAAATAATTGTTTTCTGTTCTTTTAGATTTTACATGGTCATGTTTAGTATTAATGCAAAGGCCAGACTCTGCCCTGTCCAATGACACCTCACTTGACCTTGTGAGGTGTAAAGATAAGTGACCAAGGGGTCCAAAGTTCCCCGCAGTGCTCTTCGCTGCAGTGCGGAGGTTTAGGTTTTTGATGTAACAATTCGTAACAATGGATTGAACCATCACCCATCACCTCCACACTTGTTGGTGACATGAGAAATGTGATGGTTCGTTAGTGCAGCATCATTATTTACTTTATAATTGAAAAGTGAAAAAATATTACTGTTGGAAAGAAAAAGAAAAAGTAGGGTTGCACCGATACCGATACTAGTATCGGTGCCGATACCGGGTACTGCAGGAGTACTTGGTACTCCTGCAGTACCCCCGATATTTCCCCCGATACTGGAAGCTGGCATTGAGCCGGCTTGCTGGCATCCGAGGGGCTGGGGCGGCTGTCCGAATGCTCTATCGGCATTCGGACAGGCCCTGCAGCTGCTCTCTGCATTCTTTCATACTTACCTTCCTGAGCGACGCCGGGAAAGTCTTTGCGCGTTCGCTCGTTGGAAGGACCCCAGCCGCAATCACATGGGACCACGTGATCACGCGGCTGGGGACCTTCCAACGAGCGCACGCACAAAGACTTTACCGGCGGGCAAATCCATGAGCTGGGGGGCAAATCCATGAGCTGGGGGGCATATCCATGAGCTGGGGGCAATATCTATGAGAGCTGTGGGGCATATCCATGATCTGGGGGCATATCCATGAGAGCTGGAGCATAATCCATGAGAGCTGGAGCATAATCCACGAGAGCTGGGGCATAATCCATGAAAGCTGGGGGGCATATCCATGAGCTGGGGGGCATATCCATGAGAGCTGGGGGTATATACAGGGGAGCTGGGGGCATTTTTATATGAGGTCTGTTCTTATTGGAAAGTGTTCACATGACATAAAAGTATCGGTACTCGTACTCGTCTTAAAAAAGTAGTATCAGTGCATCCCTAAGAAAAAGTAAATATTTATTTTATTTGTGTTACTTAAAAACTGGTCATATTTGGTATCATTGGAAAGGCCATGCTCTGGCCTTTCCACTGATGTCTCACTTGACCATGTAGCTTCTATGGAGTTGGAGATACATGGGTCCAAATGCAGACCGTTATCTTTTCTCTGGGCCTATTCTGAGGCATGGGCCTGGAGCTGCTGCTCCATCTGCCCCTATGTTAATCTGGCCCTGACGAAGTCACCCATTTAGACTGGACGAAATGAGATTTCACCTAAAGCATAGGAAGAGTTTGGTTTTTTTTAAATGGAAAAATTAAAGCTGTGGAATTCTCTGCCTGTTGTGGTGGTTGGGTCAGACTGGGGTTGTTTTTCTTTGCTTTCTTTTGGATCAGCAGCAGTATTTGATGTGTGACAGGCTGAACTCGATGGACGCACGGCTTTTTTCAGCCAGTGTAACTATTTATCTACTAAGAAAAACACAGAGAATCCAAAACCTATCAAACTATGATAACATTACTTATTCAGGAAATGCACAACACTGTTCCTGGTTGTTTTGTGGTTTTTAAATTTTGTGCATCACAGCGCCATGGATTGGAAGTAACAATAGTCTTTGTGGGTTTGTAACATTGTTACTGTTATACGTAACATAAACCAGCACTGGAAACATAATCTAAACGTGTAATTCCAAAAATCATTTGGGGTTTATTCCCCTTAAACAGGAATTCTGGAGATTTTATATAAGAAGGGGTGAATTTCTCCCAAAATGATCTAAGGGGGAAATACATTCTCCAAATTTTATGGCAAAAATTTAAAAAGACACTGTAGATTCGCCATGCGCCCCATTTTAGCAAACAGCCCCTCACTATATCGTGAAATACCTTGATTTTCTTTGCCTTTTAGGGAAGGGGCTGCTGGTTTTGTCGGGACCGAAGTGGTTCCAGCACCGCCGGCTCCTGACTCCCGGGTTTCATTATGACGTGCTGAAGCCGTATGTGAAGCTGACATCAGATTGTACCAAAACCATGCTGGTAATGTCACGTTTATAAACACACGTCTATCGAGGCTTTCAGAACGCTTATTGCAGAACTTTGGATTTTAGGTAATTTGGGACGCCTATAATTAAACACAATGGGCTCTATTACATTCTTTGCGCAAAAAAGCTTGCACAGCGCGTTAATTTGTGCGCGAAGCGTTAAACATTAACGCGCGTACATTAACGCTGGTATTACAATCCGCGCGCATTATTTCATCCGTCAAAAAATAACGCGTGTAAAAAAGACGCGCAAAAACGCTGTGCGCAGAAATCAGAGTGCAGACTGTTTTTTACGCGATTCAGCCAATCAGAATTAAGAACCACAATTGTCTCACGTTAGGTTTTTGCGCCTGTCAAAATCAATCTGCGTATATATGCTGCATCAATAATAAAAACACGCTCAACTTCTATATTTTATTGTTAGGTATGCATAGAATTTTTCGTGCTGGTGTATTTGAGTTCGGCCAGGACATTCAGATTTGCCGTTAACACCAGCTTTTAAAAGACGTTAAAATTATGCGCGCAAACGCTGTCCATTAAAATTTGTGCATAGATTGTAATACCATCCCCGTACCAGTGCACAAACGCATTTGCGCTCACAATGTTAAGTATAGGACGCGCGCAGTACGGTTCGCTCGCAAAGGGTTCGCGCAGGTCCACCCGCATTAGACGTTAATGCGCATTTTTTGCGCGGACGTTGTAATACGACGTTCAGCGCAAAGGGTTTTGCCCCTCGCGTTAATGCGTTTTTGCGCACGCGTTAAGATTTGCGTTGGGAATGTAATAGAGCCCAATATCGTTTTACAGACACAAGCGATCAACTGCTGATGCTAAAAAAAATCCTGTAAATGTGTCAATATCTACAAATTAACAATAATTGATAGAAACGTAATTACTGTTTGTAATTATATATATATATATATATATATATAATTATACACACAAAACATGAATAATCTGCTAACCATGATAATACATTTACATAAAAAAAAAATCAAAATTACAAATATTACGTTATAATTCTTTATCACGGGATGGATTGCTTTGCTTTCCTGGGAGTGTCTGCAGGTACCTGTAACATGACCTCTGCTGTCACTTGTGATAAGTGATCTTGGAAATGTAATCCCCTGGCTCTCTGATTGACAGAGTTTCTGGGTTGAGTTACAATTTCTACTTTAAAGCACTGCAGTATTCAGTCTGCACTTCCCCAAGGTAATCCTTAAAATCTGATTTATTAAGGGTACTTGAGGACTGGAGTTGAGAAACACTGGCCTAGACAACACAATAGATCCCTGCAGTCTTGTATAAACATTCCCCCCTCCACCCCATTGCCTCTTGACTTCTGCTTTAGCCTATACCACAGATGTAAAGCAAGACTTGCCATAAGATTTTATGTGTTGCATCATGGGAAAAATCCCCAAAATGGAACCAGGAGATAAAAATCTATTTGTTTTCCCTTATTACATGCAATTACTTCAAAGGAAAAAAAACAGCAGCGGCGTGTGTTTATAATGTGTTTTATAGCGTGTTTGTAGTAATGCACAAGTAATCTAGTTACAGCTTATGTAAGTGGTAATGTCCCTTTAAGAAAACAAATATATTTTGTATTTTATTCTACAAGAGATATGAGGATTCATGTTAAAAAAATGTTTAAGTGAATCTAATTTATAAAAAATTATGCAAGATTCTCATGGCAGAGTGACATATGTGAATGTCAGATTGTATTAATCTCCTGAGGCCCCAGTCTGGGCGAGGTCTGCGGCAGCTGCTTATTTAACCTAATTCTGGCAACTTTTGACTAGGGATGAGCTGTTCGGTTCGATCTGTTCGGTTCGATTCGAACATCGCCAGTTCGTATGTTCATGAACTTCGAACATTTCCACGTGTTCGCCGCATGTTCGCCCACAATGCACCACAATGGACCACAATGCACTTTTCCACTGACCTGAAGCTTGTAATTGGCTACAGCCTTGCACCTGACCACAGTTTAGGTGCAAAACAGGTGCAAGACTATGCCAATCACGGCTCAGAGTCCTGATTGGGCAAATTTTGCCCAATCATGGGCTCACAGAGCTAAATCCCGCAGCACACTATATAAGGCGTCCCTTGCAGCCCCAGCACGTGTTTTTTGAGAGGAGATTGTTGTGTTAGTGTGTTCTCACTGCCAGCAGCTATTGGGGGCGTCTCACTTCTACAAAATATCTGGGAATTGTTCTAATCTTTGTGTTCTCACTGCCACCAACTATTTTGGGGGTCCAACCCTGCACTCTTCCACAATACCATAAAAGGGTTATTGTGTGAAGGCACTTGCTGCCACCAAAGGCACAATATTTGGCTGCACTGCCACTGACGCCTATACCAGACTCATATCATTTTAATATTTGACCGCAGGGTCCAACCCTGCACTCTTCCACAATACCACAGAAGGGTTACGGTGTGACGGCACTGTTGCCGACACTAAAGGCCCAATTTTAAAGCACCTATTGTTACTTTCATCCAAAGCCTGCATAAGTTTCACCATAATTTAGCCAAAAAAATCACTAAACTTGTTCTGTGTGTCCTAAAATGTCTCCTGTTTTCATACAGGCTGCCGCCCCACAGTTATTTATGAATAGATTAAAGGAAAACCATTTACCGTCATTTGAAACGTCATTTTTTTGTTTTTAAATGTTTCTATACATCCTAGAAATCCGAGACTTCACGGGCAGGTTATGGGGACCTCCTAGGCACGATATTTGAAGGAATTTTTCGTTTTTATTTTTAACCCTTATTTCATGGAAAAACGTTTTTTTTTTACTTTTTGTCCTTGTTTCCTGTCCCCCAGGGCACTACCCAGACCCCCATACACCTTTTATGGCAAATATCTTGCATATATGCCCTCTTGGAGGGCACTCTAAAAACCGAACTTTCGAGTCCCATTGACTTGTATTGAATTCGGTTCGTGTTCGTGTTCGAACTCGAACTTTTGAAATTGTTCGAGTTCGAATGCGAACTGAACATAGGGGTGTTCGGCTCATCCCTACTTTTGACATCTGATGCAGCACAAACACAGAGGGGTCTATTCACAATGGAATGAAATTGAACACAACTTCGGTGCTTTGTATTTCAGCTCACTTGGGCGATTGCATTTCTCTGAAAATATGGTGCATTGACTATTTATAGAATGGTCACCATATTTCTCCAAAACTGGAGCCGCCGAAGCAGTTATCAGACGTCGGCAAAACCTCCAAATTGCACGAATTGACATCAACAAATTCCACCGAACTAAAAAAAAATTATACACAGTCTCCTATTCTCCAAACAGGAGATTAAATCAATAAAAATGTAGTAATTTTTTTTTCTATATAATGAAAAAAAGGTCCTTTAAAAAAATTAATGAAAGGTCTGATAAAAAAACAATACGAAAACTGTCTTTAAAAAAAAAGTCTTTTAAAAAAATATTAAAAAAGGTCTTATTAAAAAAATAAAATAAAAAAGTTTAAAAAAACGAACGCATTATTTGCAGCGTCCGAACGCATTGACGTATTTTTTCACGGAATGCGCGAAAACGGTCATACGATGCGCATTTTCATGCGTGATTTTTTACGGATCCTAACCAGGAAACTTTGGGTGTCTGGACGTAATGATGGCCGGACATGAGCAGCGTCTGACGTCTCTTAATCACGCACACACGCCGCTATGCCGACGCAGCGCACTCTGTACGTCAGTACTAGCGGTTTTGCGTTCTCGAAAAAATGCGTTCGTTTGCCGCTTGCTTCGCGCGGCCGTACTTCATATATTCGCCGTCATTGCCTGTCATTTGGGGCTACTGCGGCCGTGATTAAGTGCGCCTAAACGCACGTTAAAAATGCGTTAGTCTGACCCCAGCCTAAACAAACGGTCTTTAAAAAAGTTATTCCATTTATTACATGGAAAGCTATGGGATTCGCCTGTCTAAACCTGTAGAATTGTAATCACCAAAATCAGGTCATTTTGCCGCAATTTTGGTGCAATTCAACGCTCCGTAATTTGACAATCATTAGCTCTCTATGGGACAATTTTAGTACCGTTGAATTGCAGCGAAATGCATCGTTTTTCACTGTCAGTTAGCTTGTATTTGGTGAATTGACAGTTTTGCGACTAAACATATTCCACTGAAATTGGCACTATGGGAAAATTCAGTGGAATTCGGTGACAAACTTGGATGTTGGTGAAAAACCCATAAAATGTTTGTACTTAATGTGGATTGTTATAGTGTTACATTCATTAGAACTAAATGATGTTGATCTACACAATGTAAGCAGAAGCAGTTTGTTGTATAACCATTAAATTGATACATTGTGGCATATATTTTATAAGTTATTTATTATTGTAACAGCATTCGTTTTGTAACAAATCGCAATTTGCTACAAATTTTGTTAATATGTATTTTGGAAGTACTTCCAAAATAACGAATTGATTTGATCCGAATTAAAACGAAACGATATGGTATATAACAAATTTTATTTGTTATGCTGTTTCTCTCTAGAGAACCATTAATTACATGATTCCTGAGCAGGATTTGATTAATTGGGATTTTGTTTGGTGATCGGAAATTCGAATCGATGTTAACTTACAATACACAACATACACGTACTAACTACAGCAAACGGCATTATGAAACGAATCAGAATCGTTAGACTGTTACACAAAGCACCCTGTCTCTGTAAATTGACCTGTGGTGCTGAATCTATTGTCAGCACCACAGGCCAATGGACAACTCATCATTTAACCCTAGCTTGCCTTTTAACAGCAGGATTTGGTTAATTGGGGGTTTATTCAGTGATCTGAAATTCGAATCAATATCAACTATCAAATCAAACTTAACTTACAATGGGGTTTTAGTGATCCGATATATACCAAACGATACAAAAGGAAATTACAAAACGAAATAACGAAACTAAATGAAACAAAATTCAGAAACTAAATTAAACGAAAACAAAATTAATTTGAAACGAAACTAAACTAAACAAATTTTCCATCCGTGCACACCTCTAAGCTGCATATCCTGTCACAGTTTTCTTATTCTTTCAGGCTAAATGGGACCGGCTGCTGTCTGACACCAACGAGGTGGAGCTTTTTCACCACGTCAGCCTGATGACACTGGACACCATCATGAAATGCGCTTTCAGTTATGAAAGTAACTGCCAGAATGACAGGTTCGACAGCTTTACAGCGTATATTACATGTCTGATCATGTGTTGTCACTGTCAGCTGCAGGTGTGTAAGGTCATATGAGAATTCCACTAGGAATGTGCGTTTCGGGTTTCGGAATTTCAGAATTTTCACGAAATTTCCCGATTCGTGTATTCGGATTTGGCCGATTTTCCAAAAATTTTCAGATCCGAAAACGGCAGATCCGAACAAATTTGTTCGGAATTTTCAAATGGACTAGAAATGTGTAAAATCTAAAATCATTTTCGTTCCATTTGTAATTTCGGCTCCATTCCTGATTTCGGTTCCATTTCAGTAATTTCGGACAACGTATTTTTTGGTTATATCGCTGATTCTGTAATTTTGTATCATTCCCATCTCAATGTATCCTTCTTGTAAAGCCAGAGAAATCTCAATGTATCCTTCTTGTAAAACCAGAGAAATCTCAATGTATCCTTCCTGGAAAACCAGAGAAATCTCAATGTATCCTTCTTGTAAAACATGAGAAATCTCAATGTATCCTTCTTGCAAAACCAGAGAAATCTCAATGTATCCTTCTTGTAAAACATGAGAAATCTCAATGTATCCTTCTTGTAAAACCAGAGAAATCTCAATGTATCCTTCTTGTAAAACCAGAGAAATCTCAATATATCCTTCCTGGAAAACCAGAGAAATCTCAATGTATCCTTCTTGTAAAACATGAGAAATCTCAATGTATCCTTCTTGTAAAACCAGAGAAATCTCAATGTATCCTTCTTGTAAAACCAGAGAAATCTTAATGTATCCTTCCTGGGAAACCAGAGAAATCTCAATGTATCCTTCTTGTAAAACATGAGAAATCTCAATGGCAGAATTATCGTATCGACAGAATTATCGTATCGACAGAAATATCGGATCCGAAAAACCATTAGTTTACGTCAAAACGAATAGACACTTTGAAATGAGAACAGACGTTCCGAAAAACAGGAAAATTTCCGAAATTACGAAAAAAGTCGATAAAAAAACGAAACGAAAACGAAACAAATCGAAACGGAAATCGGCCGAAACGAAACGTTACAAAATCCGAACGAACCGAACCGAAAAAAAAATCGGTGCACAAGTCTAAATTCCACAAGCAACAGAACAAGTGGCAGAAATGTGTCAACAAAGGAAACCAATGCAAGAAATGGAAAGTGTGTATGTAGGCCTTTAACCCCTTAGGGACCCCTGACGTACCCTTTACGTCCTGTCCTCAGGTCTCCCTTAGACCCGCGGACGTACAGGGTACGTCAGCGGCGCCTAATCCCCCTCCCGCCCGATACTCACCTCCCTCGCCGGATCCCACGGCGATCTGGCAGGGAGGAAGCCTGCCCATGTGATTTACATGGGCAGGCGAGGCTGATGACGTCGCCATGCTGCGTGGTGACGTCATCAGCAGGCGTCCCCATGCATTTCAATGGAGGGGAGGGGGGGCTCCTTCGGAGCCCTCTATCTCCCCAACCATTGAAGCTAGGGAGATGCCGTTTGCACCGCTGGAGAGGGGAGAGCCTCCCCTTTACAGCGGTGTATGGCATTAACCATTTCGCCGCCGGATCACGTTGCGGCGCCAACTGGCGCCAAAACGCGTTTCAAACCTGGAGGGGGGCTGACATCTTGGATGTCAGCCAAGTCTCCAGGTCCCCCCCCACCCACTGACAACCTCACCATATGTGTGAGGATGT
Source organism: Leptobrachium leishanense (assembly GCA_009667805.1). Taxonomy (NCBI): domain Eukaryota; kingdom Metazoa; phylum Chordata; class Amphibia; order Anura; family Megophryidae; genus Leptobrachium; species Leptobrachium leishanense. The sequence goes on from CM019070.1 coordinate 13,556,527, forward strand.
CAGTGGGCCAGTTAACCCTCTAGCTGCCATGTAGAGATAAGGGGATCCTAAGGATCCCTTTATCTCCCGATCCATGGCAGCTAGATGGTCATATTTGCCATAATTTGAAAGGCCTGATTATGGCCTTTCAAATGATACCAAACATGACCAGGTTTGGTTTTAAATTTTTTTTTTTAAAAATTAAATAAAAAAAAATAATAAAAAAATTAAATAAAATAAAAAAATGTTTTTTTTAAAAAGTTTTTTTTGTCTGGGGGGGTTTAATTAAATAGGACCTAGGCTGTCATCTAAAAATAATTAGCACAAAATGGTCAGAATGAGCGCAGCGCACATAGGTGAACTGTCTCGGCAGTGAAGGGGTTAAAAAGCAAACGCATGTAAAAATTGGGTATTTCTAGTCTCGGGACAAAATTTTGAACCTATTTAGCCGGGGTCGTTTTGGGCGGTTGTAGATTTTGAGGATTAAATTACAAAAAAGTGTGTTTTTACCATTTTTTTCCTCATATTTCATATTTTTTTTTTATAGTAAATTATTCGATATGATGGAAATAATGGTATTTCTAGAAAGTCCATTTAATGGCGGGGAAAAGGGTGTATAATATGTGTGGGTTGAATAAACGAGTAAGAGGAAAATTTGACCTAAACACTAACAGCGCAGAAACGTAAAAACAGCAGCGGTGACTAAAAGACGGATTTGTGTAAAACCGCCCGGTCACTAAGGGGTTAACCCCTTCACTACCTTGAAGAAGCTTTCATCAGGACAATATATATATATTATGTTTCAGGACATTTGAAGGGCATGACGTAATGGCATCTGCCCATCCACTTCCCTAAAAGGGTTTGAGTACATCCTACTCGTTTGAAAAATGTCCCTATACATTGTTGTAGGAAACTGCAAAACTATGCAGGGGTTAACCGTCTCACTGTAAAGCATTGCTGTGCAAAGGCATAATATAATTATAATTAATTGCAACAGACTAACAAACCCAGATTTTGAATTTTTACCATTAACCCCTTCATTACCGATATTGAGATATCTCGGGCTTCAAAGGCACCATCGGGTGCCCCGATATCAAGATATCACGATCTTCTGATCTGCAGCCCAAAAGCTAATGAAATGTGTTTGCTTTTGGACTGCAGAAAGTGCCCCCAAAGTTTTAGACCTGTGGGCATTATACCCAACGAGCAAAAACTGCAAAATAAGCTGCTGAATGCTGTGTAATGTCAGGCTTTCAGCAGCCGATGCAGGGGGAAAAAAAAGGAGAAAATAGATCAGCCGCTCAAACCTCTAACTCAGTTTGGTAGTAGATAGCGCCACCTACTGGCCAAAAATAGGATATTTACGGTAAGAAATAATATGGGTATAAACTCAAATATTTCTTACTTTAATATAAAATTTAAATGATTTTACAAAAAAACACTGTGTTTTTTTTTGGAAAATCACTTGGTAGTGATGGGGTTAATTACTCTCCATGACATATAAAGTCAGAAATCATGTGGTGGTGAACGAAAGCATAAACTCCATCCATACAAAAAGTCCAAAATCCCTGACGCAATGTACAAATGTCTATGAGGATTAATGGGGGGAGATCTATCCCTCTCACCCCCCCCCCATTTCCTTCACTCATGCCCCTGTGTGTGTATTATTGCAATAACCTGCTTAAAATGTGATGTCTCCATGTCTTTTCCTGCAGCGAAAACGCCTACATCAAAGCCGTGTATGAAATCTGCTACATTGTGGATTTTAGATTTGGCTGCATCCCGTACCAGAGTGACTTGATTTTCCACCTGAGCCCCCACGGATTCCGCTTTCGCAGAGCGCTGAAAATCGCCCATCGGCACACGGGTAAACGGACTGTCTGCCTGATGGTTTAGGAGATGTTAGGGTCTATTTTGTTGGTTTTCATTTCGGTGCATTTCGCCTCGCTTTGGCGTTTCCATTTCATCAAAAACTCATTGAGTTCACTATTTAGCGAATGTTCGCCATACTTTGACAAAAATTGAGTCGCAGAAGCAGATATCGGACATTGGTCGAAAAGCGCCGAAATTGCCCCGGCAAAATCCTCTGAACTGAAAGAGAACATACTAAGAAGCCTCCTTTTCTCCTAATAGGTGCTTAGATCAATAGAAATGTAGCAAAAAATGTGTCGAGATAATAAAAAAGGTACTTTAAAAAATAATAAAAAGGTATGTTACTGAGAGGGTGGTGGATACATGGAACAGTCTTCCAGTAGAAGTGGTAGAGGCCAAAACAGTAATTGAATTTAAGCAAGCATGGGATAGGCATAAGGCTATCCTAAACAAAAGATAAATCCAGGTAAAGTATCCATGTAATTGGGCAGACTAGATGGGCCGAAAGGTTCTTATCTGCCGACATTTTTCTATGTTTCTATGTTTCTATGTTTCTAATTTAAAAAAAGTCTTAAAAAAATACAAAAGTTTTTTTTGAAGATAAAAAAATGTAAAAAGTCGTTAAAAACAATGTAAAAAGATATTACATTTATTACATCAAAAACTATTAGATTTGTTAGTGTTTAACCCCTTTACTACCAAGATCAAGATATCTCGGGCTTCAAAGGCACCATCTGTGCCCCGATAGAGATATCTCGATCTGGTGATCTGCGGCCCAAAAGCGAAGGAAATTAATTTGCAGCAAACGAATGTCATTTGCTTTGGGGCTACAGACGGTGCCCCCAAAGTTTTAGCCCGGTGGGCATAGTGGCCAAAGAGCTAAAAACTGTGTAAAATCGTCTGATGCCCTTACATGGGGCTTTCAGCAGCCGATGCAGGGGGGAAAAAAAGAAGAAAATAGACCAGCTGCTCAAACTGCTGTATCTCAATTTGGCAGCAGATGACGCCATCTAGTGGCCAAAATAGGTTATTTACAGTAAGAAATACAATAGGTGTAAGCTCAAATATTTCTTACTTTATAATTAATTTAAAATGATTTACAAAAAAACCTTTGGTTTCTGACAATGTTTTTTTGGAAAATCACTTGATAGTGAAGGGGTTAAACCTGTAGAATTGAAACATCGAAATCTGGTCATTTTGCCGCAATTTCAGAGCAATTCAACATTTTGTGATTAGGCGAATCGATAGGGCAGCGAGAAAATGTTTCTCAATTTTTTTTTCTAAACGTATAGATTTTTATTTTTCCCCAAAACAAAAAATTTAAAAAGTATCTCCCCCAGTTTTGCCACTTTTTCCTTTCCAGATATCTGTGCCTATAGGCTCCAGAGATGTTAATTCGGCCCTGATTGTACCTGGACAAAATTATTGGAGATATGTTTAACCCCTTAGATATGTTTAACCGCTGACATACCCTGTACGAGTGTACGTCCTGTCCTCGGGTCTAAGGGTACAGGGTACAGGGTAAGTCAGCGGCGCCTAATCCCCCTCCCGCTCGATACTCACCTCCCTCGCTGGATCCCTCGGCGATCTGGCAGGGAGGAAGCCTGCCCATGTGATTTACATGGGCAGGCTAGGCTGATGACGTCGCCACGCTGCGTGGTGACGTCATCAGCAGGCGTCCCCATGCAAAGCAATGGAGGGGAGGGGGGGCTCCTTCGGAGCCATCTATCTCCCCAACCATTGCAGCTAGGGAGATGCTTTTTACACCACTGAAAAGGGGAGAGTCTCCCCTTTTCAGCGGTGTATAGCATTAACTGTTTCGCCGCCGGATCACGTTTCGGCGCCAATTGGCGCCAAAACGCGATTCGGACCTGGAGGGGGGCTGACATCTTGGATGTCAGCCAAGCCTCCAGGTCCCCCCCCACCCACTGACAACCTCACCATATGTGTGAGGATGTCAGTGGGCCAGTTAACCATCTAGCTGCCATGTAGAGAAAAGGGGATCCTAAGGATCCCTTTATCTCCCGATCCATGGGAGCTAGATGGTCATATTTGACATCATTTGAAAGGCCTGATTATGGCCTTTCCAATGATACCAACCTTGACCAGGTTTGGTTTAAAAAAAAAATTTTATTAATTAATTTAAAAAAAATAATAAAAAAATTAAATAAAATAAAAAATTTTTTTTTTTTTTAAAAAGTTTTTTTGTCTGGGGTGTTTAATTAAATAGGACCTAGGCTTTCATCTAAAAATAATTAGCACAAAATGGTCAGAATGAGCGCAGCGCACATAGGTGAACTGGCTCAGCAGTGAAGGGGTTAAAAAGCAAACGCATGTAAAAATTGGGTATTTCTATTCTCGGACAAAATTTTGAACCTATTTAGCCGGGTCTTTTTGGGTGGTTGTAGATTTTGGGGATTAAATTACGAAAAAGTGTGTTTTTACCATTTTTCCTCATATTTCATATTTTTTTATAGTAAATTATTCGATATGATGGAAATAATGGTATTTCTAGAAAGTCCATTTAATGGCGGGAAAAAGGGTTTATAATATGTGTGGGTCGAATAAACGAGTAAGAGGAAAATTTGACCTAAACACTAACAGCGCAGAAACGTAAAAACAGCAGCGTTCACTAAAGGACGGATTTGTGTAAAACCGCCCGGTCACTAAGGGGTTAAAGAATTGCCAATTATTTTGAGCTAGAGGTTGAAGACTATTTACGATTTACTGCGTAACACTCAGATGGTTTATTAGTTGATGGGACAGAGGTAGCACATGGTTTATATGTGTGTGTTTTTGTGTATATGTTGTTGTTTTATTCCATTCTTTGCTTTTTTTACAGGAAATTTATGATCACTCTATTTTTTTCTAATTCCTATTATTTTCGCTCATTTCCATTTCTAATCAGCCAAGGTCATCAAGGAGAGGGTGGAATCGCTCAAACAGGACACGGAGCTTGAAAAGATAAAGCAGAAGAGACACTTGGACTTTTTGGATATTCTTCTGTGTGCAAAGGTAATGAACCTCCAAGATCCTGAGCAGAGGATGCTGGGTAGAGCCGCGTAAGGGCCCTCCAGATGTTTTTGAACTAGATCTTCCTTGATGCTCTGCCACTTATCAGGTTTGCTGAGCCTCATGGGAAATGTAGTTCCAAAGTATCTGGAGGGCAGAGGTGGCCGACCCCTGATCGATCAGCCGCGTCTCTTGTTTGAATTGGCCTTGGAGTCTCCTGACTCAACTTGTAGTTTATATTTAACCTCTTTTAGGGGTCTATTCTCAAAGCACCAAAATTCCGTCGCATTCCGAGTCACTTCGGCGATTCCATTTCGTCAGAAATTCAGCACATTCACTATTTATCGTATGTTCAGCTTATTTTGCCGAAAATGTAGTCATCGAAGCAGTTTCAGACGTTGGCGAAAAGTGTCAATATGCGCCTAATTAGCCTCAGCGAATTCCACCGACTGGAACAATATATATATGCAGTATATGAAGTCTCCTATTCTCCTAGGAGGTTAAACTAAAAAAATGTAGTAAAAATTGTGTCTAAATTATAAAAATGTCCTTTAGAAAAAAAAGACTTAAAAAAATGTCTTAAAAAAAATAAATAAACGTCTTTTAAAGAATAAAAAAAAAAAGATTTTGCAAAAAATGAAAAATGATAAATGCTCTTTAAAAAGAAAAAATTAAAATAGATATTACATTTATTGCATTAGAACCCATTAGATTCGCCTCTTTAAACCCATCGATTTGTAATCACTGAAAATTAGGTTATTTCTCAGCAATTTTAGTGCAGTTTGGCGTTCAGTGACGAATCGTTAGTTTTCTATGGGACAATTTTGATGCCAAATTGCACAGAATTGTGGCGAAATGTGGTGAATTGTAGAGAAATACACGGTATTTTGCTTTTTATTTGCCTGTATTTGGCGAATTGACGCTTTGTGAATAGATGTATTCGCCCGATATTGCACCGGTACAATTTGGAGGCAAATTCAGACGTTAGTGAATAACCCCTTAAAAATGTTTCTGTGTAGCAAAATGTCACATGTTACTCTCACTCGCCTTTGCCTCCCTATAACAGTAATGTGTGGAGTAAAAGGTTTCAGAAATAGTTTCTGGAAATATTTTTACTTCTTCAGGATGAAAATGACCAAGGTCTGTCCGATGAGGACCTGCAGGCAGAGGTGGACACCTTCATGTTTGAGGGACACGACACGACGGCCAGTGGGATCTCCTGGACATTATACTGCATGGCCAAATACCCTGAGCACCAGCAGAAGTGCCGAGAGGAGATCAGAGAAGTCCTGGGAGGACGGGACACGGTGGAATGGTGAGGACATGCAACATTCTATATGCTTAGCTTTATTGTTACATTGTTGCAATAATACATATTTATTTTGTGCCTCCGATGCATTTGCTTCTCGTGATGTAAAGCCCTACGGAATCTGTTGCCGCTATATAAGTGACTGTAACTGTATTATACACATTGACACATTTGTTTTGTTTAGTTTCAAAATAATTTTGTTATCGGAATTTCATTTTGTTTTGTTTCGTTTCGTTATTTCGTTTGGTATCTATAAAACCCAATTGTAATTTGGGATTGATTCGATATTTGATGTTGATTCGAATTTCAGATCACTAAATAAATCCCCAATGAATCAAATCCTGCTGTTAAAAGGCAAGCTAGGGGTTAAATATTGAGCTGTCTATTGGCCTGTGGTGCTGAATACAACAGATTCAGAACCACAAGCCAATTTACAGGGGCAGGGTCCTTTGTGAAACAGTCAAACGAATCTGATTCCTTTCATAATGTCGTTTGCTTTAGTACTGAATTGTTTGTAATGTAAGTTGTGATCAAATCGATATTTGATATCGATTTGAATTTCGGATCACTAAATAAAACCCCAATGATTCAAATTAAGGCTCAGGAATCATTTAGTTTATGGTTTTCTTGTGAAACAGTATAACAAATCAAATTAGTTATATACCATTTAGTTTAGTTTCAATTCGGATGAAATCAATTCGTTATTTTGGAAGTACTTTCCAAATACGAATTAACAAATTCTCTATTGAATTGCAATTCGTTATGAAATGAATGCACACCTCTAGTGTTTGTTACTTCCATCCGACTAGGGACGATCTCGGTAAATTTCCTCACCTCACGATGTGCATTAAGGAGAGTATGCGGCTCTATCCTCCGGTACCGGGTGTCGCTCGGGAACTCACCACACCGATCACATTCTGCGACGGCCGAACTCTACAGAAAGGTAAACCAAGGCTTGTTTTCAGTGTGTTTTCTAAACTTTCCACAGTATAAATAAAAGAGTTTTAATCCAATAACACTCTCATCTTATGTTTCAAAGTTTGGTGCGTATAGTAGATCTGGGGTCAGTAGTGCCTGACCTTAGCCTTGCCAGATTAAGGCTGGACGCCCACTGTATCCGTAGTTGTGCGACCGATTTGGTCGCCAGACTAGGAACGATATTGGTCACGCGACTTGGTCTGATGAGGGTCATCCACTGCATCAGACTATCGATCAGTGACTTTGGACCCAAAAACCAGTTTATTCTTGTTTTCTTTCTTTCTGAGACTATTGCATATTGCTTTCTGCCTTTGGAAACACTGCAGTACTTTGTGCGCAAAAATGGATATGGAGGAGCTGGATGCGCTAGTTCGGTGTGTGAATTTTAATCCCTTTGCGCAGCTGAAAAAGGACCTAAAATTCTTTCACCCTGTACCCTACCCAAACATGCCTCGTCCCACCCATCTCCTCATACACAAAATATACATTTAAATATCAAAGAATTTAATATAATTGCATTTTTTTAACTCCCCTAATCAACTTCCCAGGATCCATCTCCTTCCCTGGTCGTCTGGCTGTCTGAGTTGCATGTGCGATTTTTCCAAAATTTTTGGTCTGATCACTAGTCTGCAGCAGGCTTCAAAAGTCGCTGGAAGTCGCAAGTCTGACGCAATGGACGAATGTACATTCAAAATGGTGTTGTTGGATTGGTCTGACAACACGGACGACTTTGTGCAATGTTGTTGTCGCACGAATACGGATCCAGTGGACGCCCAGCCTTAACTGTGAATATTTTGTACAGAAATAATAGTTACAGTGGCAGGATTTTGAACGTACGATAGCAAATAAAGTAAGCGTCTCAAGTACGGTTTTGCATATATATTTCTGTGCAGTTATTGGGCTACCAGGGATTTTGCAGAATACAGGGAGAGCTGTGGGGTCAGTCGCTGCTGTACAGGGATAAGATTCAGAGGGTTATAATGATGAGTGTAAATGCCTGTACTGTACAGCTACAAGGTGTTGCTGTAATTGCCATACACAGGCATTATGCAGCACATACAGATACAAGATGTTGCTGTAATTGTCATACACAGGCATTATGCAGCACATACAGATACAAGGTGTTGCTGTAATTGTCATAAACAGGCATTATGCAGCACATACAGATACAAGGTGTTGCTGTACTTGCCATACACAGGCATTATGCGGCACGTACAGATACAAGATGTTGCTGTAATTGCCATACACAGGCATTATGCGGCACATACAGATACAAGGTGTTGCTGTAATTGCCATACACAGGCATTATGCAGCACATACAGATACAAGGTGTTGCTGTAATTGCCATACACAGGCATTATGCAGCACATACAGATACAAGATGTTGCTGTAATTGTCATACACAGGCATTATGCAGCACATACAGATACAAGCAGGGGTCAAGTCCTGGGAAAAAAAGTGAGGGAACTCACCCACGAATTCCACAACCCCCATTACCTTAAGAAAATATATATATATATCACGAGTATAGCCGGACGAGCCGGTGATACCATTTTTATTGGGTTAACTTTACATTTAAAAGACAAACTTTCAAGAGTGTAAACTGGACACTATACTGATCAGTGAAAGGTATCACTACGTACAGGTATACTCGTGATTTTGGCAACTGGACTAACGCATTATATATATATATATCTCCAGGCACAGACCCCCAGAATAATATACACAGCACTGAGCCCCCAGAATAACATACACAGCACTGAGCCCCCAGAATAACATACACAGCACTGAGCCCCCAGAATAATATACACAGCGCTGAGCCCCCAGAATAATATACACAGCACTGAGCCCCCAGAATAACATACACAGCACTGAGCCCCCAGAATAATATACACAGCGCTGAGCCCCCAGAATAACATACACATCACTGAGCCCCCAGAATAATATACACAGCGCTGAGCCCCCAGAATAATATACACAGTGCTGAACCCCCAGAATAATATACACAGCACTGAGCCTCCAGAATAATATACACAGCACTGAGCCTCCAGTATAATATACACAGCACTGAGCCCCAACAATAACATAATAACATGCACAGCACAGAGCCCCCATAATAATATACACAGCGCTCAGCCCCAGAATAATATACACAGCACTGAGCCCCCAGAATAACATACACAGCGCTGAGCCCCCAGAATAACATACACAGCGCTGAGCCCCCAGAATAACATACACAGCGCTGAGCCCCCAGAATAATATACACAGCACTGAGCCTCCAGTATAATATACACAGCACTGAGCCCCAACAATAACATAATAACATGCACAGCACAGAGCCCCCATAATAATATACACAGCACTGAACCCCAAGAATAATATGCACAGCACTGAACCCCAAGAATAATATGCACAGCACTGGTTATATGGATATATTTTCCCCAGTTCACATGGATATAATTGCCCCCCAGCTCTCATGGATATAAATGCCCCGTCTCATGGATAATGCCCCCAACTCTCATGGATAATGCCCCCTGGTCTCATGGATACTGCCCCCTGGTCTCATGGATATGCCCCTGGTCTCATGGATATGCCCCTGGTCTCATGGATAATGCCCCCTGGTCTCATGGATAATGCCCCCTGGTCTCATGGATAATGCCCCCTGGTCTCATGGATATGCCCCTGGTCTCATGGATATGCCCCTGGTCTCATGGATAATGCCCCCAGGTCTCATGGATAATGCCCCTGGTCTCATACTGCCCCTGGTCTCATTAATGCCCCCAACTCTCATGGATACTGCCCCCTGGTCTCATGGATAATGCCCCCAGGTCTCATGGATAATGCCCCCAACTCTCATGGATAATGCCCCAACTCTCATGGATAATGCCCCCTGGTCTCATGGATATGCCCCTGGTCTCATGGATATGCCCCTGGTCTCATGGATACTGCCCCTGGTCTCATGGATAATGCCCCCAGGTCTCATGAATAATGCCCCCAACTCTCATGGATAATGCCCCAACTCTCATGGATAATGCCCCCTGGTCTCATGGATATGCCCCTGGTCTCATGGATATGCCCCTGGTCTCATGGATATGCCCCTGGTCTCATGGATACTGCCCCTGGTCTCATGGATAATGCCCCTGGTCTCATGGATATGCCCCTGGTCTCATGGATATGCCCCTGGTCTCATGGATATGCCCCTGGTCTCATGGATAGTGCCCCTGGTCTCATGGATATGCCCCTGGTCTCATGGATAGTGCCCCTGGTCTCATGGATATGCCCCTGGTCTCATGGATAGTGCCCCTGGTCTCATGGATACTGCCCCTGGTCTCATGGATAGTGCCCCTGGTCTCATGGATACTGCCCCCTGGTCTCATGGATATGCCCCCTGGTCTCATGGATATGCCCCCTGGTCTCATGGATATGCCCCCCAGGTCTCATGGATATGCCCCCTGGTCTCATGGATATGCCCCCTGGTCTCATGGATATGCCCCCTGGTCTCATGGATAGTGCCCCCTGGTCTCATGGATAATGCCCCCAACCCAACTTACCACTGCTGCTGCTGCTGCTGCCGCCGCCGCACACTGCCGGCGGCCACGTGTTTCCTGCTCAGCGGCCGCTGACAGGAAGTGCAGCCGCTCGCCTGGGATCTAGGAAACAGCCAGGCGAGCGGCTCCACTTCCGGTCACCGGCCGCTAGAATAGGAAGCACGCGGCCGCCGCCAATGTGCGGCGGCCGCCTGTTAAGCGTTCGGGCTCGGGCCACAGCGGGAACGCTGCGTTCCCGCAGCGTTCCCGCTGTCGGAGAAGTGCGGGAACGCCGTTCCCGCGCGTTCCCGCTCGACTCGAGCCCTGGATACAAGGTGTTGCTGTAATTGTCATACACAGGCATTATGCGGCACATACAGATACAAGGTGTTGCTGTAATTGCCATACACAGGCATTATGCAGCACATACAGATACAAGGTGTTGCTGTAATTGCCATACACAGGCATTATGCAGCACATACAGATACAAGGTGTTGCTGTAATTGCCATACACAGGCATTATGCAGCACATACAGATACAAGGTGTTGCTGTAATTGCCATACACAGGCATTATGCAGCACATACAGATACAAGTTGTTGCTGTAATTGCTATACACAGGCATTATGCAGCACGTACAGATACAAGATGTTGCTGTAATTGCCATACAAAGGCATTAAGCGGCACATACAGATACAAGGTGTTGCTGTAATTGCCATACACAGGCATTATGCAGCACATACAGATACAAGGTGTTGCTGTAATTGCCACACACAGGCATTATGCGGCACATACAGATACAAGGTGTTGCTGTAATTGCCATACACAGACATTATGCAGCACATACAGGTACAAGATGTTGCTGTAATTGCCATACACAGGCATTATGCAGCACGTACAGATAAAAGGTGTTGCTGTAATTGCCATACACAGGCATTATGCAGCACATACAGATACAAGGTGTTGCTGTAATTGCCATACACAGACATTATGCAGCACATACAGGTACAAGATGTTGCTGTAATTGCCATACACAGGCATTATGCAGCACGTACAGATACAAGGTGTTGCTGTAATTGCCATACACAGGCATTATGCGGCACATACAGATACAAGGTGTTGTTTATGTGGATAATAATGACAGTGCAAGCCATTAGTGAACAGAAGTCATGTTCCTAGAAGAGACACACAGAACAGAACAGGAAACGCATCACAGGAAACAAGTGCCATAGAGATAAATCATAGAGTTGCATATAAACAAAACATAACACTCAGAACATCTCCCTCTTAATATTAATAAATGATCATTGTGAAATTTAGATGAATCCTTGTAATAACATATTTACAGGTTAAGTCTTTTGGGCGGTTGTGAATGTCTACCACTGCGGGTGAAGACTGGCCCTCGTTGTATAGAGAGTTTCTCAGCCCTCTCAGAGGTTACTGGGCTCTTCTCACCACTTACTGGCATGCTCTGCCATTCACTCCCGTCCGATATATCAGCTTGCTCCGGACTGTCCGTAGTATTAGTCTGTGGCATCATCTCTGCACATTCCTTACTGCCAATTGGTGAATTTGCCTTTGCAGTACCAGGCGAGTCTGGCCTGACAACTGGATAATGTGAATCAGGCTTTTCAGCCACACGCAGATCCACACGATTGTGCCGATAGAGAGTTCCATCAATGTCCACAAGATAGGAGCGTGGTGCAACCTTTTGCAGACAAGTACCCATTCTCCAACGACTTGTTCGATCTCCAGGCAGTGGTTTCATACGGATTCGTTCCCCAATATTTAATTCAGGCAAATCTCTTGCAGATGTGTCATATTGTGCCTTGAACACTTGCCTCTTAAGCCGTAACTTTTCTGGTACCCCTTGTATCACAGAGGGTTCAAGTAGCTTGTTGGCCACAGGTAAGGAAGTCTTTAATCTTCGTCACAGCAGTCTCTGTGCTGGGCTACTATCCATGCCCACAGTTGGAGTGTTCCTCCAGTGTAAGATTGCCTTCCACTGGTCTTTACCATCACTTTGTGCTTTCTTGCATACATTTTTTACAATCTTCACTGCAGATTCAGCTTTGCCGTTAGCCTGTGGATGACGTGGTGAGGAAGTTACATGCTCAAATTCCCATTCAAAGGCAAATTTCCTAAATTGTAAGCTTGAGAACTGAGGGCCATTATCAGAAATCACTTTATCAGGTTGGCCATGACGTGCAAACTGCGCCTTGCACCTCTTAACTGTAGTTTCAGTGGATAAGTCAGGAAGCAGTTCAATTTCCCAGAAGTCTGAGTAATGATCAACTAATATCAGGTACTCTTTTCCCGCATAGTTGAATAAGTCCATACTGACAATCTGCCAAGGACGTGTAGGTATCTCATGCGACATCATGGTCTCTTTTTGTTGCAAGTGTGCAAATTCATTGCAAGTGGGACAATTACTGACAAAATCTTTGATTTCACCTTGCATATTAGGCCAGTAAAGCGTATTGCGAGCTTGTCTGTAGCACGACTCACCCCCAATGTGGCTTGAGTGAATGCGTAATAACATTTCTGCTCTCAGTGACCTTGGCACTATAACTCTTGGGCCTTTGTACAAAATGCCATTTTGTACGCTGATCTCATCTCTGAAAGACCAATACTCCTTCACAATTGCAGGTGCTGTATCCTTGTCTTCAGGCCACCCGTTTAGAACAATTGACTTTAGCGCTTGTAAAGTTTCATCTCGGTCTGTGTGCTGTTGAAGCTGATGTAGACGCTGATCTGTGACGTTAAAATAATCTGCTTGATTGACTTCAGCAAAGAAAAGTTGTTCCTGCTGCAGCAAACAAACTGTATGGTGCTCATGCTCATTTCTGGGTGTCACATGATTCGTAGTAGCTCTGCTCAGGGTATCACTGATGTACATTTGACTTCCTGGCTTGTAGACCACATCGAGGTTGTAATGCTGCAATGTAAGCATCATGCTCTGCAAACGCTTGGGAGCACACAAAAGAGGCTTCTTAAATATGGCTATTAGTGGTTTGTGATCTGTTTCAGCTGTGATTGTATCCCGGCCATAAAGATAGTGATGGAAGCGCTGACAGGCAAACACAATACTTAAACATTCTTTTTCAATTTGAGCATAATTTTGCTCAGCTGATGAAAGAGCTCTGGACGCATATGCAACTGGCTGCTCCTCTTGCAGTAGACAACATCCTAGGCCATTTTTGCTTGAATCACTTTGTATTGTAACAGGCTTTGTGACATCATAATATTTCAACACCGGAGCGGCAGTGACCAATTGTTTTATCTTCTCCACTGCCTGGTCATGTTTGGGAAGCCAGTGCCACACTGCATCCTTATTCAGAAGTCTTCTTAATGGCTCACACACCTCAGACACGTGTGGCATGAATTTAGCTAGATATGTGACAAAGCCAATAAAACGCTATAATGCTTTGGCATCGGAAGGCTGTGACATGTCCACAATGGCTCCAATCTTATCAGAGTCTGCTTTTAAGCCTAGTGAGGACAGGATATGTCCATGGAAATGGACTTCTTGCACCTTGAACTGCAATTTCTTTACGCTGAGTCTCAGCCTCACCTCCCTGCAACGATCCAGTAGTGCTAGTAGCTTCTCTTTTACTGGACAAACACACTCCAGCAAAATGATTTAATCTACCACATGCTCTACAGCTTTTCCCATATGCAGGACACTGTCCTTTTTCTCGTATATGTACATTGCCACAGTACTTGCATGATGTAAGCGCGCTCGCAGGTGCGTTGCGGAGGTGATTTTTGTGCTGAAGCTGGTGGTTCTTCAAGCTTGGCTGTTGCTTGGAGGCTGCATTAATACTGTCAGTGTGTTTATCCTGCTCCATAGCTCTATGTTTGTCAGTCAGCTCTGCAGTACGACATATCATGATTGCTGCTTGTAGATTTAAATCATGTTCTCTTAATAGGCGTCGGCGTGTGCTTTCACTAGTGATACCTAGAACTATTTTGTCACGAATAAGTTCATCTCTCAGAGACCCATACTCACAGCTTGCAGCTTTTTCTCTTAGCCGTGTGACAAAGTTATCTATTGTTTCACCTTCTTCTATATATATCTTTCATATATGACATTTTTAGAGGGTCTGAAAAAAACTTCTAATGCATCCAGGATGGCTTTAGTGTCACTCTTCTGCTCCTCTGTGAGGTTCAGATAATGCTTGTAAACATGAAGGCATTCACTGCCCATCACTCTCCTCCGTGTAGCTGCTTGCTCTGCTGCAGGCGTCTCATGTAATCCTGTTGCTAGGGAGTAATCCTCAAACTCAGCTCTGAAGTTATCCCAGTTACTACTCACCCTCATTGTCTCAGGTAGTGGAATGCTGTGTGCAGCTGCCATGATGCTGCTTTTCTTGCTTCCAGTGCTCAGCTTTCAGTACAGGACTGCAATCACTACAGGAGGCACAGTCAGCTCTAAGGTCTCTCACTGCAAGACAGGCAGCTTTCAGTGTCCCATGAGTAGAAGCAGCGCAGATTCAAGTGCTTCTGACACCATGTTTTATGTGTATAATAATGACAGTGCAAGCCATTAGTGAACAGAAGTCATGTTCCTAGAAGAGACACACAGAACAGAACAGGAAACAAGTGCCATAGAGATAAATCATAGAGTTGCATATAAACAAAACATAGCACTCATAACAGGTGTTGCTGTAATTGCCATACACAGGCATTATGCTGCACATACAGATATAAGTTGTTGCTGTAATTGCCATACACAGGCATTATGCAGCACATACAGATACAAGGTGTTGCTGTAATTACCACACACAGGCATTATGCAGCACATACAGATACAAGGTGTTGCTGTAATTGCCATACACAGGCATTATGCTGCACATACAGATACAATGTGTTGCTGTAATTGCCATACACAGGCATTATGCAGCACATACAGATACAAGGTGTTGCTGTAATTGCCATACACAGGCATTATGCAGCACATACAGATACAAGGTGTTGCTGTAATTGCCATACACAGGCATTATGCTGCACATACAGATATAAGTTGTTGCTGTAATTGCCATACACAGGCATTATGCAGCACATACAGATACAAGGTGTTGCTGTAATTGCCATACACAGGCATTATGCTGCACATACAGATATAAGTTGTTGCTGTAATTGCCATACACAGGCATTATGCAGCACATACAGATACAAGGTGTTGCTGTAATTACCACACACAGGCATTATGCTGCACATACAGATACAATGTGTTGCTGTAATTGCCATACACAGGCATTATGCAGCACATACAGATACAAGGTGTTGCTGTAATTGCCATACACAGGCATTATGCAGCACATATAGATACAAGGTGTTGCTGTAATTGCCATACACAGGCATTATGCTGCACATACAGATATAAGTTGTTGCTGTAATTGCCATACACAGGCATTATGCAGCACATACAGATACAAGGTGTTGCTGTAATTGCCATACACAGGCATTATGCTGCACATACAGATACAAGGTGTTGCTGTAATTGCCATACACAGGCATTATGCTGCACATACAGATACAAGGTGTTGCTGTTATTGCCATACACAGGCATTATGCAGCACATACAGATACAAGGTGTTGCTGTAATTGCCATACAAAGGCATTAAGCGGCACATACAGATACAAGGTGTTACTGTAATTGTCATACACAGGCATTATGCGGCACATACAGGTACAAGATGTTGCTGTAATTGCCATACACAGGCATTATGCAGCACGTACAGATAAAAGGTGTTGCTGTAATTGCCATACACAGGCAGTATGCGGCACGTACAAATACAAGGTGTTGCTGTAATTGCCATACACAGGCATTATGCAGTACTTACAGATACAAGGTGTTGCTGTAATTGCCATACACAGGAATTATGCGGCACATACAGATACATGGTGTTGCTGTAATTGCCATACACAGGCATTATGCGGCACATACAGATACAAGGTGTTGCTGTACTTGCCATACACAGGCATTATGCAGCACATACAGATACAAGGTGTTGCTGTACTTGCCATACACAGGCATTATGCAGCACATACAGATACAAGGTGTTGCTGTACTTGCCATACACAGGCATTATGCAGCACATACAGATACAAGGTGTTGCTGTAATTGTCATACACAGGCATTATGCAGCACATACAGATACATGGTGTTGCTGTACTTGCCATACACAGGCATTATGCAGCACATACAGATATTGCATTGCTAATAATCTCATGCTGTTCACTAGAAATCCCCATAAGCAGGAGATCTCACCATTTTATTATCTGTCTGCAGCACATTTACTGCATCTGCCTGTATGCTGATAATGCAGACCCTGTGTGACATTGTGCCAGATAAGGGACGCCATCTAAAGTTTAGAACCTTTCATCCCAGTGGTATAAAGGATAAACAAATACATGAAAAACTTAAAATTAGCAAACTAACATGATTTTAATCTTTTAACTATCTCAGAACAGCAATCTCTGGGGAAAAAAATACTATTTTAATTCTATATTAAACTGTTTGCTCTGCATCCCATATCAAATAATTGATAAGATAAAAAAAAATTAACAAAAACCCTTAATAGTAACGGAGTTAAGAAGAGGAAGGGGATTCGTCTACGATCAATTGAGAGTCCTGGAAATTAAAAATGTGCCATGAAGTATAAACATTTAAAAAATGAACCTGCAAACATTATACACATACCACCTTCCACCTTTCAAAGATGTTAAAATGAGTTTTCGTTTGCTCTCCAGGACATTTTGAAAAGTAGTTACAAATTATTGCTCTAGGTAGAACATTGTAGCAGTAGATATACAGCCCTCTCATGTGAAGCACAACATCCATCCACCTCCTTTGCCATTAATTATTAATATTATTATTTAATCCATCATTCATTATGTTTGCAGAAGCAACAACATTACTTTCAAAATAAAAGGTTTCAACAAAGAGGCTCAATTGTTTATTTTATTTAAAGGGCCAGTACCAGCAAAATGCAATGTCCTTATTGTGTTTATGTGATGTTGCTGATATCTTACATGTGTTTTGTTTTCCTCTTGTATGTTTAGTTAAGAAAATATTTTCCTCTATATGTGTCACTGGGTGCATCCATTGTGTGATATGTGTCACTGGGTGCATCCATTGTGTGATATTTTCCTCTATATGTGTCACTGGGTGCATCCATTGTGTGATATTTTCCTCTATATGTGTCACTGGGTGTATCCATTGTGTGATATTTTCACCTTTCCAACCTGGTGTTTAAGAGCATTTCTGGGAAGCTACCACCCTACCTGAATAGACTGCTTCCCCCAGCAGTTCCCTCATCCTATAACCTCAGATCCAGGACCAGCACCTTACTTGCAATACCGCAATACAAAAAGAAAATGGCTCGATCCTCCTTTTCCTACAGAGCACCGCAAATATGGAATAACCTCCCAGACACCGTAAAATCTTCCCCCAGTCTAAAGTCCCTTAAGAGCTCCCTATTAACATACCTCAATACGGAATGCACCTGTAAACATGTAACATAATGACTTTATTTCCTCCATATTTACTTTTCTGTTAATCTGTATATTTGGTCTTGTGTTAATATCTTGCATTTTACTATTTTGTATTTCTGTAACAATTCAATGTTCTCGAACCCAGGACATACTTGAAAATGAGAGAAATCTCAATGTATCCTTCCTGGTAAAATCCTTTATAAATAAATAAATAAAAAATAAATATTTTCCTCTATATGTGTCACTGGGTGCATCCATTGTGTGATATTTCCCTCTATATGTGTCACTGGGCGCATCCATTGTGTGATATTTTCCTCTATATGTGTCACTGAGTGCATCCATTGTGTGATATTTTCCTCTATATGTGTCACTGGGTGCATCCATTGTGTGATATTTTCCTCTATATGTGTCACTGGGTGCATCAATTGTGTGATATTTCCCTCTATATGTGTCACTGGGCGCATCCATTGTGTGATATTTTCCTCTATATGTGTCACTGGGTGCATCCATTGTGTGATATTTCCCTCTATATGTGTCACTGGGCGCATCCATTGTGTGATATTTTTCTCTATATGTGTCACTGGGTGCATCCATTGTGTGATATTTCCCTCTATATGTGTCACTGGGTTCATCCATTGTGTGATATTTTCCTCTATATGTGTCACTGGGTGCATCCATTGTGTGATATTTTGTGTTGTATCTTTCCATCACTTGCTCCTCACTGTGTGGCTTTGGCCATAGAATGGAGTGAATGGGTCAGTTACCAACTCACAGCATTGTATTGTGTGGGATGTATTCAAAGGACATCACGTAGATTAGAAGTCTTTTAAACTCCCTGTTTTATCTCACTCAGCTACCAGCTCTAATCTCAGGTAGCCTGCAGAATAATAGTCCCCCTGCCACCTTATCTAATCATTCCCTCCTCCACCTAATTAACTGTTAAATAATGTAGCAGCTTAACCAGAGCTGTAAAGTAAAACTTTTGCACAGATTTTGGTAAATGTTGCACCATGGGAAAAATCCACAAAATGGAAACAGGAGAGAAAAAATTACTTTATTTTTCCTTTTTACATTCAATTACTTCAAACAAATAAAAAAAACAGCAGCATGTGTGTTTTATAATGTGTTTTATAATGTGTTTGTCTGTAATGCACAAGTAATCTAGTTGCAGCTTATGTTAATGGTAGTGTCCCTTTAACTCATTTTATATACATTTCTTTCTCCGTCTGCTCTTCATTGTGTAATATTCTTCTGTCTGACAGGTTCTCATGTTCTTCTGAGTTTGTACAACATAAACAGATGTTCCAGCTTGTGGGAGGAGCCAGAGGTAATTTGATAATTTTTGTCCCCCCTTAAATGATATATTTACCTTATCTGTCAAATAGCAATTAACACACTTTACAAGCAGGTCTTCCAGGCTCTCCGATTTTATAAGAAAAAGAACACCTTTAATGTGGCACTGGCAACATTTCAGGTGTTGTGCCGGCCTGAAGAAGGTAGAATGACTGCCGAAACATTGCCAGTGCCACATTAAAGGTGTTTGCTCGCAAAATTGGAATGCTGGAACCCCTTCTTTTATTCTGTGTATCTGAGACTGGGCCCTGTGGGCTCCGGGAGCACCTGTCATTGCGGGCTTGATTCTAGTGTGGGGCTGTTGTTTATTTTTATTTTCTGCTCCTGTTTACAGAGTTAAAGATAATTAAGGCTTTTATCTAAAACATATATCTATTAATATATAAAACATTAAAAATGATTTGTCTCAATGACTGCTAAGCTTTCTATTTCAAACGCTATAAACAAAGATAATATAATTAGTGGTGGTTGTGATATAAGAAAAAGAACATAGCAACAATGTTAAAGAAATCTGAGCAGGAGAGCAAGTTTTCTTGTTTGTTTGTTTGTTTGGTTTTCTTGCAGATTACAAGAGTCGGTAATGTGTAGATTTGCCTTTTGGGAATTATGGCTCAGGCATTAGCAATGTCATCAGAAACCTTAACCTTTAGGCTGGGGTCAGACGAGCGTAGTGTTCACGTCCGTGATTGCGCCTAAAAGTACGTCCGTGATAGCATGAAAGAAAGTCCATTGGAGCCTGACACATGAAGTACGTCCGCACTGAACTGCGGACGCACAACGGCCGCGGCCCACGGACGCAAGGCAGGCAAGAACGTAATACTGCTAGAACGGACGTGCGGAGTGCGCCACGTCCACATCGTCCGCATAGCTTTGTGTGTGAGTGATGGAGCATGGTCAGACGGACTGCATTTATACGTCCAGCATTTTTGACGGACAGAATGTTTTTTCATTGTAATTTATTTTCCCCTCCTACATCCGTCAAAAAATAACTTCAGTGAAAAAACGGACTGTGTGACCACTACTGCGTCATCCGTACTGACGATGTCCGTACTGCACGGACGTACAGTCCGTAGAAATCACGCTCGTCTGACCCTAGCCTTAAGGAACACCCTGTGTGTTGTCAAAGTGCTCTTTAAAGAATCCCATTTGGTAAAAGAAGCATTTTAGCAATTCAAACTATTTGCTTGTTTTTTGCCTATGAGCAATTATTCCTTCAGTACGGCAGACACTGCTTTCTGCTCCCTGTCCGCCTTGATCACAGCAAGGATTGGAAGTTCTTCAGCTCCTTGCAGGTGGGGAGGATTGATATCAGGTTACGGTTTTTAGAGACAGGAAGACAGAATTCTGAGTTGTAAAGCGCATAAGATTATCATTTATTAACCTCCCTTGCGGTCTAATTTTTTCAAAATTTCGTGTCTAAAAGCGTCTCAATTTTTTTTTAAAGGAAATGTGTTTTTGTACATAGTTAGCCTGTAATAATTAGGAATCACGCACTGAAATCCGTGCAATCAAGAGTCCTTACTGGTAAAATCCTTTATAAATAAATAAATAAATATAAAAAAAAAAATAGTAAATACACTGAGTCCGATAAAGTTTGAAACATGACATAATAATTTATTATCCCAAAAATAATTATCCAAAATAATGCAAATAAATGATATTCAATAAAATACAACAAAAAACACTGAAATCTGTCTGCAAACAAGGGTGAGACGATGTATGGTCTATTTCTTATCCTGTACTGCCACCTAGTGGCCGTTCATAAACATTACACTGTATAATCCAAAGTGTAAACTGGAAAAAAGATTTCTTTTATGCTGGTCCCGCCCCCCTGCATCGTATGACTCGCAGGGAGCCTTCCAGGAAGCAGCTCGCCGTGATCACACTGCGGGGGACAGCGAGGGAGCCAGGAGGAGGTGAGTAAACATCCAGCCCGAGTGTGGCTCGGGGTTACCATTCGCGGTAGCGAAATTTAACCCCGAGTCACACTCGGGAATACCGCCAGGGAGGTTAAGGCTGGGGTCAGACGAAAGCAGTTTTAACGTGCGTTTAGACGCACGAAATCACGGCCGTGCTAGCAGCAAATGACGTCCAATGCCGGGGAACACACGAAGTACGGCCGCACGAAAGTTCGTCCGTGCAACGCAAGTGGCAAACGAACGCATTTTTTCTAGAACGACAAACCTCTAGTACGGACGTACAGAGTGCGCTGCGTCCGCTAGAGGCGTGTGTGCGTGATTGGGAGACGTCAGACGCTGCTAATGTCCGGCCAACATAACGTCCAGACACAAAAAGTGTTTTATTGATGATCCGTACAAAATCACGGACGAAAAGGCGCATCGTATGACCGCTATTGCGTATTCTGTGAAAAAATGCGTCCATTCGTTCGAACGCACTTTTTCACAGACAACGCGAAAAATGCGTTAGTCTGACCCTAGCCTTAAAGTCAAAGGTTAAGGAATAAATCGCAAGCCTTTTCAGAGATATAAAGATGATCATGACGCAGCCGGCACAATGTATATTTAAGGACAATTGAACAGTAAGAGAAAACCCCTTTAAAACAACGTTAAAAGAAAAAGTAAGGATTGTAAAGGTCAACGCTAACAGGGTTATTCAGAGAGCGGTGAAAAGCAGGAGAATGACTGGAGAATGGAAAATTATAGGTCGAAATAGCCGATTTGGAAAGTGAGATGAATGGGAGAATTTTTCTGGTTAGGCTATTTTGACCTAGAATTTTCCATTCTCCTGTCATTCTCCTGGTTTTCACCGCTCTCTGAATAACCCTGTAAGAGAAATCCCTGGCCTGATACATAGGACTTATAGTTCCAAAATATCCGTAGGGCCAAGGCTGCTGCTCCTGGCTGTAGGGCTTTTAGTCGCCAAAACATTGTTTTATTATTATTATTTATTTTGATTAAGTTTTTTTACGCTCTAATCTATTTTATACCTATTTTCAGGTTTTTAATCCCCAGAGGTTCTCACCTGAAAATTCATCCACAAGACACTCACACGCCTTCCTGCCCTTCTCAGCCGGAGCCAGGTAACGAGGCTCGTTAAATAAAAAAAAAAAATTTTGTCATTTAGCAAATTTCTAAATTCATGAATTCTCACTTTATTGTTTTCTTTTTACGATCACATCTTCATCCTTTATAGACCTGTTGAAAGGGAAAAAAGTGATTCAGACAGTACAGTACCTAGGGTTGCCAGATCGGCCATGTTTTCCTGGACACCTATTACTATTTCATACAGAGGGAAAACACAGGGAAACTGCTGCCCTGTCGTATGTATAATTCATATGCTGTAGTAGAAAAATCAGTTATCTAATTAGGGCCGGCCACCTGGGATTCCACTTTGAAGCCTTACCTGCAGCATATGAATTCTACATATTGCAGGGCTGACATTTCCATGCTCCACCCCTCAGCCTGCATAATTTTATAATTATGGGAAAACATGACCGATCTGGCAACCCTATCAGTGCCTCTTGTCCATCAAGAGCGCTAACAAAACTTGACACATTAGGGTAAAAGGTTAATCAAAAAAGGTAAGTGATCAAAGAGGAACCCCAGGTGACCTGCCTTGATTTCCTTCCTGCAGCATATGAGTTATACATGTTGCAGGGCAGCACTTTTCCTCTGCTTCCCTCTGTATGAAGAAGTAATATGTGTCCATTGTCCATCGTGAGCTCTAAATAGGTATAACACATTAAGGTAAAAGGGTGCATATTTTCGTATATGCGGGAACAGCACTGTGAAACATAATTTTACATAAAATGTACTGATACTTTGTTTCAGTGTATTTGAAAAACAACATCTGGTATTTTCGGGAATGTGAATTCCCCACATGACAGCAGAATATAAAAACTGATTGGTTGTGTATTGAGTGGTATCTGCATATAGTAAACACAGTTGCCGGTTTCATTCCAGGTACCTGTATTACCAGTGGCAGCTGGTGGGCGTCCGACTGCAAACATGTTTAATCATTAATAGGAATAATCAATATGGCGCTACTACCTCCAAAATATGTGGATGATCCCCTATAGGGAATAAACCATACATATTCCTAGTAATGAGTCAAATAAAATGGTCATTTTGAGACTAAATTCAAATATTCAAACATATACAGAACGCATTACTCAGTATAAAAAACTGAAAGTGAAAAGGGGTTATTATATTATTATTTTTTTTAAAAACTACCTGAACACTATTTCTTCCCAATTTCCCCCAAATAGTTCCAAGAATAAAAGACTTCAGTGTATGAAAGAAGAAAAAAAATACTGTTCACTATTGCTATTTAGCACATTAAAGCAAGAAAAACATAAATTACATCTGCACTCTGTCATTATGGGTTTAAGGCAAGCATATGCTGTGTGAAGCAGATAAGATCTATATTGAAGCCTCCGATGCTAACTTTGGCCAGGTTTGTTTGACGCCCATCAGAGCTCAATTAGCCAGCAGCAGGAAACTTCCAGATAGTTGTGAATCATGAACCTTAGAACCTCTCATATCAGATTTCTGGAATCAATAAAGGCAAATGATTAGATTATCTTTTCTTTTTTTTACTCTGCCTGGCAACAGTTGAGGAGATAACAAGGAAACTGCTTAAAAAAGGGACAAAACACATTTTATCAATCAGGCACATGTTAAACGACACAAAAAAAACAGAAATAAAATGATATAGTATTTTTTTATATTTTTTTTAATTGCAAAAGTATATATAAAAAGGTAGGGCGCTGCCCCAACTGTCCTTTGGATGAGCCTCCACTGTGAATTATGCAGGGCAATGGGGGTCGGGGCTATGCAGGTATGTTTCGACATTTTTCTACAGCTCATTCCTTTCTCTGGCACCTTAAATGTAACACTGCACTCTGTGGCCCTGTCAGGTTTCCGTCATGTGTGAGAGATTGTCACATACCTCCTAGATATAATGTCTAATCCCTGTAGGCAGCCAGGCTATCCTACACTGCCGGTCCTTGAAGTGGCTGAAATGTCTACCTATTACCATACACAGATAGAATAACGGACACCATGTGTTAATACCAGAGTTGCTCGTGAGCCAGAAACCAGGGTTCGTCAGAGATATGCCAGGATTCGTTATGCCAGAACAGGTAGTCAGAGGATTGCCAGGGGTCGTATGCCAGAACAGGTAGTCAGAGGATTGCCAGGGGTCGTATGCCAGAGTGGGTAGTCAGGGAATTGCTAGAGGTCGGTTACCAGAGCAGGTCGTAAATCAGGAGCCATGGGGTTAACAGTCAGAGATCGTCAGCCAAGCCAGAAGTCATACACAGATAACCAAATCAAGTAATAATGCAAGCGAGCACTGAGAGGAGTGAGAACCACGGCAGGGCAAGGAACCAGCGCTCAGGCGTCTCATTTTAAACTTCATCGGCGCTGCATCATCACGCTGCGCCCTGCTCGGGTTAGTGACCCGTGACCGCAGTTGGCGGTTACTTCACATGGCAGTCGGCCAGCATTCAGTGAGGAAGGTGCTGCCAACCACCAGGAACCCAGGACGGCGCGGGATGTGATAGAGATGCAGAGTATGAATGAAGCCCATGGTCAGAATATTTATTTAATTGATGACAAGGAGTGAAAGGGGGGAGGGGTGTTACTGATAATCATTTTTGGCTTTCTGAAAAAGTCTTTAATTTCCCACAGGAACTGCATCGGACAAAACTTTGCGATGAACGAGATGAAGGCGGCCCTGGCGCTGACTTTAAAGAGATTCGAACTCAGTCCCGTCCCAGACAAGGAGCCACTAAAACTGCCGCAGCTGATCCTGCGCTCCCTCAACGGCATCCACATCAACCTGAAGAAGGTGGAGAACTGAGAGAAAAACCATCTGAGTGATTTGTCCTGCAGGAATTGTGATACAATGTTATGGTCCTTCAGATTGCGAATGAAACATAATAAATGCTCCGGATATTCCCTTTGCTGCCAAATATTACATTGTTTTATAATTGTGAATAATAAATTATAATTAATTTTAGATGAACTCTGGTTGTTTTCCTGGTGCATTGAGATCACCCACGCAAGCTGACATTTAATCTATATGGTCTATTAAGGCTAGGGTCAGACGAACGTATTTTCGCGTTGTCTGTGAAAAAGTGCGTTCGAACGAATGGACGCATTTTTTCACGGAGTACGCGATAGCGGTCATACGATACGCATTGCATCCGTGATTTTGTACGGATCATCAATAAAACACTTTGTGCATCTGGACGTTATGTGGCCGGACATTAGCAGGGTCTGACATCTCAATTCACGCACACCGCCTCTAGCGGACGCGCGACTCTGTACAACCCTACTAGAGTTTTACGTTCGACAAAATGCGTTCGTTTTCACTTGCGTTGCGCCCGGACTTTTGTGCGACCGTACTTCATATTGGCCGTCATTGCCTGCACTTGCTGCTACTACGGCCGTGATTAGAGCGCCTGCACGCGCGTTCGCACTGCGCTCGTCTGACCCTAGCCTAACACAGCACCCAAATTTAGGGTGATTTCAGTGCTTTGAAATGTCGCCTCAATTCCCTGATCTAATTTCGGCAAAAGTACAGTAAATTCAAGCGAATGGTCACCATATTTTGCAAAAATTGGAATCGTGAAAGCAGTTATCGGAAGTTGGCGAAAACCACCGAATTGGCATCGAACTAAAAAAATAAAAATAAAAAAATTCTCCTAACAACAGGAGTTTTTAAATTTATAAAAATGCAGTAAAATCAGCCCAAAAGGTCCTTCAAAACATAATGAAAAGGTCAAGATAAAAAAGTCTTAAAAAAAGAAGAAAAAGAAAATTTATTTAAAAAAAAAATACAAGAACGTGTTCGAAAAATTAAAAAAAAAATGTTTTTTGCAGAAAATAAAAACAATAAATAATTTTTTTTAAGTGAAATAAATTTTAAAAAATATTCCATTTTTACATTGAAACCTATGGGAGGTTTCCCTCGGTTATCACCTCCTCTTATGCCAGATTTCTCTCAAGCTTCTCTTGTTCTGGGCGATTCCCTCCTGGTCCCATCAGACTCTCCCCTTTAATTCCTCTAGACGCTCCATGATGATGCATTTATTCTGAGAAGTTTACGATCAAACCATATAACTTCACTCTGCGATCTACACAAAGAGCCAATCACTGCCCTCCCACGTGTCTCCATGCCCCAAAATCCCATATAGATTGTAAATTCCCAAGTCCTCCAATCCTACTCATGGAGGTTTTTCAGAGAGCACCAGAATGTCATCGCTTTTTTTTTTTTGGTGCTCTCCCGTTCCCCACACTTCGAGGAGTCAAATTCGCCGACCCTGCAGTAAATTTAGCATTCACCGCAGGGTCCCTGAAGTGCTGGGAACAGGCTGCCGAATGCATCCAAAAAACCGCTGCGAAAACATCGAATCGATCCAAAAAACCGCCAGAGACATCGAATCAAGCCGAAAACCTGACGAATGCATCCGACGTTCCACCGCAAAACTGCCGAATCGATCCGAAAAAGCCAATGACCCGTCAAATAGACCGCCGACCAGCCGCTGGAAAAAACCGACAAGTTGACGAACGAGTAAAAAAAAACCGCAACTTTTAAAAGCTGTTTGTAAAAAAAACACAGCACGAAGATGCGCGGAAAAAAATATATAGGGTCCTATGAATAATAATAAAAAGGTCTGTTACAGGAAAAAAAAGGCATTTTTAAGAAATCTGAAAAAAAATGTGCTGAAAAATGCCAGAAAAAGCCTAAAAAGAAAAAAGTAAACAGACTTTTTGCTGCGGATTAAAATAATTAACAGTTTATTAGATATTGAAGTATAGCGGGGGAATATTTTTAACATTGAAACCTATGGGATTCGCCTGATTAAACCTGTCGAATGAAACCACTGAACATCAGGGCATTTCACTGACATTTCTCTGCTGTTCGGTGTCTGTGAATAGATTAACCATTTGATTTCACTGCTGCCAAAGGCTGGGGTCAGACGAACGCAGTGTTAACGTCCGTGTTGCCGCACATAAGTACGTCCGTGATAGCATACAATTGTGTTAAATGAAGCCCCACACACGAAGTACGTCCGCACAGAACTGCGGACGCATGACGGACGCTGCAAACGGACGCAGGTTAGGCAAGAACGTAATACTGCTAGAACGGACGTGCAGAGTGCGCTGCGTCCACAACGTCTGCATAGCTTTGTGTGTGAGTGATGGAGCATGGTCAGACGGACTGCATTTATACGTCCAGCATTTTTGACGGACAGAATGTTTTTTCATTGTAATTTATTTTTCCCTCCTACATCCGTCAAAAAATAACTTCAGTGAAAAAACGGACTGTGTGACCACTACTGCGTCATCCGTACTGACGATGTCCGTACTGCACGGACGTACAGTCCGTAGAAATCACGCTCGTCTGACCCTAGCCAAAGATCACTGTATATTCGCTGGCAATTCGCTAATATTTGGTGAAATGCCTGCTTTTTGAATAGCCGAATGGCCATGAAATTGCACCGTACGGGGAAACTCGCTGTTTGGTGCAATTTCGGAGCCAATTCGGCTCTCTCTGAATAACCCTGGTTGTCTGTCAGGTTTTGTGTTGCTCTTATACAGGGATGTCAACCTCTGCCCCCAAGTTGTTGATGCCTACAATTCCTGGAATTCTTTGAATGCAATAGATGGCCAGAGAATCATGGGAGTTGTAGTTCAGAAACATCTTGGCGGGTGCAGAGTTTGAGATCCCTGCTGTAAGAGGCCCCTGCTCAAATGCATATGTTACAATGTGTCAGGAACCATGCCTGCTGATGCCTCAGATCCATGAAAGGTGCTGCCCTCATGGTCTGCACTAACTTCCAGCACTGATAGGGGTTAATAAGTCAAGCACCAAAACACACACACAACCACACCCCCTGTCTGTCCATAAAGGACCTCTCCCTCCTATGTGCTGTACCTCAGTATTGGTTTATCCCCTGATCTGTTCAGACGTTCATTCTGCATGTTCATTGATTCACCGTGTACCAGACCCCATTGCTTTGCCCGCCGACCACCGCTTTGTGCCAATCCTCTGACCGCCTATTGACTACTCTCTGTCTAATCCATTGTACTGCGCTCTGGCATCACCCAGTATCAACTCCATCAAGGTACTGAGGTGTGGGTTCCCCTGCATACTGGGCGCAGACCCCCCTGAACTTGGGGTCCCACCATGGCCCGCGCCAGGTGCGTTCCTGACACAATGTATCATCCCTCTGTCTACTTATCTTCTGCAGCGCTGCGGAATCTGCTCTTGTTATATAAATAAAGTATAAGAATACTAATAATAACAACAAATACCGTGTCCTCCTTTTCTCTCCCAATGTCCCTCTTTTTAGGGTCTCTTTCTTACCTTTGGAAGATACTTTGCTCTAAATGACATTTTTATTGACATAAATGGAAGTCGCAAAATCATTTAAAAAGCCTTGAAATGCCTGGTCTCTGGCCCCACCAACAGCGACATTCCAGGGACCCTCTGCGACCATTCTCAGACATATAGGATGACTTTAGAAACCATCCTGGAGTCATTTGATGATCATCAAACTACTTTAGAGGTCATCTGGACGTCATCATTAGACGTCATCAGGCTTGTATGAGCCGGTGATGGCTGCAGCACTGTTCTGTCATTGTTCGCTGCCTGTGTGCTTTGTGTCGTTGTCACTTTCAGTGCACAGCTGAGACTTTGTATCCAGTGCACGTCTCCAGGCATCGTTTCTGTGTGCTCGCTGCTCACCCTCCTCCTATCGTGCTGCTCCCTGCTTCTCCGCCCGCAGACATTGTCCTATAAAGCGTGCCATTCCTGGACGGCGCCTCCTCTGACATCATCTGCCGGCCCTCTCTTCTCAGCTGTCATATAAATGCCTTGACGTCCACGGCTGCTGCACCTCCTCATGGCATCCGCGCTGCTCCTCGATCTGCTCTCGGCGAGCCACGTCTGGCAGCTGTGCCAGTGGGCAGCCTGGCTCTGCGGCCTCTTCCTGCTCTTCACCGCGGTCCGGCTTTACCTGAAGCAGAGGGAACTGGTCGCCTCATTCAGAGATTTCCCCGGTCCCAAATGTCACTGGCTCTACGGCAATGCCCACGAGGTAAGGAACCCTCAAAACGCAGGCGACGACTAGGCGGAACCATGCCACCCCCAGATGTTTCAGAACTACATGTCCCATGAATCCTTGGTGATCTATCGCATTGAAAGAATTCTGGGAATAATAGGCATCAACATCTGGGGGGCTGTGAGTTTGACAGCCCTGGTCAATGCTGTCAATGGGTGTTAAAGCCCCTCGCTGCACAGTGGCATTAACTTAACCATCATGCAGTCTTTAAGGGGTTAATTCATGCCTCCTATTGGAAATATGCAAGATATTTGTGAACTAACATACCTAATGTCCCTCATGATCATCTTGACATCCTCACCACAACATCTTCAGGCAGAAAGCCTGCATTTTTGTTGCTCTTACTGTAAAGAACTTTGTGGAAGATAAAATCTCTCTTCCTCCAGTCTGAGTGAATCCTATTGCGTCCTTTTTAGATTGTAAGCTCTGGGGCAGGGTCCCCTCTCCTCTTAGATTGTAAGCTCTGGGGCAGGGTCCCCTCTCCTCTTAGATTGTAAGCTCTGGGGCAGGGTCCCCTCTCCTCTTAGATTGTAAACTCTGGGGCAGGGTCCCCTCTCCTCCTTAGATTGTAAGCTCTGGGGCAGGGTCCCCTCTCCTCCTTAGATTGTCAGCTCTCGAGCAGGGTCCCCTCTCCTCTTAGATTGTCAGCTCTCGAGCAGGGTCCTCTCTCCTACAGTTCTATATGTTTAACTTGTATGTATATTTGTCATTCTTTCCCACCCATTGTACAGCACTACGGAACTTGTTAGTGCTATATAAATACTTTTGACTGACTGTAACTTTGTAAAGTCCTGTTAATGAGCAGGTCAGCAAAGCGCTCTTATATCACTGCAGGGTCACCCTATTGATCTCTCCTCCAGTTCTCATCGCACGCTGTGTCAGTATCTCTGTAAACTTACACAAATGTCACCAGAGTTTACTGTGCGGAATATTTGTGAAATCCACAACATACATGACACAACCGTAACAAAGCAGATTAATGATCAGCCAATACTCAAGATACAAGAAACTGTGCCAAATGCCATCCAGATAGAGCATTCCTTAACAGCTATAAATCAAGCACCTTATCATACCTGCCGACAGTCCTGGATTTGGAGAGAAGATCCTGATTCTGGGCTCTTGTCGGCTTTTTTTTTTCCTTGGTTGATTTTTTTTCCTTAGATTTTCACTTAAAACCAAAAAATGCAATGTCCTTATTGTGTTTATTTGTGTTGCTGATATCTTATATTTGCTTTGTTTTTCTCTTATGTTTAGTTAAGAAAATATTTTCCTCTATATGTGTCACTGGGCGCATCCATTGTGTGATATTTTCCTCTATATGTGTCACTGGGCGCATCCATTGTGTGATATTTTCCTCTATATGTGTCACTGGGCGCATCCATTGTGTGATATTTTCCTCCTATGTGTCACTGGGTGCATCCATTGTGTGATATTTTCCTCCTATGTGTCACTGGGTGCATCCATTGTGTGATATTTTCCTCTATATGTGTCATTGGGCGCATCTATTGTGTGATATTTTGTGTTGTACACACACACACACACACACACACTCACTCTTTACATACTCTTTACATACTCTTGCTCCTCACTGCTTGGTTTTGGCCACAGAATGGAGGGAATGGGTCAGATCTCCAAAACACTGACATATTGACTTCTGTTGTGTGGGATATATGTGAATAACATCACCAAGGGGTTCCATTCAGTGTTTGAAGCCCACTATCAGATCTCATTCAGCTACCATCTCTTATCTCAAACATTCCCTCCTCCACCCCATTGCTTCTTCACTACTGTTTTATCCTATACCACAACTGTAAAGTGAGGCTTGTCATAATAAGATTTTGGTAAATGCATCATGGGAAAAATACAAAACAAATGGAAACAGGAGATAAAAACCTTTTTACAAGCCATTACTTCAAAGAAAGAAAGTCAGCATGTGTTTTATAAAGTGCTTTACAAAGTGTTTTATAAAATGTTTTGTAAAGTGTTTTATAATAGGTTTTAAAACGTGTTTTTTTTGTAATGTATAAGTAACGTAGTTACAGCTTATGTTAGTGGTAGTGTAACTTTGAATGCACTAAAATTGCCAAAGGCTCTCCAGTTTCTTGTGAAAATCTTGCAGTTTGATTAGATCTACTGCTGGTAATTATTCAGATCTGTAAAGTGATTCATTGTTCATCAGGTTTTTCCTGATTGGTTGAACCACTTCCAGTCTAGCAAAGTAAAGCAACAAGTCACAAAATAAGAGATGTCCTTATATACTTTTAAAAGGATGCTCTACTCATCCTGACCAATTCAGTGTTTTAAAGTGGTCAGGACGTGAGGAGCGCCGCCTCCACTTGCCCCCCCCAGCTCCCCCTGATCCCTGTAAACATGTAACATAGTGATTATATACAGAATGCACCTGTAAACATGTAACACAGGGACTATATACGGAATGCGCCTGTAAACATGTAACATAGTGACTATATACAGAATGCGCCTGTAAACATGTAACATAGTGACTATATACAAAATGCACCTGTAAACATGTAACATAGTGACTATATACAGAATGCACCTGTAAACATATAACATAGTGACTATATACAGAATGCACCTGTAAACATGTAACATAGTGACTATATACAAAATGCGCCTGTAAACATGTAACATAGTGACTATATACAGAATGCGCCTGTAAATATGTAACATAGTGACTATATACAGAATGCGCCTGTAAACATGTAACATAGTGACTATATACAGAATGCACCTGTAAACATGTAACATAGTGACTATATACAGAATGCGCCTGTAAATATGTAACATAGTGACTATATACAGAATGCGCCTGTAAACATGTAACATAGTGACTATATACAGAATGCACCTGTAAACATGTAACATAGTGACTATATACAGAATGCACCTGTAAACATGTAACATAGTGACTATATACAGAATGCACCTGTAAACATGTAACATAGTGACTATATACAGAATGCACCTGTAAACATGTATCACAGTGACTATATACAGAAAGCACCTGTAAACATGTAACATAATGACTATATACAGAATGCACCTGTAAACATGTAACATAGTGACTATATACAGAATGCACCTGTAAACATGTAACATAGTGACTATATACAGAATGCACCTGTAAACATGTAACATAGTGACTATATATCCTACATATTTATTTTCTGGGTTAATCTGTATATTTGTGTTTTGTTTATAATATCTTGCATTTTATTACTTTGTATTTCTGTAACAATTCAATGTTCTTGAACCCAGGACATACTGAAAACGAGAGAAATCTCAATGTATCCTTCCTGGTAAAATACTTTATAAATAATAAAAAGGTATTTCTTTATATTCCCACGTGCCGGCACAGACCTCATTGCATGAAAATGCTGAGCTTTGAAAAGAATAGCATGTTTTTAAAAGAAATGTTAATCCTCTAAAGAAATGTTTGCTATTTTGAACTTCGAGAAGAACAATGACCTGCGCTCCGCCCCGGCCTCGAAGATAAAGCATATAAATAGAAGGTGCATTTTGCGTAAAGCAAACTGCGCTCACCTGTCACGACTCTGCGCAAAAACGGTGCTTACTGAAAAGTGGGGAGTTGTGCGGGGACGGATGCGGACCTGCAACATTTACAGGGTTATTCAGAGAAAAGTGAAAAACAGGAGAACTAGCGGACAAGAACAGTCTTCTAGACCAAATAGTCGATTTGGAAAGTGAGATAAATGGGAGAATATTTCCGGTTTGGCTATTTTGACCTAGAATTTTCACTTCTCCAGATGCAGTTCCTCCACTATTTTTACAGGGGAAACAGAGTTCCCATCAGTCCCACTCACTACAAAGCATTTATTCAGGTGTTCATTCACATGTTAAGTCACAATAAATCTAGATTTATTATATGTTTTTCCCTAAAAACCAGCCCATACATATAAATATATATATATATATATTTCTATTAATGTAACGTGTGCAGGGAGTTGAGTGCAAGATGACAAACATTAATTGGGGGGGAGGTGGAAATCCTGGGGAGTTCAATTTTATCGGATTTGATCCCTGTTCAAAGCTAATTATTTAAAAAGGGGAAAAAATACCTGTATACTGACTATTTTCTTAGTAGCAGCTACTGAATCCGAAACTGCAGCTTGCACGGTGATTGGAGGTCTTTTTAATCCCTAGGGGGGCTATTGATGTGATGCTTCACCAGTAATTTATCCTGCAATAGCACGGTTTCTCCGATCTCCGTGACCCCAGCACTGCAGGGCATTAAAAATGCAGCCAATACACCAGCTGTCATTTAACAAGCAAGTGACGGAGGCCTGCAAGGTACATCTGCTGTCACCAAAAAAAGTGCGATGTCCTTATTGTGTTTATTTGATGTTGCTGATATCTTACACGTGTTTGTTTTTCTCTTGCATGTTTAGTTAAGAAAATATTTCCCTCTATATGTGTCACTGGGTGCATCCATTGTGTGATATTTTCCTCTATATGTGTCACTGGGTGCATCCATTGTGTGATATTTTCCTCTATATGTGTCACTGGGTGCATCCATTGTGTGATATTTTCCTCTATGTGTCACTGGGTGCATCCATTGTGTGATATTTTCCTCTATGTGTCACTGGGTGCATCCATTGTGTGATATTTTCCTCTATATGTGTCACTGTGTGCATCCATTGTGTGATATTTTCCTCTGACAATGGGTGATATTTTGTGTTGTAAACTGCCCCCACCAGTATCTTTCCATCACTTGCTCCTCACTGTGTGGCTTTGGTCATAGAATGGAGTGAATGGGTCAGTCTCCGACTCACAGCGTTGTATTGTGTGGGATGTATTAAAAGGACGTCACCAGGGGGGTAGATTAGAAGTCTTTTAAGCTCCCCGTTTTATTTTATTCAGCTGCCAGCTCTTAGCTCATGTAGTCTGGAAAACAATAGTCTCCTGCAGCCTTATCTAACCATTCCCTCTTCAACTCATTAACTGTTAAATACTGTAGATTAGATAAGCCTCAGAAGTAAGGAAAACCCTTTGGTAAATGTTGCCTCATGGGAAAAATCAACAAAATGGTAGATAGTT
Source organism: Leptobrachium leishanense (assembly GCA_009667805.1). Taxonomy (NCBI): domain Eukaryota; kingdom Metazoa; phylum Chordata; class Amphibia; order Anura; family Megophryidae; genus Leptobrachium; species Leptobrachium leishanense. The sequence continues at coordinate 13,591,237 of CM019070.1, forward strand.
TAAAACATTTATATTTCCTTTTTTTTTTCTTTCACGTAATTATTTCTAACAAAGAAAAAAATAAACAGCAGCACGTGTTTTATAATGTGTTTCATCAAGTGCTTTTGTTTGTAATGCACAATTAATCTAGTTACAATTTATGAAATATGTAATTTCCTGTAAGTCAGTATGTCATTGGGGTGTGACTAAAGGAGTTATTCACTAAAAACATTAATTGTGTAGCGTTGTTGCAAAAATCACTGGTAGCAAAACCGCAATAATCCTCAGTGATCCAGATCGGGAAGATGAAAGAAAAAGAAGATTCGTTGATGACGTTTCCTCTGCTCGTCTTTGATTTTTCCCTTTCTGGATTGCCAGAGTTTAACAGGGTTGCAACTTGACAAGATCTGCAAACTCATTGCTTTGGACTAAATGACTTCCGAGCCTCTTATGATGCCGTTCCACATTTATATGATCCGGGAGTGCACTTTGATATAAGTCCGAACAGGGCAACAATTCTCTGCCTGATAACACTCATTGATAAGCTGGAGCTGGAGGACAGACGCGTCCCAATGCAGGATCACAAGTGGCAGCGTTAGGTTACAGTAAGAAAAAAAAAGGCAACAAGTTATATGTGCTTATATAAGGCTAGGGTCAGACGAACGCATTTTTCGCGTCGTCCGTGAAAAAGTGCGTTCGAAGGAATGGAGGTATTTTTTCACGGAATACGCGATAGCGGTCATACGACGCGCATTTTCGTCCGTGATTTTGTACGGATCATCAATAAAACACTTTTTGCTTCTGGACGTTATGTCGGCCTGACATTAGCAGCGTCTGACGTCTCCCAATCACGCACACACACCGCTAGTGGACGCAGCGCACTCTGTACGTCAGTAGTAGCGGTTTCATGTTCTCGAAAAAATGCATTCGTTTGCCGCTTGCGTTGCGCAGCCGCAGTTTCGTGCGGCCGTACTTCATATATTGCCCGTCATTGGACGTTATTTGCTGCTACTACGGCCGTAATAAAGTGCGGCTGCACGCGCGTTCGCACTGCGTTCGTCTGACCCCAGCCTTAGACATGTGCATTTCGTTCTGAATTCAAATTCTGCCAAAAATCACTATTTTTGGGCTTTTTTTGTTCATGAAAAATCAGCTGTTCTGAAAATACGAATCGACCAAAAATACGAATCGTGGTAGCAAAAGAAAAACAACTAAACAAAATATCGGGAGGCAAAATGTTCTGAAAAAGATCTGAAATTATACAAAACGGAAAGAAAATGATCCTAAATGGGGGAAAAAAGTACAAAATGATCCAAAACGAAAAACAAATGGAACAAAATTATTTCAAACTAATAGAAACATGGATTTTTTTAACATTGAAACCTATAGGATTCGCCTATAGGTTTCAATGTTAAAAAATCCCAGTTTTTATTATATATTAAGACATTTGTTTTTTCCACTTGCAGCAAAAAGTCTCATTTTTTTTAAGATGTATTGTGATTTTTTTTTTTTTTTTGCGTTAAATTTTTGGTTTCCTAATTAATTTTAAAGCAACAAGGTTGTTTTTCCCATAGGTTTCAATGCATAAAATATTCCCCATTTTTATTAAATATTTATTAAACAGTTTGTTTTTCACTTGCAGAAAAAAGTCTGTTTATTTAGGCATTTTTCAAGATTGTTTGGTGAAATTTAAGATTTTCTAATTTGTTTTAAAGCAATGAGGCTTTTTCGGCAATCAATGATATAAGCAGGGTTATTCAGAAAGAGGTGAAACTCTGGAGAACTTTTGGAGAAGTGAAAATTCTAGGTCAAAATAGCCAAACCAGAAAAATTCTTCCATTTATCTCACTTTCCAAATCGGCTATTTTGACCTAGATTTTTCACTTCTCCAAAGGTTCTCGAGAGTTTCACCTTTCTCTGAATAACCCTGTATGTGTCAGCACCAAAGATAGCTCCGTAGCTCTGTCAATGGTTCTGAAACACTGTATTCAATGAATACGATGTTTCAGGACCATAGATAGCTCCATAGCCCCAGGTCTGCTGTCTATGGTTCTGAATCGGCACCATGGACAGTAGCCCCCAGGCTTTGGAACTATCTATGGTCCTGAAACATTCTATTCATTAAATACAATGTTTCAGGACCAAAGGCAGGGCTACGGAGCTATCAATGGTGCTGAAACATAGTATCGATGATTGACGAAAAAGCCTTGCTGCTTTAAAATCAATTAGGAAACTTACATTTAACCTAAAAAATCCTGAAAAATGCCTAAAAAATTCCTTAAGATAAGTAAAGAAACTGTTTGCTGCAAGTGAAAAAAAATTAAATGGTTTAATAAATATTTAATACAAACAGGAATATTTTTTACAATGAAACCTATGGGGAAAAAGCCTCATTAAGGGTTATTCAAAGAGTGCGTTCGGTGACTTTTGTGCACTTCAATTCAGCGCGATTCGGCGATCCTATTTCGGGGACCCTGCGGTGTATTCAGTGCAAGGAAAACCCGCTGCAAACCCGACGAACACTCACCGCAAAACCTGCCGAACACTCACTAAAACGCGCAAAACCGCTTGATTAACCCCGCCGACTATGCCGGAGGAACCCGAGCAGTCGCCGATCACAGCGCGGAGCAGCCGCCGGAAAAAGGTGACACCGCAGACGAATGGAGTGGGGAAAAAAAAAAGTACGCTTGAATGTTTGAAAAGTGAAAAGATGTTTGCAAAGAAACTACTGAGCGAAAATGTCTGAAATTTACATATAAAATCCAATGAACGATAATAAAAAGGGCTGTTACAGAAAAAAGAAAACGATTTAAAAACACGAAAAAAAAAATTCGCAAAACCCCCCTCCAGAAAATGCCTAAAAGATCTAAAAAAATCTATAAATACTGCAGAATGTTATAATAAACGGTTTATTAGATATTGGATTAAAACGGGAATATTTTTAACATTGAAGCCTATGGGATTCGCCTGAATAAACCTGTCAAACACCGAACAGCAGGGCATTTCGGCAACTTTTCACTGCTGGTTTGTGTTCTCTGAATAGCCGAAGCATTGCTTCTCTATGGGGATTCACTGCCCTCGAACAGGCACCGAACAGGCACTGTATGTGCAGGCAATTCGCCAGAAATTTAGAATTTGGCGAACTGCCTGCTCTTTGAATAGCCGAATAGCCAGGAAAGGTAGCTGAGCGATGAATTTCACTATTCGGTTACCTTTCAGCCACAACTCGGATCTGTTTGAATAACCCTGATTGTTTTAAAATTAGGAATTCCACCGATAATCACTAAATTGTGATCAGTGAACTCCATCGAGCTGGGGAAAAAAAGAAAGTTCCCTATTCTCCTAATAGGGGCTTAAATCAATAAAAGTGTCTTACAAATGCATCCAAATAATAAAAAAGGTCCTTTAAAAATATTAAAGTCTGTTAAAATTAAAAATAAGAAAAAATAAGTCTTTTTAAAATAAAAAGCTGAAAAGGGTTGTTTCAAAAAATAAAAAGCATAAAAGGTCTTTTAAGTTTTTTTTTAAAAAAAGATATTCAGTGTTTTACATTGAAACACTGACAATCATGGCATTTCGCTGCAATTTTTCTGCAATTCAGCGTTCTGTGAATTGAGGACACAGTAGTCTCTTATGGGACAATTTTGGTGTCGCCAACACTGCCAAATCGTGACAAATTGCTCCATATTTCACTGCCAATTCATCTGTATTTTGCAAATTGACAGCTTTATGCTTAGATGAATTGCCCCAAAATTGCACCGACTGGTGAAATTCACAGTTTAGTGCAATTTGGTGGCAAACTCTCAGGGTAATTAATAGAGACGCGATCTGGCCCCGAAATGTAACCGAACACTGAAATTCAGTGTACAGTGACATTTCCTGGCCATTCGGCTATTCAGAGAGCAGGCAGTTCGCCAAATGTTGGCGAATTGCCTGCACGTACGGTGCCTGTTCGAGGGCAGTGAAATCCCCATAGAGAAGCAATGCTTCCTCTAGTCAGAGAACACAAAACAGCAGTGAAAGGTTGTCGAAATGCCCTGCCGTTCAGTGGTTTCATTCGGCAGGTTTATTCAGGAGAATCCCATAGGCTTCAATGTTAAAAATATTCCCATTTTAATTAAATATCTAATAAACCATTTATTATAAAATTCTGCTGTAAAGAGTCTCTTTATTTACAGATGTTTTAGGATCTTTTAGGCATTTTTTTGGAACTTTTTTTTACATCGTTTTTCCTTTTTTTTTATTATCATTCATAGGATCATATGTGTAAATTCCAGACATTCTCGTTGAGCAGTCTTTTTGCAAACAGCATTTAAATTTTCAAACTTTCAAGAGTACTGTTTTGTTTTTTATTTAACCTCGTCTTTTTTTTTTTTTTTTTTCTCCTCTTTCGTCTGCGTGTCGGCTTTTTCCGGCGACTGTTCTGCGCTGTGATTGGCAGCTAGTCGGGTTTCTCTGGCGTGTTCGGCGGGGTAAATGCAGCAGTTTCTGCAGGTTTTGGTCAGTGTTCGATGAGTGTTCAGCGGGTCTGTGGTGAGTGTTTCATGTGTTGGCGGCGAGTTTTCCCTGCACTACGTGGGGCCCTGCGGTGCTTGCTGAATACACTGCAGGGCCGGCGAACTAGGATTGCTGAATCGCCCCGAAGTGCGGGGAACGAAAAGTCACAGAATGTGCGGTGACTTTTCAAATCTCTTTGAATAACCCTGTGGGAGGTTAGTGAATAAACCCTTAGCGCTAGGCAGGGTAGGGTCGGTGAGGACTGTGATCATGAGATAATAAAACAACTATCTGCTCAAACTAAAACTAACAGGGTTATTCAGAGAGAGGTGAAAACCAGGAGAATTGGCAGAAGAGAACAATCAAGACCAAGTAGCCGATTTGGAAAGTGCGATAAATGGGAGAATTTTTCTGGTTTGGCTATTTTGTCCTAGAATTTTCACTTCTCCGGTCAATTCTCCAGAGTTTCACCTCTCTCTGAATAACCCTGTATGTATTTAGAGGATTAAAAACTGAAAGAATACAAAAAAAATCAGATTTTTAATATATATTGAGATGATTATATTTATTTATCAGTATAAGACTAAATGATACACAATGTATGTTTTAATACACATGTATCTGTGTTTTCATTCCAATGTATCTCCATGACAGTTCCGACAGGATGGGAAGGACTTGGACAGAGTGGTGGAATACAGTAAGCAGTTTCAAAGCGGATACCCGATGTGGTTGGGAAACTTCTTTGCATCGTTTATTGTCTACGATCCTAACTATGCAAAGGCCATTTTAGCAAGACAAGGTACGACGCACAATGATTGGGGGGAGCAGGGGGGGGGCTGCTGGCTCTTTCTTCACTTTCCTTTCTTTCCATGATGAATTTATGGTCTGATTTCAAACTTACTGTGGAAGATTCCCTGTACAGATACTTTGCTTTGTTCTCGACAAGATCCTTTCTATAAGGGAGAGAATGTGCAGTGTAAGAAAAGAATGTCTATGTCTGTATTTATTTCTGTATCTAGTTATCTCTACATCTGTATCTGTCTATCTATATATCGCTATATCTGTATCAATCTATCACTGTATATATCTATCTCTATGTCGTATATAAATATAGGACGTACTTGAAAACGAGAGAAATCTCAATGTATCCTTCCTGGTAAAATACTTTATAAATAAATAAACAGATACAGATATAGAGATAAAGAGAGACAAACAAGTGTGTGTGTGTGTGTGTGTGTGTGTATATATATATATCTATATATATATATATATTATAAAATTTATACATGTATCTGGCTATCGCTATATCTGTATCAATCTATCACTGTATATATCTATCTCTCTATATCGTATATAAATATAGGACGTACTTGAAAACGAGAGAAATCTCAATGTATCCTTCCAGGTAAAATACTTTATAAATAAACTAGGTGGAAAGCCTGCCCAGAGGGCAGTCTATTGTTGTTGTCGCCATCTCAGAATTCACGTCCATAGTTTTTTTTTCAATGTCCTATCCAAGAGTATCTCTCTATATAAATACGTTTGTAATGTGTCCATCGCCATCCCATCCGCAACAGGAGGGCCGACTGAGCAGCTGTGATGGGTGGGCGCACAGCTGACAGTGCATTACAAAGGCATTTATATATTAGAGCAGGTTCCTCTTCCCTCTTAGAGTGTAAGCGCACGGGAACAGGACCCTCAGATTGTACAGTCATGGGACCCCTTAGATTGTAAGCTCGTGGGGCCCCTTAGATTGTAAGCTCATGGGGCCCCTTAGATTGTGTTGGTCTTGGCCGGGCATTTTTTTTGTAGCGTATACATTATGCGTATATTTAATGGAACGTGGTATGCATGGCATGGCAGGCTGGTATTTAGGCACACTGGTATTTTGAGACACTGGTATTATGCATGGCAGACTGGTAATATGGCTGGCAGACTGGTATTATGCATTGCAGACTGGCATTGTGCATGGCAGACTGGTAATATGGCTGGCAGACTGGCATTGTGCATGGCAGACTGGTAATATGGCTGGCGAACTGGTAATATGGCTGGCGAACTGGTAATATGTTTGGCAGACTGGTAATATGTTTGGCAGACTGGTATTGTGCATGGCAGACTGGTAATATGGTTGGCAGACTGGTAATATGGTTGTCAAACTGGTAATATGTCTGGCAGACTGGTATTGTACATGGCAGACTGGCAATATGGCTGGCAGACTGGTTTTGTGCATGGCAGACTGATATTGTGCATGGCAGACTGGTATTGTGCATGGCAATCTGCATGGCAGACTGGAATTGTGCATGGCAGACTGGAATTGTGCATGGCAGACTGGTATTGTGCATGGCAGACTGGTATTGTGCATGGCAATCTGCATGGCAGACTGGAATTGTGCATGGCAGACTGGTATTGTGCATGGCAGACTGGTATTGTGCATGGCAGACTGGTAATGTGCATGGCAGACTGGAATTGTGCATGGCAGACTGGAATTGTGCATGGCAGACTGGTAATGTGCATGGCAGACTGGTAATGTGCATGGCAGACTGGTATTGTGCATGGCAGACTGGTATTGTGCATGGCAACGTGCATGGCAGACTGGTATTGTTCATGGCAGACTGGTATTGTGCATGGCAGACTGGTAATATGGCTGGCAGACCGGGCGCCGAGGAGATGGAGGCCGGGCACCGAGGAGATGGAGGCCGGGCACCGAGGAGATAAACAAATCCGATCCATTGGAGAGGCGCTGTGCTGTGCGCCTCTGCAATGGATTGGATTTGTTTTGTCCCTCGCGTACGCCGACTGTGCGCGTGCCGCGGCCGTTGGATGCGCGGGCAGCCAACCACCGCAGGTTGCGCGCGCATGCGCAGTCCGCTTTTTTGGCGATGGACACGCCGGAGCTTATTGTATTATTATATAAAGAGAGACAAACCAGTGTGTGTGTGTGTGTGTGTGTGTGTATGTATATATATATATGTATATATATATAAAATTTATACATGTATCTGGCTATCTATATATCGCTATATCTGTATCAATCTATCACTGTATAGATCTATCTCTATATCGTATATAAATATAGAAGATAAACAGATACAGATATAGAGATAAAGAGACACACAAGTATAAATATATATATAATTTATACATGTATCTGGCTATCTATATATCGCTATAACTGTATCAATCACTGTATCTATTTAACTATCATACAGTGTGTGTATATATATATAAGATAGATAGGTATACATTTTATATATACTACCTATATCTATCTCTCTATATGTATTTATCTATATATCTTTCTATATCTGTATTTATCTATATCTATCGACCTGGTTATCTCTATATCTACTTATTATCTACCTATTTATATGTCCGTGTCTCTGTCTATCTGTCTGTTTGTCCATCTATTTTGTGCACCTGATCCTTTATAAAGCCTGTCCTGTTAATCCTCCCCGGTTTCTCACCAGCCTTATTTCACTGAATTGTGACATTTCCTTACAGATCCGAAGGATAATTTTGCGTATCGTTTTATCACCGAATGGATCGGTACGTAACGTAACACCACCTGCTGCAATGCTATTATTTCCAAACAATGCAAACAAGCAACACGCACCCATTTAATCCTGTTAGGGTCTGGGAGAGTGAGTGTTTGGTATGGAGTTACCGACAACTGCTCTGCGCATGCTTACAGCGTGATTTATCTCCTATGATCCTCAACCAGCCTAAAAGCAAAGCCTATAGAGTCTATTAACTAAATGATATTTATAGAGGATTGCGATGAGCGTCACTTTGAACTTGGGGTACATGGGCCTAGAGATGTGTTTGGGAGGTGCAGTCCTGATGTTCTATATTATTTCCCTGCCCTCTCCTATGTTGAAGTCACCCAGTGCCTGTAGGGTGCAGGGTGTTTGTGGAATCTGAGCTATGTATGAATAATGTTATTGTCTATGTTTGTATCTGTTACTATCTGCTGATAGGATTACTGGGTGGGTTATTTTAGCCCTTTCCAGCTCCTCCTATCTGGAATGTGTTATTATCTGTTGTATGTTTGAGTGGTCTTTTGTTGATCTGTCTGTTTGGGCAAACACTGCCCCATTATCAGATCAGATGTCTTAGACTGTAATCCTGTTTATCATCCACGTCTGCCATTGTTCTGTCTTGTCTAGAAAATGTTGAGCAATGCTTATCCTAGTGTTTGTATCAGTTCTGATTACGCCTCAGTCTCTGAGAAGCCTACAGAAAAAACCTTCACAACATAAGAAACTCACAGCATTTTTCTTAGAGGGATTATGATGAGGGGCAGTGGGACACCAGGGTATCGGTTTCCGTTTGTCGTCAGGCTCCGCCTGGCACTGTATATATGGGGTCTGTAGGCACAGCAGGGGTCTGTAGACACAGCAGGGTATCCAGGAGGGTGATACAGTATGAGGGTGCAGGAACAAAACTGTAGCCCAAGGTCTGTTACACAAGTCAGTACACAAGCAGTAGGGGAGCAGGTTACTGGTGGCGAGCTGGGCGCAATGCTGAAGCATAGACCTCAGGGCAAGGCTTCCTTTTAAGGTCTTCTAATCAGGTGAGATGGGTACACCTGTGACCTGGGCAGGACAGACCAGAGCTGGATCGAGGATCTGGGGAAAATGGTCAGGTCTTTCCAAGGCCTGTGCTGGACCAGGGTTATACAGGAAAGGTGCTGTCAGGCACATACATGAAGGTGCAGTACCGACTTCGGCCTTCCTGCCTCGGAGGCAACAGGTCTTTCACTGACCACTAGGGGGTGTCTGGGGAGCGACATGACAAATTGGCTTTACCCTGATAATCTGCAAACTAACCAACCTCTCCGTGGATTAAGGGGATTGTTAGGGTTAGGGTCAGGTTTACAGTTAGAGTTAGGATCAGGATTGGGGTTGGTTAGGATTAGGGTCAGGGTTAGGATCAGTTTTAAGGTTAGGAGTAGGGTCCAGGTTGGCCATGGTTATGGGTATGCCTAGATTTTGGGTCAAACAAAAGCCACTCCCGAGCCTCAGAAAACACATGACCCAGCGGCGATTGGGTAGATCTGGGTTTTCCCGGATAAAGCCCAAGGTTTGATTTCTTACCCAAAGCTGCCTGGTTAATGTCAGGTTTACCCGGGTAATCCCAGGTTTACCTGAATCTCAGACTTTTTCCATAAGATAATACAATTTTATATATATTATTATTAACCAGTTTATGATGGGTTAAAAATGACGATTGCCATAAAGTGCTGCTGTTTGATCTAAAATGTTCATATATCTAAGAAAAACACCATTTTGTATGCAATAAATGTATTTGCACCGGCTGCGCGCTTTGATATGTCCCTCTCCCCGTGAGCAATGGTTCATTTAAAGATGAATAATTAAAATTAGACCAAATTAACTCATTTGAAAAATAAAGTCTAATTACAATATTTTATGTTCTCGCCCATTTATACCTAAATCTTGCAGTTTATTTTTTGGCTGATCATTGGTCACTTCTAGTGATACATGTCACAATGCTGTAGCTGCGGATATTTGCTATGACTTAACTTTCCTGCTTTGACCAGTCCTGTTTTATACATTTCTTATTTTTTAGGGAAGGGGCTGCTGGTCCTGTCGGGACCGAAGTGGTTCCAGCACCGCCGGCTCCTGACTCCCGGGTTCCATTACGACGTGCTGAAGCCGTACGTCGGCCTAATGTCTGATTGTGCGAACGTCATGCTGGTAACAAGTTACAAACATTCATTTTAACTATTTTTAAGAGACGTTTCCTATTAATTAGACACGTTTTTAATACTTTTTATTGATTTAAGCTCCTATTAAGAGGCTGTTTTTATTTTTCCTTCAGTTCTGTGGAATTCGCCGATGCCAATTCGAAGGTTTTTGCCGATGACTGATAACTGCTTCAGTGACTCCATTTTGGGCAAAATACCATTTGCTAAATATTGAATTCACAGCATTTTCTGAGAAATGGAATCGTCAAAGTGCACTGAAATGCGTCGAAAAGCAACGCACCAAAAGTGCACTCAATTTCAGAGCTGTGTGAATAGACCCCTTATGTTTTTACGACTTGATCCTTTCATACTTGTGTGTCGTCACATAACGCTAACTCCCATAACACTAATCCACATAACTCTGACTCCCATAACACTAATCCCCATAACGCTAACTCCCATAACGCTAACTCCCATAACACTAATCCCCATAACACTAACTCCCATAACCCTAACTCCCATAACCCTAACTCCCATAACCCTAACTCCCATAACCCTAACTCCCATAACCCTGACTCCCATAACCCTGACTCCCATAACCCTGACTCCCATAACCCTGACTCCCATAACCCTGACTCCCATAACCCTGACTCCCATAACCCTGACTCCCATAACCCTGACTCCCATAACCCTGACTCCCATAACCCTGACTCCCATAACCCTGACTCCCATAACCCTGACTCCCATAACCCTAACTCCCATAACACTAATCCCCATAACGCTGACTCCCATTACACTAATCCCCATAACTCTGACTCCCATAACAATAATCCACATAACTCTGACTCCCATAACAATAATACTAATTTTTTATTTGGATTTTCCCTACCAAAAATCCATGGGCGTTCCTACTTAAGCGTCGGTAGCTCCACCAAGTGTAAGTTTTGAATCAGCAGAAAATAATTGCGCTCATTATTAAGAAAGATTTACACTAGGAAAGTATTTATTTCTTTGTCTATCCTCCTACGCTTCCACAAATATACGGTGTTTTGAAGAAAAATTGCTACGTAAAGGTGGGGGTCACCTGCTAACAAGGCGGAAGACAAATTACCCAGAGGCGAGATCCCACTCAGAGCCAGTGTTGGGGATCTACACTTGTGAGTGGTGAAACTATACAGTTTTATCACCTCTAATAATATTCCTTGCAGTTTGCACTATGATCTGTTGTATTTGCTTCTTTTCATAACCATATGATGTATTGCGGACCTGCATGAGACATCCGAACCCCAGAGCATTCATTTGCGCTCACCAGATACGTAATAATAATTCCTCACTCTAGCTCCCATGCTGCTTCACTGTATCACATTAATTCCTCACTCCATTTCCCATGCTGCTTCACTGTATCACATTAATTCCTCACTCCATTTCCCATGCTGCTTCACTGTATCACATTAATTCCTCACTCCATTTCCCATGCTGCTTCACTGTATCACATTAATTCCTCACTCCATTTCCCATGCTGCTTCACTGTATCACATTAATTCCTCACTCCATTTCCCATGCTGCTTCACTGTATCACATTAATTCCTCACTCCATTTCCCATGCTGCTTCACTGTATCACATTAATTCCTCACTCCATTTCCCATGCTGCTTCACTGTATCACATTAATTCCTCACTCCATTTCCCATGCTCCTTCACTGTATCACATTAATTCCTCACTCCATTTCCCATGCTGCTTCACTGTATCACATTAATTCCTCACTCTAGCTCCCATGCTGCTTCACTGTATCACATTAATTCCTTACTCCATTTCCCATGCTCCTTCACTGTATCACATTAATTCCTCACTCCATTTCCCATGCTGCTTCACTGTATCACATTAATTCCTCACTCTAGCTCCCATGCTGCTTCACTGTATCACATTAATTCCTCACTCCATTTCCCATGCTCCTTCACTGTATCACATTAATTCCTCACTCCATTTCCCATGCTCCTTCACTGTATCACATTAATTCCTCACTCCATTTCCCATGCTCCTTCACTGTATCACATTAATTCCTCACTCCATTTCCCATGCTGCTTCACTGTATCACATTAATTCCTCACTCTAGCTCCCATGCTCCTTCACTGTATCACATTAATTCCCCACTCCATTTCCCATGCTGCTTCACTGTATCATAATAATTCCTCACTCCATTTCCCATGCTGTATCACATTAATTCCTCACTGCATTTCCCATCCTGCTTCACTGTATCACATTAATTCCTCACTCCATTTCCCATGCTGCTTCACTGTATCACATTAATTCCTCACTCCATTTCCCATGCTGCATCATTGTGTCACATTATTTACTAACAGTCACAATATGTTTATCAACTCTAATCGATTCTCTCAATGCGCAGCTCGGGGCTCTTTGCGGCCTGTTCGGTCACAGTATTGAACATATCTGGAGTTTTTTTATTTCTTCTTGCTTTATTTTAGGGTAAGTGGGAGCGATTAGTCTCTGAGAAGGATTCAGTGGAGCTTTTCCACCACGTCAGCCTGATGACCCTGGACACCATCATGAAATGTGCCTTCAGCTACCAAAGCAACTGCCAGAATAGCAGGTCTGGTTCTGGTTCTGCCTCCGAGAAAGGATTTACCTTCTATCATGTCTTACTGAAACATGAGGACCCACTTCTCGTGGTTACATCTTTATATGTTTATTGTTTTCTTTGAATCATTGAATCCTTAGATTGCTAATAGCTTAACAGAGACCGACAGATACATGTATAAAGAGACAGGCGGACAGATACAGAGACAAACGAGGAGACAGACACAGAGATTCATAGACAGACAGGTGGACACATACAGAGATAATGACAGATATATATATATATATATATATATACATATACACAGTTGTGTTCATAATTATTCAACCCCCAATGCTGTAAAGGGTTTTAGGGAATTTAGTGACATTTGTAATTGTATTCAGAATGAAATCCTACAAGGACTTTTTAAAGAACCATATGCAACTAAAAGGACATCAATTGGTTTTGTAATACAGTAGTAAATGTTTCTTTTGTGAATTCTTCATTGACACAATTATTCAACCCCTTAAAGACTACCACTCTGAAGAACAGAGGTTCATTCAAGTGTTTTCAATCAGGTATTGAAAACACCTGTGGATGTCACTGAGCAGCAATAAAGCATAATAAGCACCAATTAGGCAGCTTTAAAATGACTGTGATACTCAGATCCTTCTAGACATTTACTGGTGTGGTTACAAACATGGTGAAGTCAAGAGAATGGTCCAGGAAGACAAGAGAAGAGGTGATTACTCTTCACGGAAGGGCAATGGCTATAAGAAGATTGTAAAGATGTTAAACATACCAAGAGAGACCATAGGAAGCATCATTCGCAAATTCAAGGCAAAGGGCACTGTTGAAACGCTACCTGGTTGTGGCAGAAAGAAGATGCTGACTTCGACTGCTGTGCGCTACCTGAAGCGTAGAGTGGAGAAAAGTCCCCGTGTGACTGCTGAGGAACTGAGAAAATATTTGTCAGATGTGGGTACTGAAGTTTCAGCTCAGACAATACGGCGCACACTGCGTAATGAAGGCCTCCATGCCAGAACTCCCAGGCGCACCCCCTTGCTGTCTCCAAAGAATAAGAAGAGTCGACTGCAGTATGCCAAAAGTCATGTGGACAAACCACAGAAGTTTTGGGATAGTGTTCTGTGGACTGATGAAACAAAATTAGAACTGTTTGGGTCCATGGATCAACGCTATGTTTGGAGGAGGAAGAACAAAGCCTATGAAGAAAAGAACACCTTGCCTACTGTGAAGCATGGCGGGGGGTCAATCATGCTTTGGGGCTGTTTTGCTTCTGCAGGTACAGGGAAGCTTCAGCGTGTGCAAGGTACCATGAATTCTCTTCAGTACCAGGAGATATTGGATGACAATGTGATGCAGTCCGTCACAAACCTGAGGCTTGGGAGACGTTGGACCTTTCAACAGGACAATGATCCCAAGCATACCTCCTAGTCCACTAGAGCATGGTTGCAGATTAAAGGCTGGAACATTTTGGAGTGGCCATCGCAGTCACCTGACTTAAATCCGATTGAGAACCTCTGGTGGGACTTAAAGAAAGCAGTTGCAGTGCAAGCCTAAGAATGTGACTGAACTGGAGGCTTTTGCCCATGACGAATGGGCGAAGATACCCGTAGATCGCTGCAAGACACTTGTGTCAAGCTATGCTTCACGTTTAAAAGCTGTTATAACTGTAAAAGATGTTGTACTAAGTACTAAGATTGAATGTCACTTGGGGGTTGAATAAAACTGATAATGATGTGAGCACCGAAAAGACATTTGTGGTAATTTCATTATAAATGTTACAAGGTGGAAAGCCTGCCCAGAGGGCAGTCTATTGTGGATATACTGCCCTCAGCTCGTGGATACTGCCCTCAGCTCGTGGATACTGCCCCCAGCACGTGGATACTGCCCCCCAGCTAGTGGATACTGCCCCCAGCACGTGGATACTGCCCCCCAGCTCGTGGATACTGCCCCCAGCACGTGGATACTGCCCCCAGCTCGTGGATACTGCCCTCAGCTCGTGGATACTGCCCTCAGCTCGTGGATACTGCCCCCCAGCTCGTGGATACTGCCCTCAGCTCATGGATACTGCCCCCCAGCTCGTGGATACTGCCCCCCAGCTCATGGATACTGCCCCCCAGCTCGTGGATACTGCCCTCAGCTCGTGGATACTGCCCCCACCCCAGCTCAGACCCCAGACCAGACATGGGGCGGCTGTTCGAATGCTCTATCGGCATTCGGACAGCCGCCCCATGAGCTCCGCATACTTACCTTCCCGAGCGGCGAAGTGAAAGTTTCCCCGCTTCCGGTCGTTGAAGGACCCAAGCCGCGGTCACGTGGGACTCCCACGTGACCGCGGCTTGGGTCCTTCAAAGAGCGGAAGCGAGGGAACTTTCCCTTCGCCGCTCGGGGGTTGGATGCGCGCGGCAGCCGGGTAGAGGCTGTGAGCGCAGCCTCTACCCGGCTGCTGTGTGCATCTTGTAACCGCCGCGCGGCGAGCGCACAGCCGGCTCGTGCCGCGGCGGTTGCATGCGCGCGCAACCAACCGCCGCTGGTTGCGCGCGCCATGCGCAGAGTAAGGCTTGGCGACGGACACGCCAAGCCTTACTCAATTATAGTATAGGATGTTATATTTGTCTGACCTACACGTGCCTCTTTGATTTAATTGTAAGCAAGATGACTGAATGATCAAAATCAATGTCAAACTGGCCAAAACACTCAATTTCAGTGGGGGTTGAATAATTTTGAACACAACTGTATATACAGAGATAAATACAGAGGCAGGCAGACACAGACAGAGATACAGACAGGCACAGAGATACAGAGACAGGTGGACAGGTACAGAGAAAGACAGAGGCAGACACAAATAGATACAGTGACAGACAGACACAAATATAGATACAAAGACAGACACAAATAGATACAGAGACAGATACAGACACAGAGATACAGAGACAGACATGGAGGTAACAGGCAGACAGATAATTACAGAGACAGACAGATACAAAGACAATCAGATGGATATAGAGGGAGAGACACAAATAGATACAGACACAGATATAGATACAGAGACAGACACAGACAAACACAGAGGCAGAAAGACACAGAGATGGATACATACAGAGACAGACACAGAGACAGACACAAAGGTAACTACAGAAACGGACAGACAGAGACAGGCAGTCAGAGAGATACATACAGAGACAGTCAGACACAGAGATACACAGAGAGACAGGCAGACACAGAGATACATACAGAGACAGGCAGACACAGAGACAGACACACAGTGTTTATAAATCTCATTCCCTTGTTATTTGCTTCCAGTGAGAACGCTTACATCAAAGCGGTGTATGAGCTGTCGTACTTGGTGGATCACAGATTTCGTGTTTTCCCGTATCATAACGATTTTATTTACTACATCAGTCCCCACGGATTCCGCTTCCGGAACGCACTGAAAACAGCGCATCAGCACACGGGTAAGCGCTATGTACATGTCCTATTATTTTTTAAATCTTATTTTATTGTGTTTTAGAAAAAAAATACATCCTCTTACACAGGACGGCAAACTCACTGCCCAAAAAACAACAATGACAACTGAGCCTGTAAGAAACCATTAAAGCCTTTTTTTTTTTTAAAGTATTTTACCAGGAAGGATACATTGAGATTTCTCTCGTTTTCAAGCATGTCCTGGGTGGCGAGTAGGACACTTACTGGAGAGGTGCTCTTGCCGGGAGTGAACCCATGACTCCACAGGCTCTCTCCATGCAGAGCAATGACGTTACCTCTACTCCACCCAGCCAGTACTGTAAATCGAGGCTCTCAAACTCCGCCCCAGATGTTAAATCGAGGCTCCCAAACTCTGCCCCAGATGTTAAATCGGGGCTCTCAACCTCTGTCCCCCCAGATATTAAAGCGAGGCTCTCACACTCCACCCCAGATATTAAATCAAGGCTCTCACACTCCGCCCCAGATGTTAAATCGAGGCTCCCAAGCTCTGCCCCAGATATTAAATTGAGGCTCCCAAACTCTGCCCCAGATGTTAAATCGGGGCTCTCAACCTCTGTCCCCCCAGATATTAAAGCGAGGCTCTCACACTCCACCCCAGATATTAAATCAAGGCTCTCACACTCCGCCCCGATATTAAATCGAGGCTCTCACACTCCGCCCCAGATATTAAATCAAGGCTCTCACACTCCGCCCCGATATTAAATCGAGGCTCTCAACCTCCGTCCCCCCAGATATTAAAGCGAGGCTCTCACACTCCGCCCCAGATATTAAATCAAGGCTCTCACACTCCGCCCCGATATTAAATCGAGGCTCTCAACCTCCGTCTCCCCAGATATTAAAGCGAGGCTCTCACGCTCCGCCCCAGATATTAAATCGAGGCTCTCAAACTCCGTCCCCCAGATATTAAAGCGAGGCTCTCACGCTCCGCCCCAGATGTTAAATCGAGGCTCTCAACCTCCGTCCCCCAGATATTAAAGCGAGGCTCTCACACTCCGCCCTGATATTAAATCAAGGCTCTCACACTCCACCCCAGATATTAAATCAAGGCTCTCACACTCCGCCCCAGATATTAAATCGAGGCTCTCCACCTCCGTCCCCCCAGATATTAAAGCGAGGCTCTCACACTCCGCCCCGATATTAAATCAAGGCTCTCACACTCCGCCCCAGATATTAAATCAAGGCTCTCACACTCCGCCCCAGATATTAAATCAAGGCTCTCACACTCCGCCCCAGATATTAAATCAAGGCTCTCACACTCCGCCCAGATATTAAATCAAGGCTCTCACACTCCGCCAGATATTAAATCAAGGCTCTCACACTCCGCCCCAGATATTAAATCAAGGCTCTCACGCTCCGCCCCAGATATTAAATCGAGGCTCTCAACCTCCGTCCCCCCAGATATTAAAGCGAGGCTCTCACACTCCGCCCTGATATTAAATCAAGGCTCTCACACTCCACCCCAGATATTAAATCGAGGCTCTCAACCTCCGTCCCCCAGATATTAAAGCGAGGCTCTCACACTCCGCCCCAGATATTAAATCAAGGCTCTCACACTCCGCCCCGATATTAAATCGAGGCTCTCAACCTCCGTCTCCCCAGATATTAAAGCGAGGCTCTCACGCTCCGCCCCAGATATTAAATCGAGGCTCTCAACCTCCGTCCCCCCAGATATTAAAGCGAGGCTCTCACGCTCCGCCCCAGATATTAAATCGAGGCTCTCAACCTCCGTCCCCCCAGATATTAAAGCGAGCCTCTCACGCTCCGCCCCAGATATTAAATCGAGGCTCTCAACCTCCGTCCCCCCAGATATTAAAGCGAGGCTCTCACACTCCACCCCAGATATTAAATCAAGGCTCTCACACTCCGCCCCAGATATTAAATCGAGGCTCTCAACCTCCGTCCCCCCAGATATTAAAGCGAGGCTCTCACACTCCGCCCTGATATTAAATCAAGGCTCTCACACTCGCCCCAGATATTAAATCAAGGCTCTCACACTCCGCCCCAGATATTAAATCAAGGCTCTCACACTCCGCCCCGATATTAAATCGAGGCTCTCAACCTCCGTCCCCCAGATATTAAAGCGAGGCTCTCACACTCCGCCCCAGATATTAAATCAAGGCTCTCACACTCCGCCCCAGATATAAAATCGAGGCTCTCAACCTCCGTCCCCCCAGATATTAAAGCGAGCCTCTCACACTCCGCCCCAGATATTAAATCGAGGCTCTCAACCTCCGTCCCCCCAGATATTAAAGCGAGGCTCTCACACTCCGCCCCAGATATTAAATCAAGGCTCTCACACTCCGCCCCAGATATTAAATCAAGGCTCTCACACTCCGCCCCAGATATTAAATCGAGGCTGTCAAACTCCGCCCCAGATGTTAAATCGGGCTATCAAACTCCGCCCCAGATGTTAAATCGGGCTATCAAACTCTGCCCCCAGATGTTTATGGCCTACAAATCCAAGAATCCTTTCACTGCAATAGATGGCCAAAGAATCTTGGGAGTTTTAGTTCAGAAATATCTGGGGGGGGCAGAGTTTGAGACCCCCCTCCCCCGCTTTAAAGTGTTTTTATTAGAGATTTTTATTAGCAATCTTTCCTGCAAGTGAGCACGCAGGGATCGTGAACCACGACCTCGCACAGACCTGCTGCCGAATCACAGTGTGCACTAACGTGCATATTTAGTATATAAGTAGATACATATAGACCGACAGTATCTTGTTACTTTCTCTATACATTAAAAGTATCGCTTTTTCTAAATGACTTTACATGATTCCGCAGCAAAAGTGATAAAACAGAGGAAAGAGTCACTGAAACATGAAAAGGAGCTGGAGAAGATTCAGAAAAAGAGACATTTGGACTTTCTTGACATCCTTCTGTGCGCCAAGGTAATCCCTTAAAGTCCATAATGATGACTTCAGGTCACAAGTCATGTGACTCATAGCAGGAGCCAAGTCCTAAACAAATAAGTTTGGGATCTCGCCAAGATTTCAGCTTCCAGTCAAGTGCGGTCACCTGACTCGAACCCACCAGCACACGCTCAGATTTACTATTTATACATGGCTACATATATCTGAGATCTATTATATATATATATATAGTTACGGGTAAAGCCAGGAGAGCGGTTAATCCTAGGATTACCCGGGTAATCCTGACATTACCCAGGCGTCATTAGCAAAAGTCCGAAGTGAAATGAAATTTTTGACTTTACCCGGGTAATCTGCAAAGTATCCAGAGGCCTCTGGGTAATCCGCTTTTCTGCTCTATTTTAACCGGGTAATTCGCACATTACCCTAATGTTGCTGGATAAAGTGTGATGTGCAACGAAACATCGGACTTTAGGCTAGGGTCAGATGAAAGCATTTTTCCCCGCGAACGTGAAAAAGTGCGTCCAAACGCATTGACGTATTTTTTCACGGAATGCGCAAAAACAGTCAGACGATGTGCATTTTCGGGCGTGATTTTGTACGGATCGTCAATAAAACTCTTTTTGCGTCTGGACGTTATGTAGGCTGGACATTAGCAGCGTCTGACATCTCCTAATCACGCAAACACGCCGCTATGCCGCAGCTGCGCACTCAGTACGTCAGTACTAGCGGTTCAGTGTTCTCAAAAAAATGCGTTCAAATTCCACTTGCGTTGCACGGCCGGACTTTTGTGCGACCGTACATCGTATATTGGCCGTCATTGCCCGTCATCTGCTGCTAGTGCGGCCGTAATTATGTGCGCCAGAACGCACGTTAAAAGTGCGCTGGTCTGACCCCAGCCTTACCTGGGTAATCTGCAAAGTATCCAAGTGCCTCTCGGTACTCGGCTTTTCTTGGGTTTTCAGCAGGTTACAGTTGACTGAATTCCGAGGATTACCCGGGTAAAGCTGCAAACTGTTTTCTGACCGATAAGAAAATAGTGTTTTTTGTTATTTTTAATGAAATTGTACCCACAGTCACAAACCGCACTAAATAACCGTCCTGTGACTCTGTGCATTAATTGTCTGAAAATTAATTTTATGAAGATAAAGATATTATATAAAGAGTAACCTGATGGTTATTATGTTTTATAAATGATCTATAAGCACATATGACACATAATAAAGATCATGTAACTCTTTCACATTCATATAAGAAACCTATCCTGTTACTCTGTATATTCATTATATCCGCAATATACATTTTACTGTTTGTCTTTTGCCATTTTCATTGATAATATCCATATATAATAGCAGAATTCACTGTTACCCAAGCGGGGTTGGATGCTCTGCAGATTACCCGGGTGAAGCTTCAGACTTGCACATTATCCGGGTAAAGTGCGGATTTTTCGGCTCTTCCAGATTGTTACCCAAGGGCAGTTGGTTAGTCCTAAAATCACCCGGGTTAAAGTTCGAAATGTTAATTTTTTTTTCCAGCTTTACCCAGCGGTTTTGGGTGATGTCAGGATTACCCGGGTAATCCTAGGATTAACCGCACTCCTGGCTTTACCCGTAACATCTATATAACAACAAACCCAGAAGAGAGCGCACCAGGCATCATGATCAAATCAAACAACACAAAAGAAACAACAACAGCAGCTAAATTAATTTAAACGTTGAGATTTTGTAAATGCTTACAAACAATCCCGATTCTTATCCCCTTCAGAATCACTGCAGTGCTTAACCCTTTCAATATTTTTACAAGGCTTTAAATAGGGAGCTCAGTTGAACAATGGTGGAAATTTAGTTTGCAATGGATGGCCATGGATTGCGTAAGCCTGCCAACAGCGACAATGTATCCCACCCCTGGCAGGTCCTATCATGCCAACCTGATGACTGCTCTTTATGGCATATATTCCCTTATTGAGGACCATGTGCTTTCTGAAGCTGCCTCCAGATCAAGGTTAAATAGAACCTGTGGGTGGAGCACCTGTGACAGGGAGGGGTGTCTGCCCTATACATACAAAATACACAAAAAGGGCAGCACTCAACCTTTACTAAGCTGCCTGCCAACATCAACAATGTATCCCACCCCTGGCAGGTCCTATCATGCCAACCTAATGACTGCTCTTTATGGGATATACTCACTTATGGGGATAAGAGTTGTTTGTAAGCATTTAAAGGGGGTAAATCTGGCAAAATCTCAATGTTTAGATTAATTTAGCTGCTGCTGCTGTTGTTGTTGTTGTTTGAACATGATGTCTGTGTGCTCTCTTCTGGGTTTGCTTTATCATATTGTAATGAGATGCACCCACACGTAAAGGTTGAGCGCTGCCCTCCTTGTGTAGTGTGTGTGTTAGTGTTATATATCTGTATACTATGGAAATGACACAAGAAATAAACTATGTCAATGAGTCACTACCCCCCCCCATACCTGAAATGTCCTTATTGTGTTTATGTTATGTTGCTGATATCTTACATGTGTTTGTTTTAGTTAAGAAAATATTTTCCTTTTTATATGTGTCACTGTGTGCATCCATTGTGTGATATTTTCCTCTATATGTGTCACTGGGTGCATTCATTGTGTGATATTTTCCTCTATATGTGTCACTGGGTGCATCCATTGTGTGATATTTTCCTCTATATGTGTCACTGGGTGCATCCATTGTGTGATATTTTCCTCTATATGTGTCACTGGGTGCATCCATTGTGTGATATTTTCCTCTATATGTGTCACTGGGTGCATCCATTGTGTGATATTTTCCTCTATATGTGTCACTGTGTGCATCCATTGTGTGATATTTTCCTCTATATGTGTCACTG
This sequence comes from Leptobrachium leishanense, assembly GCA_009667805.1. Lineage (NCBI taxonomy): Eukaryota > Metazoa > Chordata > Amphibia > Anura > Megophryidae > Leptobrachium > Leptobrachium leishanense. The sequence goes on from CM019070.1 coordinate 13,613,232, forward strand.
GGCGCATCCATTGTGTGATATTTTCCTCTATATGTGTCACTGTGTGCATCCATTGTGTGATATTTTCCTCTATATGTGTCACTGGGTGCATCCATTGTGTGATATTTCCCTCTATATGTGTCACTGGGTGCATCCATTGTGTGATATTTTCCTCTATATGTGTCACTGTGTGCATTCATTGTGTGATATTTTCCTCTATATGTGTCACTGGGCGCATCCATTGTGTGATATTTTCCTCTATATGTGTCACTGTGTGCATCCATTGTGTGATATTTTCCTCTATATGTGTCACTGGGTGCATCCATTGTGTGATATTTTCCTCTGTATGTGTCACTGGGTGCATCCATTGTGTGATATTTTCCTCTATACGTGTCACTGTGTGCATCCATTGTGTGATATTTTCCTCTATACGTGTCACTGCGTGCATCCATTGTGTGATATTTGTCACTGGGTGCATCCATTGTGTGATATTTTGTGTTGTAGCTTTCCATCACTTGCTCCTCACTGTGTGGCTTTGGCCATAGAATGGAGTGAATGCGTCAGTCATCGACTCACATCATTGTATTGTGTGGGATGTATTCAAAGGACATCACCAGGGGGTAGATTAGAAGCCTTTTAAGCTGCCAGTTCTTATCTCAGGTAGACTGTAAAACAGTAGCCTCCTGCTGCCTTAACTATTTAACTATCTAATAGTTAATAGATTTTGGTAAATGTTGCATCATGGGAAAAATTGACAAAATGGAAACAAGAGCTAAAAAAAATTACTTTTTTTTGTCCTTTTTACATGCAATTACTACAAAGAAAGAAACCACAGCAGCATGTGCTTATAAAGTGTTTCATAATGTAATGTGTTCGTAATGTAAAAGTAAAGTACAGCTTATGTTCGTAGTAGTGCGCCATTAAAAATTACGTCAAAATAAAAAAGTCCCTCCAAAATGCATCTGAAAACATCCAAATCGGAGCGTCTCTTTTTATTCGTTGTCCTTTTGCCAGTGAACAGGCGCTGGCGTCATTTCAATAATAAACTTTTTTTTTTTTTTTTTGTAATTTAAAAGCTTCACTGAGTGTGTGGGGGGGGGCACATGGAAACCCCACTCCCTCGGGTAAAATTACCAGATTAAAAGCCTTGATTTAAATCTATATATTCCTTTTATTATTAATATTAATGCTTTAATTATTTTATCAGGATGAAAATGGACACGGTCTGTCTGACGAGGACCTGAGGGCGGAGGTGGACACCTTCATGTTTGAGGGGCACGATACTACGGCCAGTGGGGTCTCCTGGATCTTATACTGCATGGCCAAATACCCCGAGCACCAGAAGCTATGCCGAGAGGAGATCCGAGAGGTCCTGGGAGACAGAGATACAGTGCAATGGTGGGAACACGCAGATCTGTGTGTTAGATATGTTGATATGTGCTGTTGACTTTTACTATCAAAGTCCTTTCACGTGAGAACTTTATCATCAGAGGTCCAAAGTTTGTTTATGAAGGATAAGGGTTTTATAGCTGAGATGGCTTCATTACAGATCTGCTGCTCATCGACGCAACCCTGGACCAATCCGTGCCGTGCTCACCTGTCTTACAAAGAAAATACGTTTGCAACCAAGCAAAGACAGCCGAGCATTCACTCGCATTCGTCGCTGAGTTTTAGACCCCCTACACTTGCCATCAGGGGCATCAATCTTCAGAAATTAATTCTCTGGAGTGGAATAAGTTGATGGATGCTGGCGGTCAATGTGTCTCTGTAACAGATCTCATCTCCCCAACTAGGTCACATCTGCTAATGCCTCTCCCTTGCAGGACACCCGTTCTCCCACCAGCCGTCTGTCATGCCTTTTCTAGTCCATAGCCAAAGCTTAAGGACGGGTACAGTGAACGGGTGTCAATGAGACAGTACTCAGTGCTGGGGTAGAACAGACAGACAGACTTTAATGAAACAGGTGAAGCAGATATATACAGTGCAAGGAGGGACCTGGAGAACAATGGAAGATGACACCGTGGCGATCCCTTCCTTCTCTTCCTCAAGTGAACCAGTCCTCATCCTTAACCCATTTTAACCATAACTCATTTTAATCTCCAGACATGGACCAATATGACAGATTGCAATCACAAGGTGACAAGGACACGCAGAGAAAGCACAGTATTTTCAGTCTATAAACTGCCGAACCTCCCAGGACCAAGGTTCTCATCCTCCAGGCAGGAGATGACCACAGACCGGGGGGCTCTGCATTACTTTTATCCAAGGTGCCAGAGCGGCTGAGGGAGACCCTGAAAGAATATAAAAGAAAAGCAATTTTATAATTTTAACAGGTGATCGATTTAATTTACCGGTTTTTTTTTTTGCCCAGGGAGGATCTGGGGAAACTGAGCTACACCACCATGTGCATTAAAGAGACCATGCGACTCTACCCTCCTGTACCCGGGGTGGCACGACAGCTCGCTCAGCCAATCACATTCTATGATGGGAGGAGTTTACCGAAAGGTGAGTTTCTGCTATTATAATGTAAAATAATATACAAGTATAATCATTATGGTTACATAGTTACATAGGCTGAAAAAAGACATGCGTCCATCGGGTTCAGCCTATCACACATCACCTGCTGCTGTTGATCCAAAAGAAGCAAAAAATCCCAGTGTGAAGCGCTCACCAATATGCAACATACTGGGGAGAAATCCCTTCATGACCCCAGATGGCGTCAGATTTCTCCTTGGATCAAGAAGCTTTTACCCACATATTAATTATTATAACCCCTAATATTCGGTGTTTGTAAGAAGTCATCCAGTCCTTTTTTAAAAGTCTGTACAGTCACTGACCCAACCACCTTTAACAGGCAGAGAATTCCCAACCACCTCAACAGGCAGAGAATTCCACATTATATTGCTCCTTTTCTTTATTTAATCTCTCCGCTGCCACTGGCGTGTCTGCATGCACTGCTTTTCATTTTCCATTGCATGGGCATAAACCTTGTATGTTACAATAAAAACAATATTATCTTTACTCCAGAAAACCTTTCCTCTTTTTAGAGAATGGCTTTCGCTTTCGGTTGGGGTAAACCGGGTAAATACCCAGTGGGCTGCAATAGCCATGAGATTGAACCAACTGGGAAAAGCAAAGATATACCCAAGTGACCCATGTATAGAGCGTCCTCTTATTGTAACGGCCTGTGGCTAAATCAAAATATTCCCACGACTGCCCAGCAATGATTCAGCTGACCCTGAAATAGTCAATGGATGGACCCTCTGGACTCAGCCCTGATCCCTAACCCTTACCTGAGTAAACTGAGGAGCTCAGTTGTGGCTTCTCCAGGATCCTGGTCTCCAGTAACATTTACAGATGTTTTATTAATTGTTACTTTTCCATTCATTCATCTGGTTTACTAATGTGTCTCACTCTCTGACAGATACTGTGGTCCTGTTGAGTTTTTACGCCTTGAACAGGTCACCATCCGTTTGGAAAGATCCAGAGGTAATGGAGGGAGTTTATGCAGCTACATTTTTATGGAAACAGTGTTTTTTGGCCTGGCCAAAATAAAGTCCCCACCTGGATGTAACTCAGCCAATAGGCACTCGCCTTCCATTGGATAATTACTGCAGTGATTAATAGGTTCCAGCATAAAATGAGGTCATGTGACTCCCTGAATATACTGAATGAGCAGGTTTTCCATCAATGGTTTTTTCTTCCCTGATGGCACAGCGGGCATATTCCAAGAGGGCAATGATCAAATTGTGCAAGAGTGGTTGAGGGAGCATGAGACATCATTTTCACACATGGATTGGCCACCGCACAGTCCAGACCTTAACCCCATTGAGGTTAATCTTTGGGATAATGTGCTGGAGAAGACTTTACGCAGCGCCGCGACTCTCCCATCATCAATACAAGATCTTGGCCACAAATTAATGCCACTCTGGACGCCAATAAATGCTGTGACATTGCATGAGCTTGTCCACACCATGCTGCGGCTAATGCGTGCCGCAATCACAGCAAAAGGCGACACAACCAGATATTGACCTTTACCTACACAATGATGGCCCCCGGGTTTGAGGTGTGACTGTGAACATTACCCTCCAATTAACGATAGTCCCTGCCAGAAAGTGTTTGGATGATTTACCCCAGGGGTCAGCAACCTTGGCCCTCAAGGTGTTTTGGAACTACATCTCCCATGATGCTCAGCTGCTGATTAGTCTGGCAGAGCTTCATGGGAAATGTAGTTCCAAAACATCTGGAGGCCAAAGTTGCTGTCCCTTGATTTAAGGGCCACTCGCAGACTCAATTGCACCCCCTCCCCCTTTAATTCAACTAAAATCTAATTTATTTATTTGAAAAAAATCACTAAAATGAAAGTGAATTGGTTGAGCGGGGCTGTGATCCTGCATCTGTTTTGACAGTGTGAGGAATGTATAACCACATGGCCCGATTTTATTTTTTTTTCCTTTTCAAGGTTTTTGACCCCCTGCGGTTTTCCCCCGAGAACACGTCGGACCGGCACTCTCACGCCTTCCTGCCCTTCTCAGCCGGACCCAGGTAATGCCGCCTTATACCTCGATAATCATTTATATCCAGATATCTTTAATTTTTAGTATTATCTGACCTTAAAGCGAGATATAAGCGGTTGGAACGGATGGGGAGATGTCCAGGAGGACGCACTTTATAGATCTGGAGTCCATATCACAGAGATACAAACTGTTATGTCTGCAACGAGATCATTTATTAACCGCGTCATTTAAAGGATAAATATTATGACCTGTCGAGACGTCTCTAAAAACATGTAGGCCTATCTGCTCGGCCCATAAACCTTCCCCCCCCCCATTGTACCTTTCCTGATCTCCCACACAGCCCCAATGCTCCCCATTACTTCTCACCCTCAGGAATTTACCTCACCTCTGTGTGTCACCGCACTCCTATCAGAGTGTAAGCTCACGTGACCAGGCCCTTCTTTTCCTACCAATCTCAGTGTGTCAACATTACTTGTCAATTTTTTGTTTTTTAAGTCCTACCAGTTGTACAGCGCTGCGGACTATGTTGGCACCTTTCAATTGTCGTAATCGACCTTTATATTATTTTTTTCCAATGAACCTGGACATAGAAACATAGAAAAATGTCGGCAGATAAGAACCTTTCGGCCCATCTAGTCGCCCAATTACATGGATACTTTACCTGGATTTATCTTTTGTTTAGGATAGCCTTATGCCTATCCCATGCTTGCTTAAATTCAATTACTGTTTTGGCCTCTACCACTTCTACTGGAAGGCTGTTCCATGTATCCACCACCCTCTCAGTAAAATAATGCTTCCTGATGTTACTTTTAAACCTTTGCCCCTCTAATCTAAGACTATGTCCTCTTGTTTTGCTACTTTGTTTCCTTTTAAATATACTCCCTTCCTCTACCTTGTGGATTCCCTTTACGTATTTAAATGTTTCTATCATATCTCCTCTGTCTCGTCTTTTTTCCAAGCTATACATGTTAAGATCATTAAGCCTTTCCTGGTAACGTTTCTCCTTCAAGCCGTACACCATTTTAGTAGCCCTTCTCTGAACTCTCTCTAAGATGTCTATATCCTTCTGGAGATACGGTCTCCAGTACTGCACACAGTACTCCAAGTGAGGTCTCACCAGTGCTCTGTACAGTGGCATGAGCACTTCCCTTTTCCTACTGCTAATACCTCTCCCTACACAACCAAGCATTCTGCCAGCATTTCCTGCTGCTCTATTACATTGACTACTTACCCTTAGATCCTCTGAAATAATAACCCCTAAATCCCTTTCCTCAGATGTTGAGGTTAGGACTGTATCAAATATTCTATATTCAGCCCTTGGGTTTTTACGTCCCAGGTGCATTATCTTGCACTTATCCACGTTAAAACTCAATTGCCACAGCTTCCACCATTTTTTTAGTTTACCTAAATCATTTGTCATTTGGCTGATCCCTCCAGGAACGTCAACCCTGTTGCAAATTTTTGTGTCATCAGCAAAAAGACATACTTTTCCATTAATACCTTCTGCAATATCACTAATAAAAATATTAAAGAGAATGGGTCCAAGTACTGACCCCTGAGGTACCCCACTGGTAACAAGACCTTGCGCCGAATAAACTCCATTTACCACAACCCTCTGTTGCCTGTCACTCAGCCACTGCCTAATCCATTCAACAATATTGGAATCCAAGATCAAAGATTGCAATTTATTGATAAGCCTTCTATGCAGAACAGTATCAAAAGTCTTACTGAAATCTAAATAAGCAATGTCTACTGCACCACCTGTGTCTATTATTTTTGTTACCCAATCAAAAAAAATCAATAAGATTAGTTTGGCATGATCTCCCTGAGGTAAACCCATGTTGTTTCTGATCCTGTAATCTATGTGTTTTTAGATGTTCAACAATCCTTTCCTTTAACATGGTTTCCATTAATTTCCCCACTACTGACGTAAGACTAACTGGCCTATAGTTCCCCAATTCCTCCCTACTACCCTTCTTGTAAATGGGCACAACATTTGCTAATTTCCAGTCTTCTGGGACGACTCCTGTTAACGGTTTTGCTATTACATCACTGAGCTCTTTTAATAATTTAGGATGGATCCCATCAGGCCCCATTGACTTATTTGTCTTTACTTTAGACAGCTGCTTTAGAACCTCCTCCTCTGTAAACTGATATGTAAATGTCTCTTTAGTGTTCTCTCCTAACTGAGGTCCCTTTCCTTCCTTTTCTTCTGCAAAGACTGAACAAAAATATTCATTGAGGCAGTCAGCGAGACTTTTATCCTCTTCTACATACCTTCCTTCCTTTGTTTTTAATCTAACTAATCCTTGTTTTACTTTTCTTTTCTCGTTTATGTATCTAAAAAATGTTTTGTCCCCCTTTTTTACTGACTGAGCTATTTTCTCTTCTGCGTGTGCTTTGGAAGCTCTTATAAATTGCGTTGCCTCTATCTTCTTCACTCTGAGTTTTTTTATAATTATTGAATGCTATCTTCTTGTTCTTCACTATTTTGGCCACTTCTGCAGAGTACCACAGTGGTTTCTTCCCTTTTTTTGTTTTTGCTAACATGCCGAATGCAATTTCCTGTGGCCTTCAATAATGCTTCCCTTAAATAATCCCATTTCTCCTGGACTCCCTTTAAACTCCTCCAGTCTGATAATGACTCCTTCACACAAAATCTCATTTTAGAAAAATCTGTTTTTTTAAAGTCTAAAACTTTTGTTTTTGTGTGGTGCGGCTCCATCCCTGTTCTTATATTAAACCACACTGATTGGTGATCACTAGATCCCAAATTTTCACCTACAATAACGTCCGATACCAAACCTCCATTTGTGAGTATTAAATCCAATATGGCCTCTTTACGGGTCGGCTCCTCAACTACTTGTGTTAGAGATAATCCCAGTAAGGAGTTTAGAATATTTGTACTCCTGGTGCACCCAGCTATTTTGGTTTTCCAGTTCACATCAGGAAGATTAAAGTCCCCCATGATAATAACTTCCCCCTTCATTGCCATTTTGGCTATTTCCTCAAGCAGCAGATTATCTAGCTCTTCTACTTGTCCAGGGGGTCTATAGATCACACCTACACGAGCTACTGTATGATTGCCAAATGTTAGCGTAACCCAAACTGACTCTATGTTCACCTCGCTCACTTTTCCATTTTCTCCAGGAACTGCATCGGCCAGAACTTTGCGATGAACGAGATGAAAGTGGCCACAGCCCTGACCTTAAAGAGGTTCCAGCTGAGCCTGGTCCCCGACACGGAGCCGATCAGAGTGCCGCAGATCGTCTTGCGTTCCACCAACGGAATCCACGTCACCCTGAAGAAGATACAGTGACAAGCGAAGGATACAGGGATGTGAGGGCAGGGTATACACTGTATCAGCTATGCAAGAGGTGGTAACAATAGACCATTCATCACACTTTATCTCAGGTTACAGAACTGGAATCAAGGTTAGAGTCTGAATCGGGAAGTGGAGGCAGAGCTTCTCGATGGAAAGCCAGCCATCTGGTATGTGCACATTTCACAGGACGCTCCGCCTGATGCCAAGACACGTCGACTCGCTACTAAATGATAAAAACAATACTCAGCGACCGAGATGCAACTGTACATGTAATAAAATGACACAATGTGTTTTTATGAAAACAAACGCAGGTGCTTGAAAACAAACAAACAATAAACAAACGCAGGTGCTTGAAAGATTCAAAATGATTATTATAAGTTATACTTTGATAAACCAATTACACAAAATAAAGAAAAGCAATGTTATGGTTTTGTTTCCTGTTTTAATATTATTTGTGAGGTGGATGACAGAGTCCAAAAGCACAGCCACAGGCAGTGCACACTATCAGCTGTGTGAGCTAAAACGCCAACGCTACATGAAAAATGTAGCGTGAGTCACTAAAAGGCAGCGCCTGACGACCCGCCAAGACATCACCGTGCCCGCGGGAGTCTGTTTACAAGATTCGTTACCGCACTAGGGAAACACTAAGACCCAGCCTGAGAGCCAGCGCTAATGCATTGTATGGTTAAAAATAAAAAGTGTTCCAGTGCAAAAAAGCATCACTTTTTTTAAAAAAAGAAAGAGAAATTGGAACCCCAAAAATTCGCCAGAAAAATACCAAATAAATTCTAAAAATTCAATAAATAAAAAGGCTTTTTGATTTAAAAAAATAAACGGTTGAATAAATAAGGAATAAAAACAATGATATTTTTTACATTGGATCCTATGGGCTTCGCACACGGCAGGTTTTCCTATACAATGCATCTTCTCACGTTTCCCCAAAGCCGCCGGTTTAACCATACAATGCATCTTTTACACGTAAACTGCATCCAGAGAGCCGAGAGACACCTGCGCTGCGTTCCTTTCAATCCCCTGTTAAATGCCTGGTAATTTTGGGGACTTTTGATGTGGGTTTTTTCCCTTTTTTTTCTCCCTTTTCCGTCAGTTAACACCAGGGTTGAGCAGTAGGTAAATTTTTGTCATTACCGTCGGCATTAAAATTATCGCCGGGACTAAACGATCTGTTGGTTAGAATAGCGCAAGTGCTCTGTCGCGCTGCCCGTGTTAAGTATAGGAGGCGGTAAGTACAGGAAGCTCGCACTACGTATCGTTAATTACCGCACGCTAAGGCTAAGGTCAGACGAAAGCATTTTTAACGTGAGTTTAGCCGCACGAAATCACGGCCGTGCTAGCAGCAAATGACGTCCAATGCCGGGTAACATACGAAGAACGGCCGCACAAAAGTGCGTCCGCACAACGCAAGTGGCCAACGAACGCATTTTTTCGAGAACGTCAAACCGCTACTACTGACGTACAGAGTGCGCTGCGTCCGCTAGCGGCGTGTTTGCGTGATTGGGAGACGTCAGACGCTGCTAATGTCCGGCCAACATAACGTCCAGACGCAAAAAGTGTTTTATTGATGATCCGTACAAAATCACGGACGAAAATGCGCATCGTATGACCGCTATCGCGTATTCCGTGAAAAAATGCGTCCATTCGTTCGAACGCACTTTTTCACGGACAACGCGAAAAATGCGTTAGTCTGACCCTAGCCTTAGTGGTTTTCGCCGTTTGCAGCGAGAGGCAAACGATCTGTCGGTCCGGCGCTAGACTAGATTTAGCAGGCGCTAACGTGAAATCAGGCAGACGCCAGGGTTAGCTCACACCAGCTGATAGAACCCTGTGTGTTTTTGCCTTCTTTTGGATCAACAGCAGTAGGTGATGTGGGAAAAGCTGAACTCGATCGGCGCATATGTAACTATAGGGGTTATTCAGAGAGCTCTCGCACTCCCTGCACTTCAGGGAATCAAATTCGCCGACACTGCGGTAAATTCAGAATTCACCACAGGGTTCCCAAAGTGCAGGGAAAAGCCGAACGAATCCGATCAATCGCCGAAAATCCACTGATATGATCCGAAAATATCGGATCACTTCGGAACCGCTGCAGAAAACCCGCCAAACGTACACGACGATCTGACGCAAACCCGTCGAACACGTCCAAAAAAAGCCAACGATCCGCCGAAGACGTCTATAACCAGCCGCCGGAAAAAAGCCAACAAGCCGACGAACGGGTTAAAAAACCAAACAATTGAAACGCTGTTTGCAAGAAAACTACTGGAAGAAAGTGTCTGGAATTTACATATAAAATCTAATGAATGATAATAAAAAGGGCTGTTACAGAAAAAAGAAAAAACGCTTTTAGAAATAAAAATGAATGTGTCCATGAATATTTTGTGACCTGTATGTTGTGTCTTTGTATTGCAGATCATGTTATAACTAACAGATGGGGATAAATAATGCTGTGTTTTATTTCTCATGATTTTTCTGCTTTCTTCCGCCCTGAATGTGTTAATACTGATCTGTCACATGCTTATCCCATTTGCCATTTCCTAATGTCAGGTCCATTGGTGTAGTTTGCTTTCTTAGCCACTAGAGGGCAGAGCTGATCTATGTATTTGAGCATTCAGAGTTTCCAAGACTTGATTTAATACAATTACATGTTTTAATAAAGCGCTAATAAGTTCTGTAGCGCTGTACAATACCTAACAATATATATATATACACAGTATATAGGGTTTGGGGGTAAATTATTGGAAAATTCATTATTAAAAATGTGCAAAAAAGAAGAGACAAATTTGAATATGTTGCTCAAGGAGATACCCCAATCCAGGATTTAGCAACCTAAGCCCTCAGATGTTTTGGAACTACATTTCCCATGCTACTTTGACAACCCAATGAGTACCTGAGCCTCATGGGAGACGTAGTTGATAAACATTTGTAGGGCCAAGGTTGCTGACCCCTGATCTAAGCTACATCTACTTTCTAAGAAGAAATAATAATATCATGAAAAGGGAAACTGTGGGGTTTTTAAAGAGACAAAAAAAAGAGAGTTTACAATCAATGTTTATTACACTGTAAAACACTGATCCACCCAGAGACACCTCCCAGAATTCCTGCTTCTCATAAAGAAACCCTGAGTACACACAGAGACAAAGTGCATGGAAACACATAAGGGGTTAGGCTAGGGTCAGACTGAGGCAGTGCGAACGCGCGTGCAGGCGCACTTAATCACGGCCGCACTAGCAGCAAATGACGGGCAATGACGGCCAATATACGAAGTACAGTCGCACGAACGTCCGGCTGCGCAACGCAAGTGGAAAATGAACGCATTTTTTCGAGAACGTAAAACCGCTAGTACGGTTGTACAGAGTGCGCTGCGTCCGCTAGCGGCGTGTGTGTGTGATTTGGAGATGTCAGACCCTGCTAATGTCCAGCCTACATAACGTCCAGACACAAAAAGTGTTTTATTGATGATCCGTACAAAATCACGAACGCAAATGCGCATCGTATGACCGCTATCGCGTACTCCGTGAAAAAATGCGTCCATCCGTTCGAACGCACTTTTTCACAGACAACGTGAAAATGCGTTCGTCTGACCCTAGCCTTATTCAAAGAGATCCGAATTGCTTGAGAAAGGTAACTGAAAATCAGCGTTCGGTTACCTTTCCTGGCCATTCGGCTATCCAGAGAGCAGGCAGTTTGCCAAATCCTGCCGAATTGCCTGCACATACGGTGCCTGTTCGGTGTCTGTTCGAGGGCAGTGAAATCCCCATAGAGAAGCAATGCTTCGGCTATTCAGAGAACACAAACCAGCAGTGAAAGGTTTCCCTAATGCCCTGCCATTCGGTGATTTAATTCGGCAGGTTTATTCAGGCGCATCCCATAGGCTTCAATGTTAAAAATATTCCCGTTTTAATTCAATATCTAATAAACCGTTAATTATAAAATTCTGCAGTAAAAAGTCTCTTTATTTATAGATTTTTAAGGAAATTTTAAGCATTTTTCTGGATTTTTATTGTTTTTTAAAAAAGTCCAATTTTTTTTATTTTTTTAACTTTACTTATTTTTTCTGTAACAGCCCTTTTTATTATCATTCATTGGATTTTATATGTAACTTTCAGACATTTTCGCTCAGTAGTTTCTTTGCAAACAGCGTTTCACTTTTCAAACATTCAAGCAAACTGTTTTTCTAATTTATTCACTGTATTCGTCTGCGGTGTCGACTTTTTCCGGCGGCTTCGCTGCGTGTGATCGGCTCCTGCTCGGGTTTTTCTGGTGTCTTCGACGGGTTAATGCAGATGTTTTTACGGGTTTTCTGCGTGCATTCGCCAGGTTTTCGGCGGATTTTCCCTTCACTACAACGGCCCTGTGGTGTTTGCTGAATACACCGCAGGGTCGCCGAAATGGGATCGGCAAAATGAACCGAATTGAAGAGAACGAAAAGTCACCGAACGTGCAGTGACTTCTCGATTCTCTTTGAATAACCCTGCATCATGTTTTAGTGTTTACATTTTATTCCTTCATGCAGAGGGGGGGCACATGAAAGGAGCTGCCCTGAGACATGTAGCTATTGGCGATGCACCGCTTGTCTTTAAGGTTCCTGGAGAAGAACAGTCTTGGGAAAAAGGACACAAATGTTTGTTAATTCAGTTTCCAGGTTTTGCAGCGAGTTATTTGGAGGGATGAGGTATTAGGGGGGCAGATAGAGGGTATGGGGTCTTAAATGTAAACAGATCTCTAGTGTAGGTCACGCTGACTAGGCATGATGAGAGTTGTATTCATGACCTATTGGGGCTTTATGTCAATAAAAATGTATATTAGAACAAGAGCAAAGGATCTTATTTACAGCAAGTGATTCTATTCTAACATCGTTTATTATACTTTACAGACTCATTGGTGGGAGATTTATTACTGTGCAGCTCTGTTATACACCCGCACACCCTGAATATATGGAGGAGCCCCTAAAAAGACACCCGCACACCCTGAATATATGGAGGAGCCCCTAAAAAGACACCCACACACCCTGAATATATGGAGGAACCCCTAAAAAGACACCCACACACCCTGAATATATGGAGGAACCCCTAAAAACACACCCGCACACCCTGAATATATGGAGGAACCCCTAAAACGACACCCTGAATATATGGAGGAGCCCCTAAAAATACACCCGCACACCCTGAATATATGGAGGAGCCCCTAAAAAGACACCCACACACCCTGAATATATGGAGGAGCCCCTAAAAAGACACCCGCACACCCTGAATATATGGAGGAGACCCTAAAAAGATACCCGCACACCCTGAATATATGGAGGAGCCCCTAAAAACACACCCGCACACCCTGAATATATGGAGGAACTCCTAAAAAGACACCCGCACACCCTGAATATATGGAGGAGCCACTAAAAAGACACCCACACACCCTGAATATATGGAGGAACCCCTAAAAAGACACCCACACACCCTGAATATATGGAGGAACCCCTAAAAAGACACCCACACACCCTGAATATATGGAGGAACCCCTAAAAAGACACCCACACACCCTGAATATAAGGAGGAGCCCCTAAAAATACACCCGCACACCCAGAATATATGGAGGAGCCCCTAAAAAGACACCCACACACCCTGAATATATGGAGGAGCCCCTAAAAAGACACCCGTACACCCTGAATATATGGAGGAGCCCCTAAAAATACACCCACACACCCTGAATATATGGAGGAACCCCTAAAAAGACACCCACACACCCTGAATATATGGAGGAGCCACTAAAAAGACACCCACACACCCTGAATATATGGAGGAGCCCCTAAAAAGACACCCGCACACCCTGAATATATGGAGGAACTCCTAAAAAGACACCCCCACAAAGCTTTATATCAGGGATCTCAAACTCCTGTCCCTCAGATGTTTCTGATCTACACCTCCAGTGATTCTCTGGCCATCTATTGCGTTCAAAGAATTCTGGGAATTGTAGGCAATCAGTATCTGTGGTGCCAGAATTTCGGATCTGCTTTGTAGGAATTGCAGTCCATCAAATGTCACTTTTGTCCTGGCTATACCCGTCCAGCAGGATGAAGAAAGCGAAATACCAAACTTCTAACTGGTACCTGCACCCACTCCCAGCACCACTGCAAGTGTCTGTGAGAGGCTCATGGGAGTTGTAGTCCATCATCGACGATAAACACAGTCGAGGTGACCAAGTAGGATCGGGATAGAGAAATACCAGGCCTCTACCTGTTACTGACTACAACTCCCATTAAGCTTTAAGCATCTACAGCGTTGTCGGCGCTTGTCAGCCGTTGATGGGAGTTGTAGTCCATTAACCCTTCGGTAGCTGACAAGCCCTGAATCAGCAGGTTAAAACCCCAGGCCAGCGGTTATCCCCGGCCATCGCTTGGAGATTGCTGAACGCCGGTTGAAGTGACGGGATATGTATCAGGGAGATAATCAGGCGCGGGTGTCATTGCTACACATTGCAGCATTTTTTATCTTCTCCTCCAGTCATGTCACCGCGGCTGCAGCGGCCCAGATAATTGAGTTTATTCATGCAGATGGCGCATTATCAGCTCCTACAGGAGGAGCTTTCAGACAGTTAGGATGCCTCTTGCCAGCGAGAGATTAGCTTCCCCTGAGAATAATTAGCAAAATAATCCCAAAACCCTGTTTTTTTCTACCAAAAAATAAATAAATAATATATTTTAAAAAAAGAGAATATTCCGGCTCATCTTTTATTTGTAGCAGGTGTAATAGGACGATAACGGGGGCACGGGGCGTGTGTGCGTGTGTGTGTGTGTGTGTGTGTGTGTGTGTGTGTGTGTGTTTGGGGGGCTGCCTGTCTGTCTGTCTCATTTCGCGTTTTCATGGCGGACGCGTTTCTGCAAATTCCAGGCTTCGAGCTCCCATGATCCATTGCGAGAAGATCCCCATCCTAGCACCGGCAGCACTGAGGCTTCTCGGGGAGGTCCGGGACGATACGACCGGACGTCCATCGCACAGACAGGAAAGCAAGGATCAATTTAACACTTCATGTGCCGGAGAGACGCCTGGCTTTTGGGGAGCAAACCTACTCGGTCATCATCCAATGCCATCGTCAATAATGCTCCAACCTGTCTCTTAAAGCCCAGTTATTGACGTATTTGGTTCCTTTATTCACTAAACTGCGATCAAGTTTGAATTTTAAAAAACACTCTAATAAAAAAAATCTCCTGTCCTGTTTTTTTGCCCTTAGGCTAGGGTCAGACGAACGCATTTTCGCGTTGTCCATGAAAAAGTGCGTTCGAACGAATGGACGTATTTTTTCACGGAATACGCGATAGCGGTCATACGATGCGCCGTTTCGTCCGTGATTTTGTACGGATCATCAATAAAACACTTTTTGCGTCTGGACGTTATGTTGGCCGGACGTGTGCAGCGTCTGACGTCTCCTAATCACGCAAACACGCCGCTATGCGGACGCAGCGCACTCTGTACATCAGTAGTAGCGGTTTGACGTTCTCGAAAAAATGCGTTCGTTTGCCGCTTGCGTTGCGCGGACGAACTTTCGTGTGGCCGTTCTTCGTATGTTACCCGGCATTGGACGTCATTTGCTGCTAGCACGGCCGTGATTTCATGCGTCTAAACGCACGTTAAAACTGCGTTCGTCTGACCTTAGCCTTAATTAATTGGCCGGATCGGACGCTGCTGACTGTCGCTGGCCAATTATATTTTCCTTTTATATTAGCTATGAATACTCACCGTATCCCCCCGGCGTCTGCGGCTCACCCCGTCAGCTCAGGGCTTCCAATATCCACACGTCCCTGCAGCTGTTTTACGCACATTGCGTTCCTAAGGCTGGGGTCAGACCAGCGCACTTTTAACGTGCGTTCTGGCGCACATAATTACGGCCGCACTAGCAGCAGATGACGGGCAATGACGGCCAATATACGAAGTACGGTCGCACAAAAGTCCGGCCGTGCAACTCAAGTGGAATTTGAACGCATTTTTTTGAGAACGCTGAACCGCTAGTACTGACGTACTGAGTGCGCAGCTGCGGCATAGCGGCGTGTGTGCGTGATTAGGAGATGTCAGACGCTGCTAATGTCCAGCCTACATAACGTCCAGACGCAAAAAGAGTTTTATTGACGATCCGTACCAAATCACGCCCGAAAATGCGCGTCGTCTGACCGTTTTTGCGCATTCCGTGAACAAATCCGTCAATGCGTTCGGACGCACTTTTTCACGTTCGCGGGGAAAAATGCTTTCGTCTGACCCTAGCCTTAGGGTAACTCACTCGGAGCGTGGTTACTGTATCTCACGCGTTCCGCAGCGCCTGCGCACGATGAAGGATTACAACTCCATGAACACTTGTTACTGCGGGCGGTTTTGGAGAAAGTGATGTCACCATGCAGAGCGTGCTGACATCAAAAAGGACTGATCTGGTAACTAGCAGGCAGGAAATACAAAATCCCGGCTGCACGGTAACGCACATGTGGGCAGAGGAAACTACTCACACTACATTTCCTGCCAAAGAGACAGGAGGGGGACTCTGGATTGCATTTACAAAATTACATGTTTTTATAAAACACCAACAAGTTCCGTAGTGCAGTACAATGAGAGGACAAAACAACCAAACACACATATAAGTTAGACCCACTGAGAACAGCAGGAGAGAAGTCCCTGCTCAAGAGCTTACAATCTAGGAGGAGTTGGGTGACACACGTAAGGGGTTTTTCAAGGAGCACCGAAATTCCACCGAAAAATCACCAAAAATCCACCGATACTATCCAAAAAAATCAGATGGATTTGAAACGCCGCAGATAAAGTTCCGAACGCACCCGACGATACGCTTCAAAACCGCTGAACGCATCCGAAAAAAGCCGACAATCCATCGAACAGAGAGCCGACCAGCCGCCGGAAAAAGGTGACAATCCATTGATCAGAGAGCCGACCAGCCGCCGGAAAAAGGTGACAATCCAGAGAGCCGACCAGCCGCCGGAAAAAGGTGACAATCCATCGAACAGAGAGCCGACCAGCCGCCGGAAAAAGGTGCCAATCCATCGTACAGAGAGCCGACAAGCCGCCGGAAAAAGGCGACAACCCATCGAACAGAGAGCCAACCAGCCGCCGGAAAAAGGTGACAATCCATCGAACAGAGAGCCGATCAACCGCCGGAAAAAGGTGACAATCCATCGAACAAAGAGCCTACCAGCCGCCGGAAAAAGGTGCCAATCCATCGTACAGAGAGCCGACAAGCCGCCGGAAAAAGGCGACAACCCATCGAACAGAGAGCCAACCAGCCGCCGGAAAAAGGCGACAACCCATCGAACAGAGAGCCGACAAGCCGCCAGAAAAAGGCGACAATTCATCGAACAGAGAGCCGGCAAGCCGCCGGAAAAAGGTGCCAATCCATCGTACAGAGAGCCGACAAGCCGCCGGAAAAAGGCGACAACCCATCGAACAGAGAGCCAACCAGCCGCCGGAAAAAGGTGACAACCCATCGAACAGAGAGCCAACCAGCCGCCGGAAAAAGGTGACAATCCATCGAACAGAGAGCCGACCAGCCGCCGGAAAAAGGTGACAATCCATCGAACAGAGAGCCGATCAGCCGCCGGAAAAAGGTGACAATCCATCGAACAGAGAGCCGACCAGCCGCCGGAAAAAGGTGCCAATCCATCGTACAGTGAGCCGACAAGCCGCCGGAAAAAGGCGACAACCCATCGAACAGAGAGCCAACCAGCCGCCGGAAAAAGGCGACAATCCATCGAACAGAGAGCTGACCAACCGCCGGAAAAAGGTGCCAATCCATCGTACAGAGAGCCGACAAGGCGCCGGAAAAAGGCGACAACCCATCGAACAGAGAGCCAACCAGCCGCCGGAAAAAGGCGACAACCCATCGAACAGAGAGCCGACAAGCCGCCAGAAAAAGGCGACAATCCATCGAACAGAGAGCCGGCAAGCCGCCGGAAAAAGGTGCCAATCCATCGTACAGAGAGCCGACAAGCCGCCGGAAAAAGGCGACAACCCATCGAACAGAGAGCCAACCAGCCGCCGGAAAAAGGCGACAACCCATCGAACAGAGAGCCGACAAGCCGCCAGAAAAAGGCGACAATCCATCGAACAGAGAGCCGGCAAGCCGCCGGAAAAAGGTGCCAATCCATCGTACAGAGAGCCAACAAGCCGCCGGAAAAAGGCGACAACCCATCGAACAGAGAGCCAACCAGCCGCCGGAAAAAGGTGACAATCCATCGAACAGAGAGTCGACCAGCCGCCGGAAAAAGCCGACAATCCATTGAACAGAGAGCCGATCAGCCGCCGTTAAAAGGTGACAATCCATCGAACAAAGAGCCGATCAGCCGCCGGAAAAAGGTGACAATCCATCGAACAAAGAGCCGATCAGCCGCCGGAAAAAGGTGCCAATCCATCGTACAGAGAGCCAACAAGCCGCCGGAAAAAGGCGACAACCCATCGAACAGAGAGCCAACCAGCCGCCGGAAAAAGGTGACAATCCATCGAACAGAGAGCCGACCAGCCGCCGGAAAAAGCCGACAATCCATTGAACAGAGAGCCGACCAGCCGCCGGAAAAAGCCGACAATCCATCGAACAGAAAGCCGACTAGCCGCCAGAAAAAGGCAACAATCCATCGAACAGAGAGCCAACCAGCCGCCGGAAAAAGGCAACAAGCCACCAAACGAGGTACAAAAAGGAACAACGCCACTTTAAGACTGTGTTTGCAAAAAAACTGCTTCACAAAAACGCCTGAAAATAAAATCTATGCTCCTATGAATAGTAATAAAAAGGTCTGTTACAGGAATTTAAAAAAAAACGCTATTTGAAAAGAATTTAAAAAGATATTCCTGAAAAATGCCTGAAAATCATAAAAAAAATCAATAAATAAAGAGACTTTTTGCTGCAAATTAAAATAATAAACGGTTTATTAGATATTGTATTAAAACTGAATATTTTTAATATTGAAACCTATCAGGGTTATTCAAAGAGATCCGAATTGCTGGAGAAAGGTAACCGAATGCTGAAAATCAGCGTTCGGTTACCTTTCTTGGCCATTCAGCTATCCAGAGAGCCGGCAATTCGCCAAATCCTGGCGAATTGCCTGCACATACGGTGCCTGTTCGGTGCCTGTTCGAGGGCAGTGAAATCCCCATAGAGAAGCAATACTTCAGCTATTCAGAGAACACAAACCAGCAGTTAAAGGTTCCCCTAATGCCCTGCCATTCGGTGGTTTAATTCGGCAGATTTATTCAGGAGAATCCCATAGGCTTCAATGTTAAAATATTCCCTAATACGTCAATGCGTTCGGACGCACTTTTTCACGTTCGCGGGGAAAAATGCTTTCGTCTGACCCTAGCCTAAAGGGTACAATGGGGGCAATGGAGTGAGCTGATTGGCTTCTTAAAACACTAAAGTTTATATATTTATTTATTTATAAAGGATTTTACCAGGAAGGATACATTGAGATTTCTCTCGTTTTCAGTATGTCCTGGGTTCAAGAACATTGAATTGTTACAGTCGTTACAGAAATACAAAGTAATAAAATGCAAGATATTATAAACAAAACACAAATATACAGATTAACCCAGAAAATAAATATGTAGCAAATAATAAACAGGGTTATTCAAACAGAATCAAAAAGCCACCGCACGTTCGGTGACTTTTCGTTCTCTTCAATTCGGTGGGATTTGGCGATCCCATTTCGGCGATCCTGCGGTGTATTCAGCGAGCAACACAGGGCCGCCGTAATGCAGGGAAAAGCCGCTGAAAACCCGCCAAAAACGCACCGCAAAACCAGGCGAATGCACACCGAAACCCGTAAAAACATTTGGATTAACCCCGCCGAACACGCCGGAGAAACCCAAGCAGATGCCGATCACAGCGCAGAGCAGCCGCCGGAAAAACCCGACATCTCAGACGAATGGAGTGAAAAAAAAAAACCAGTACGCTTGAATGTTTGAAAAGTGAAACGCTGTTTGCAAAGAAACTACAGAACGAAAATGTCTGAAATTTACATATAAAATCCAATGAATGATAATAAAAAGGGCTGTTACAGAAAAAATAAGTAAACGATTTAGAAAAAATACAGAAAAATGCCTAAAAGATCCTAAAATATCTATAAATAAAGAGACTCTTTACTGCAGAATATTATGATCAACAGTTTATTAGATATTGGATTAAAACGGGAATATTTTTAACATTGAAGCCTATGGGATTCGCCTGAATAAACCTGCCGAATGAAACCACCGAATGGCAGGGCATTCCGGGAACTTTTCACTGCTGGTTTGTGTTCTCTGAATAGACGAAGCATTGCTTCTCTATGGGGATTCACTGCCCTCGAACAGGCACCGAACAGGCACCATATGTGCAGGCAATTCGCCAGGAATTGGCGTACTGCCTGCTCTCTGGATAGCCGAATGGCCAGGAAAGGTAGCCGAATGGCCAGGAAAGGTAGCCGAACGCTGATTTCAGTGTTCGGTTACCTTTCACCAGCAATTCGGATCTCTTTGATCTCTTTGAATAACCCTATGTATGTGGTCAGGATGTGCAACAAAACCCCACATCTGCAGAGCCCGAGATGTGTAAATCTGTCCATTCTTTTGTTACACTCAGCATTTAGTAAATAGACTCCTGTGTTTATGTTTCAAAGATACAATAAACCTCAAATGTATCAAGACATTGTAACAATAAACAAGAAAAGGTTTTCTTCCATGACAGAGAGTCATCTGGCAGTAGCTGAGCAGGACAGGAGTGGTGGACTGTGACGGTGTTAGGTATAAGATCGGTATGAGCAGATCCTACGGCCTGTTCTTTAACAGGACTGTGCAAAGGAAGTAATGGACCCCTATGGAGACTTGAATAAAGGAGATTTCACCTACAGGTGGGGGAAATGTAATCACAGGTAGGATGCTGAATCCTCTGCCTTCAGAACTTGTTCCGCCTGATTTGACAGATCATTTCCTGGACGGGTTGGATGATCTTCTTCTCTTGGAGATATTCATTAATCAGTGATAATGATTTGTTAATTAACCGAAAAATCTTATTGTCTTCATGGGATCTAAAATGATTTCATATTTCTATTTCTGTGGAACAGATGAAAATCTGCTGTTTTCCATTTTATTACTGGATCCGCAGCGGTCACATATACAGGAGAGGTTGGGTGTGATGGACTGAAGGCTTTGCATGACCTGCATACAATGTAACAAAGCAGCCTCCAGGAATTCTTAAAGGAAGGTCTTCATGGTCTCTCTGGTCCTTTCCATTACAGATGTTTATCTGATGGGACATCTCCTGGCTCCAAAGATGGATAAGTGGTTTGCTGACAGTTCAAGACCAGTAGTCGCCTGTCTGGTCCTTCTGATGCCATTTGTGAGAATTCAGTAGCCACCGTCTTATTGCTTCACAGAGACCCCAGACAAAAGCCCAGGAACTTTATGGCTTCCTGATAACAACGGCTTTAAACCCAAAGACACAGAGCTGGTCTTTCACCGTGATTACCATTCCATGATGAGTGTTTTGTTTTTACTTTTTCATTTATTTGCTGCATTTAGGCCGGGGTCAGACGAGCGCGCTAGGTACACCCATACTGACGTGCCTCCCAGCGTCCGTCGCAGCGTTGTGACGCTTCGATGGGGTGAGTCACACACTGTAGCGCGCGCACGAATTGCGCTACAAGTGGATGTGCAGAAAGCATCCCCGCGAAAACGCCTTGCAACGCTGAGCGCACTAACTGCGCTCAAAGAGGGGGCCAGACGGACGTCAGAGTGGAAGGATGCCCTCAAAAACGCTCGTCTGACCCCGGCCTTAACCTGTTCGTTGAAACGTGTCTGACGTCTTGCTTTGCAAAACCAGAATCCGATCATTTGGACAAGAATTCTGTATGTATTGCTGTGCAGATCTGTTATACACTCACACACTCCCCAAGTATATGGAGGAGCCCCTAAAAAGACACCTGCACACCCTGAATATATGGAGGAGCCCCTAAAAAGACACCCGCACACCCTGAGTATATGGAGGAGCCCCTAAAAAGACACCTGCACACCCTGAATATATGGAGGAGCCCCTAAAAGACACCCGCACACCCTGAATATATGGAGGAACCCCTAAAAACACACCCGCACACCCTGAATATATGGAGGAGACCGTAAAAAGACACCCGTACACACTGAATATATGGAGGAATCCCTAAAAACACCCGCACACCCTGAATATATGGAGGAGCCCCTAAAAAGACACCCGCACACCCTGAATATAAGGAGGAGCCCCTAAAAAGACACCCGCACACCCTGAATATATGGAGGAGCCCCTAAAAAGACACCCGCACACCCTGAATATATGGAGGAACCCCTAAAACCCCCAACACCCGGAATATATGGAGGAACCCCTAAAAACACACCCACACACCCTGAATATATGGAGGAGCCCCTAAAAGACACCCGCACACCTTGAATATATGGAGGAGCCCTAAAAAGACACCCACACACCCTGAATATATGGAGGAACCCCTAAAAATACACCCACACACCCTGGATATATGGAGGAGCCCTAAAAAGACACCCACACACCCTGAATATATGGAGGAGCCCCTAAAAAGACACCTGCACACCCTGAATATATGGAGGAGCCCCTAAAAAGACACCCACACACCCTGAATATATGGAGGAGCCCCTAAACCCCAACACCCGGAATATATGGAGGAACCCCTAAAAACACACACCCACACACCCTGAATATATGGAGGAGCTCCTAAAAAGACACCTGCACACCCTGAATATATGGAGGAGCCCCTAAAAAGACACCCGCACACCCTGAATATATGGAGGAGCCCCTAAAAAGACACCCACACACCCTGAATATATGGAGGAGCCCCTAAAAAGACACCCGCACACCCTGAATATATGGAGGAGCTCCTAAAAAGACACCTGCACACCCTGAGTATATGGAGGAACCCCTAAAAAGACACCCGCACACCCTGAATATATGGAGGAACCCCTAAAAACACACCGCACACCCTGAATATATGGAGGACCCCTAAAAACACACCCACACACCCTGAATATATGGAGGAACCCCTAAAAACACACCCACACACCCTGAATATATGGAGGCGCCCCTAAAAAGACACCCACACACCCTGAATATATGGAGGAGCTCCTAAAAAGACACCTGCACACCCTGAGTATATGGAGGAGCCCCTAAAAAGACACCCACACACCCTGAATATATGGAGGAGCTCCTAAAAAGACACCTGCACACCCTGAGTATATGGAGGAGCCCCTAAAAAGACACCCCACACCCTGAATATATGGAGGAACCCCTAAAACACCCCACACCCTGAATATATGGAGGAGCTCCTAAAAAGACACCTGCACACCCTGAGTATATGGAGGAGCCCCTAAAAAGACACCCGCACACCCTGAATATATGGAGGAACCCCTAAAAACACACCCGCACACCCTGAATATATGGAGGAACCCCTAAAAACACACCCGCACACCCTGAATATATGGAGGAGCCCCTAAAAAGACACCCGCACACCCTGAGTATATGGAGGAACCCCTAAGGCTAGGGACAGATGAGCGCATTTTCTGCGGCCACCGTCAAAATGTACGTCGATGCGTGCGCACGCATTTTTTCACGGAATACGCTTAAGTGGTCAGACGATGCGCAATTCTGGACGTATTTCATGACGATGGGGTGAAAAGAAGTCTAGGGAAATCCGGCTGTTTGAACGTTATGTTGGCCGCACACTAGCAGCGTCTGACATCTCCTAATCACGCACACACGCTGCTATGCGGCCGCAGCGCACTCTGTACGTCAGTACCAGCGGTTTAACGTTCTCGAAAAAATGCGTTCATTTTCCACTTGCGTTGCGCGGCCGGACTTTTGTGCGACCGTACTTCGTATATTGGCTGTCATTGCCCGGCATCTGCTGCTAGTGCGGCCGTGATTATGTGCGCCAGAACGCGCGTTCGCACTGCCTCAGTCTGACCCTAGCCTAAAAGACACCCGCACACCCTGAATATATGGAAGAGCCTTTAAAAAGACACCCGCACACCCTGAATATATGGAGGAGCCTTTAAAAAGACACCCGCACACCCTGAATATATGGAGGAGCCCCTGCAAAGACACCCGCACACCCTGAATATATGGAGGAACCCCTAAAAAGACACCCGCACATCCTGAATATATGGAGGAGCCCCTAAAAATACACCCACACACCCTGAATATATGGAGGAGACCCTAAAAAGACACCCACATACCCTGAATATATGGAGGAACCCCTAAAAATACACCCACACACCCTGGATATATGGAGGAGCACCTAAAAAGACACCCACACACCCTGAATATATGGAGGAGCCCCTAAAAATACACCCACACACCTTGAATATATGGAGGAGCCCTAAAAAGACACCCACACACCCTGAATATATGGAGGAACCCCTAAAAATACACCCACACACCCTGGATATATGGAGGAGCCCCTAAAAAGACACCCACACACCCTGAATATATGGAGGAGACCGTAAAAAGACACCCGCACACCCTGAAT
This sequence comes from Leptobrachium leishanense, assembly GCA_009667805.1. Lineage (NCBI taxonomy): Eukaryota > Metazoa > Chordata > Amphibia > Anura > Megophryidae > Leptobrachium > Leptobrachium leishanense. The sequence continues at coordinate 13,637,602 of CM019070.1, forward strand.
ATATGGAGGAATCCCTAAAAACACCCGCACACCCTGAATATATGGAGGAGCCCCTAAAAAGACACTCGCACACCCTGAATATATGGAGGAGCCCCTAAAAAGACACCCACACACCCTGAATATATGGAGGAGCCCCTAAAACCCCCAACACCCGGAATATATGGAGGAACCCCTAAAAACACACCCACACACCCTGAATATATGGAGGAGCTCCTAAAAAGACACCTGCACACCCTGAATATATGGAGGAGCCCCTAAAAAGACACCCGCACACCCTGAATATATGGAGGAGCCCCTAAAAAGACACCCACACACCCTGAATATATGGAGGAGCCCCTAAAAAGACACCCGCACACCCTGAATATATGGAGGAGCCCCTAAAAAGACACCCGCACACCCTGAATATATGGAGGAGCCCCTAAAAAGACACCCGCACACCCTGAATATATGGAGGAGCCCCTAAAAAGACACCCGCACACCCTGAATATATGGAGGAACCCCTAAAAAACACCCGCACACCCTGAATATATGGAGGAAACCCTAAAAAACACCCACACACCCTGAATATATGGAGGAGCCCCTAAAACCCCCAACACCCGGAATATATGGAGGAACCCCTAAAAACACACCCACACACCCTGAATATATGGAGGAGCTCCTAAAAAGACACCTGCACACCCTGAATATATGGAGGAGCCCCTAAAAAGACACCCGCACACCCTGAATATATGGAGGAGCCCCTAAAAAGACACCCACACACCCTGAATATATGGAGGAGCCCCTAAAAAGACACCCGCACACCCTGAATATATGGAGGAGCCCCTAAAAAGACACCCGCACACCCTGAATATATGGAGGAGCCCCTAAAAAGACACCCGCACACCCTGAATATATGGAGGAGCCCCTAAAAAGACACCCACACACCCTGAATATATGGAGGAACCCCTAAAAAACACCCGCACACCCTGAATATATGGAGGAACCCCTAAAAAACACCCACACACCCTGAATATATGGAGGAGGAAAAAAAATTGAAATGAAGTAATTGCAAAATGTGTTTTTTTCTCTGTTCTGCGTTAGAGGCAATCTATGCTTTTACATATAAAACAAACAATGCCGCTGCACTAACTCAGCAACAGATTCTGCTCCTACTTCTTCATGATTTGACGCAGAGAGAAACTGTTTCAGTTTTTTAAATGGTTTTTTTTTAATTAGTTTGCCTCAGAAACAATAATTTAGAAAGTCATTTTGGCACATTTCTTTTTGTTTGGGGGTTCGAGGCGCTCCACATTTCTGTGCCTACAGGCTCCTGAGATGCACATCCGGCCCTGGGGGGGCCGCACAGCTACATCTAACCATATAAAGTTCATGAATGATCATGGTGACCGTAGTGTCCCTTTAAAGCAGGGCTGCCAGATTCCAGCCCCTTCCCAGATGTTGATGTGCTACAGTTCCCAGAATTCTTCCCATGTAACAGATGGCCAGGGAATCATGGGAATTGTAGTTCAGAAACATCTGGGAGGCCGGAGTTTGACAGCCCTGCTTTAAAGCTTTCTGGACCTCATGGGAAGGTTTGCGGTTCCATGGTTGGCTGTAGCCATCACTGCATGAGACGCAAAGATTGCAACAATGTTTCTGTGGGTGAACCTGCCGGGATCAAAGCATCTGAAAATGTTATGAAAGCTGCAACAATCCCGACCTGGAATCCTGTATTTTATTAACACCCTCCCTGTGACGATACGCACGAGATACAGTCATTTTTTCCCAAGCTGATGAATGCAGAGTGAAATGACACAGTGCGGCGGGAGTGATGAGTCTCATTGCCTGCTGGGTTATATAGTCAGCTCTTTGCCTCTACCTTTTCATCAGCCTGAGTTACACAATGTAGCCAGAGTGCTATCAGCTGGTGATTTTATCTGCGGGCCTCGTCGGGCCACCAGAGCTTGGGGTTTTACCGCAGTATCAGCGTCTGGCTCAGCAAGAACTTACTTACACAATCCCTATCTTCCTGCCAGGAGCCGCCATTGCCATGTATCGTCCCGGCGCACGCGGCGATGATCGCTGATACTACAGAAAAATAATTCATTGTGAATGACATTTAGACATCTGGGCGACGCTGATTGCAATCTATCTTTTTTTTCTTTTGATTCGGTTCGCTGTCGCTGCCGTCGACGCAATGACGCTGATTGCCAGCAGCATCTCGCGTGGAATGCGGCTAATGAGCCCGAGTCTTAGCTAGCCGTCAGCTGTATTGCATAGTATGCCAGCGCGCCAACAGCGAGAGGACATCTACAGAGCCTCTATTAATGGGTAATGAAGTAGCGCCCCCCCCCAGTCACGTATTTAGGGGATGTCAGCAGAAAATGCAGTATTTGGTCTGGAGGTTTATCAGATTCCGTTGCACGAGTTGCCTGAGTCGTCTAACGTTTTACCCGGCCACATATTATCAGGAGTAAAGATACGGACGACGTTTATTTCTTATCTGTTGCACCAAGTGACAACGAGCCTGACCGCCGGGTGACAGGTCCTGTGACCTTGTGATGTAATAGCTTCATGGCCGTTATGCCAGGCAGCGTCGAGTGCTTAAACACAACAAAAAATAGTCATCTGCTCTTTGAATCACACAAACCTATAATAAACAGTCAGAGGGTTTTCGATTACCTAAAAGGCCATTATTGTCTCAAGTCACCTGCCACGGGAAGGCAAACCTCTCAAGAGAGCAGGCAGTTCGCCAAATGTTGGCGGCGAATTGCCTGCACATACAGTGCCTGATCGGTGCCTGTTCGAGGGCAGTGAAATCCCCATAGAGAAGCAATGCTTCATCTATTCAGAGAACACAAACCAGCAGTGAAAGGTTCCCGAAATGCCCTGCCATTCAGTGGTTTAATTCGGCAGGTTTATTCAGGAGAATCCCATAGGCTTCAATGTTAAAAATATTCCAGTTTTAATGCAATATCTAATAAACCGTTGATTATTTTATTCTGCAGTAAAGAGTCTCTTTATTTTGAGATTTTTTTAGGATCTTTTAGGCATTTTTCGGGATTTTTTTGCGATAGTTCTTTTTCCGTTTGTTTTTTTAAATCGTTTTTCTTTTTTCTGTAACAGCCCTTTTTATTATCATTCATTGGATTTTATATGTAAATTTCAGACATTTTCGCTCAGTAGTTTCTTTGCAAACAGCGTTTCACTTTTCAAACATTCAAGCGTACTGTTTTTATTTCCACTCCATTCATCTGCGGTGTCGGGCTTTTCCGGCGGCTGCTCTGTGCTCTGGTCGGCTCCTGCTCAGGTTTCTCCGGCGTGTTCGGCGGGGTTAATCCAGATGTTTTTGCGGGTTTCGGTGTGCATTCGCCTGGTTTTGCGGTGAGTGTTCGTCGGGTTTGCGGCGGGTTTTCCCTGCACTATGACGGCCCTGTGGTGCTTGCTGAATACACCGCAGGGTCGCCGAATTGGGATCGCCAAATCACACCAAATTGAATAGAATGAAAAGTCACCGAATGTGCCGTGACTTTTCGATTCTCTTTCAATAACACTGTATGTGTTTATTTTATGTCCTCACCAAGAAATTGCACACTGAAAACAATGTATCAGAGACCAGACACAATGTATCAGAGACCAGACAGAATGTAACATACACCAGGCTCAATGAATCGCAGACTGAACCCAAAGTATCACAGGCCAGACACACTGTATCACAGGCCAGACATAATGTATCACAAGCCAGACACAACGTATCACAAGCCAGACACACTGTATCACAGGCCAGACATAATGTATCACAGGCCAGACATAATGTATCACAGGCCAGACACACTGTATCACAAGCCAGACACACTGTATCACAGGCCAGACATAATGTATCACAGGCCAGACACACTGTATCACAAGCCAGACACACTGTATCACAGGCCAGACACACTGTATCACAAGCCAGACACACTGTATCACAAGCCAGACACACTGTATCACATGCCAGACATAATGTTTCACAGGCCAGACACACTGTATCACAGGCCAGACACACTGTATCACAGGCCAGACACACTGTATCACAAGCCAGACAAACTGTATCACAAGCCAGACACAACGTATCACAAGCCGGACACACTGTATCACAGGCCAGACACACTGTATCACAGGCCAGACACAACATATCACAGGCCAGACACACTGTATAACAAGCCAGACACACTGTATCACAAGCCAGACACAACGTATCACAAGCCAAACACACTGTATCACAGGCCAGACACACTGTATAACAAGCCAGACACACTGTATCACAAGCCAGACACACTGTATCACAGGCCAGACACACTGTATCACAAGCCAGACACACTGTATCACAAGCCAGACACACTGTATCACAGGCCAGACATAATGTATCACAAGCCAGACACACTGTATCACAGGCCAGACATAATGTATCACAAGCCAGACACACTGTATCACAGGCCAGACATAATGTATCACAAGCCAGACACAACATATCACAAGCCAGACACACTGTATCACAGGCCAGACACAACGTATCACAAGCCAGACACACTGTATCACAAGCCAGACACACTGTATCACAGGCCAGACATAATGTATCACAAGCCAGACACAACGTATCACAAGCCAGACATAATGTATCACAAGCCAGACACACTGTATCACAGGCCAGACATAATTTATCACAGGCCAGACACACTGTATCACAGGCCAGACACACTGTATCACAGGCCAGACATAATGTATCACAAGCCAGACATAATGTATCACAAGCCAGACACAACGTATCACAAGCCAGACACACTGTATCACAAGCCAGACACACTGTATCACAGGCCAGACACAATGTATCACAAGCCAGACATAATTTATCACAGGCCAGACACACTGTATCACAGGCCAGACACACTGTATCACAGGCCAGACATAATGTATCACAGGCCAGACACAATGTATCACAGGCCAGACACAATGTATCACAAGCCAGACACACTGTATCACAGGCCAGACATAATTTATCACAGGCCAGACACACTGTATCACAGGCCAGACACAATGTATCACAAGCCAGAAACACTGTATCACAGGCCAGACATAATGTATCACAAGCCAGACATAACGTATCACAAGCCAGACACACTTTATCACAGGCCAGACACAACGTATCACAGGCCAGACACACTGTATCACAGGCCAGACATAATGTATCACAAGCCAGACACACTGTATCACAGGACAGACATAATGTATCACAGGCCAGACACACTGTATCACAGGCCAGACACACTGTATCACAAGCCAGACACACTGTATCACATGCCAGACACACTGTATCACAGGCCAGACATAATGTATCACAGGCCAGACACACTGTATCACAGGCCAGACACAACGTATCACAAGCCAGACACACTGTATCACAGGCCAGACACACTGTATCACAGGCCAGACATAATGTATCACAAGCCAGACACACTGTATCACAGGCCAGACACAACGTATCACAAGCCAGACACACTGTATCACAGGCCAGACACAACGTATCACAAGCCAGACACACTGTATCACAGGCCAGACACAACGTATCACAAGCCAGACACACTTTATCACAGGCCAGACACAACGTATCACAAGCCAGACACACTGTATCACAGGCCAGACATAATGTATCACAAGCCAGACACACTGTACCACACGCCAGACACACTGTATCACAGGCCAGACACACTGTATCACAGGCCAGACATAATGTATCACAGGCCAGACACACTGTATCACATGCCAGACATAATGTATCACAAGCCAGACACACTGTACCACAGGCCAGACACAACGTATCACAAGCCAGACACACTGTATCACAGGCCAGACACACTGTATCACAGGCCAGACATAATGTATCACAAGCCGACACACTGTATCACAGGCCAGACACACTATATCACAGGCCAGACATAATGTATCACAAGCCAGACACACTGTATCAAAGGCCAGATACAATGTATCACAAACTGAACCAATGTGTTATAGACCAGACACAATGTATCACAAATTGAACCCAATGTTTTATGGCTAGGGTCAGACGAGCGCAGTGCGAACGCGCGTGCAGGCGCACTTAATCACGGCCGCACTAGCAGCAAATGCCGGGCAATGACGGCCAATATACGAAGTACGGTCGCACGAAAGTCCGGCTGCGCAACGCAAGTGGAAAACGAACGCATTTTGTCGAGAACGTAAAACCTCTAGTACGGTTGTACAGAGTGCTCTGCGTCCGCTAGAGGCGTGTGTGCGTGAATTGGAGACGTCAGACACTGCTAATGTCCGGCCAACATAACGTCCAGATGCACAAAGTGTTTTATTGATGATCCGTACAAAATCACGGATGCAAATGCGCATCGTATGACCGCTATCGCGTACTCCGTGAAAAAATGCGTCCATTCGTTCGAACGCACTTTTTCACAGACAACGCGAAAATGCGTTCATCTGACCCTAGCCTTATAGGCCAGACACAATGTATCACAAACTGAACCCAATGTGTTACAGACCAGTCACAATGTATCACAGGCCAGACACAATGTATCACAGGCCAGACACAATGTATCACAGACTGGACATAATGTATCAGAGATCAGATACAATAGCAGGGTATTAAAACACTTGTGCATCCTATACTTTGTGATGTTAGTAGTTGTGGTATTTGCAATTTTAAAGTCTCGGCATGATGGTTGGTGAATATACAGGTATGTGTATACTATAGAGAGAGACGGACAGATAAAGAGATCACAAAACAGAGTGTGTGAGAGAGAAACAATGAGAGAGCGAATGAGTGAGAAAAGAGAGAACACAAAACAGAGAGAGAGAAAATCAGAAAGAGAGCAAGAGAGAAAAAAAAAGGGAGAGAAGAGAGAGATTGAGCATAAAACAAGTGAGAGCAAAAGAACAAAAAGGAGCGAGAAAAAGAACAAAAAGGAGCGAGCGAGAGAAAGATATAACAAAACAGAGAGTGAGAAATAATGAGAGCGAGAGAAACAGAGTGTTATTTAAGCGTTCTCACATAATAGAGTTTCAGATTATTTATAGTAAGTTGCAGGTTTGTTATTGTAATTATTTCTTTCTCTCCACACTTTAACAAACATTTAATCGCTGATCATTTAATGAGGGAGTTTTTCCCTTAACCCGGCAATAAGTGACATTGGTTGAATATTTAAGGTACAGAGCGCAGCGTTACTATTAACACCTTGGCAAAACATTTACGCATTTTGGATTATTAATTAAGCGCTCTGCAGCCTCAATCATTAATCCCGCCATGAAAAGGTCAGATTTTGTGGTTAACTCAATAAAAAGGGGCTGAATCCTATCTGTGCCTGTTGTTAAGATAATTTTTAGGCTGAATTCTGTTAACCTTAAAACCAAACTGCCGCCTCCTCCGTGTACCCACACCTGCCAATCTAAACCCAGTTACAGTGATTCTGACCAGCTTGCGTGGCTGCGGGCGTGCTGGCAATGAAGCCAGAGAACTGGCATCACTAGGGAGGCACAAACACATTCCCAAGGAGAGGTGGAGGGGGCGCCAGAGAGACCAGCTGCTGACTCAGAAATGCCCACCTATACTGATATGAAGGGGATGAGATAATCACAGGCTGCAAAATCTTATTATAGAGGGCAAATACAAACAAATAACACTTCTGCAACAAAATTGCATTTGCTAAACCTCGTCTAATCACCTTCATTAAGTTATATATATAAATTATTTAAATGGCATCTTGTGAAATAAGCCAGAACACAATTATCCTGTAATATCATGTATATTAATAATATTTAATCACAGATACAAATGTAGTACTTATTACTCCGCTATAAATTCATAAATTAACCCCAACCATGGAAGCCTGCAGCACCAGTTGTGTGTATACAGCCCCGCACATCTCACGCTGCATAATCAGCAGAATAATGGGACCTGCAACCCCTGTGTGATTGTTGTGACCCAGGATTTCGTGGCCATTCAGCTATTCAGAGATTAGGCAGTTTGGCAACTTTTGGCGAACTGCCAGCAAGTACGGTGCCTGTTCGGCGGCAGTGTAATCCCTCATAGAGAAGCAATGGTTAATCTATTCACAAACACCGAACAGCAGAGAAATGTCAGGGAAGTGCCCTGCTGTTCGGTGATTTCATTCGGCAGGTTTATTCAGGCGAATCCCATAGGCTTCAATGTTAAAAATATTCCCGTTTTAATTCAATATCTAATAAACCGTTTATTATTTTAATATGCAGCAAAACGTCTGGTTATTTTTAGATTTTTTAGGACCTTTTTGGGATTTTTGGGGATTTTTTGCAAAAAAAAATTTTCCATTCTGTTTTTTTTTTAAATCGTTTTTTCTTTTTTCTGTAACAGCCCTTTTTTATTATCATTCATTGGATCATATGTAAGAAATCCCTGAAACATGTCAATGTGGAGTGGTGGGTCAACGTGAAACAGAAATCGTGGTCTCACGCCTTTTTATTCAGGAGCAGCAGGTGGAGCAGGAGGAGTGGAAAGGCTCATTGATAAAGAGAATGTTATGAAAGAAATAAACATTCACGCTCTGATACATTTATATTTAATAACATTGTAACATGCATATTTCAGTAAGTTGTTGATCTTAAAGACTTTCAGGGTTATTCAGAGAGAGGTGAAAAGAAGGAGAATGACTGGAAAATGGAAAATTCTAGGGTCAAAAATAGCCGATTTGGAAAGTGAGATAAATGGGAGAATTTTTCCGGTTTGGCTATTTTGACCTAGAATTTTCCATTCTCCAAGAATTCTCCTGCTTTTCACCACTCTCTGAATAACCCTGTTAGGGATTCTGCGGACATGAGTTCCATAAGAAGTGACACACTGTATAACTAGGGTTGCCCGATCTGTCGTGTTTTCCTGGACACATATGATTTATTCATGCTGATGGCCAGAGCATGAAAAATGCCACCCTGCAGCATGTAGAATGCATATGTTGCCGGTAAAAATAAAAGAGGAATCTCAGGTCACAGTAACAAATCGAAAAGGAATACCAGGTGACTAATCCTGATAAGGAATGGGTTTTCCTCCTGAAGCATATAAGTTATACATGTTGCAGGGCAGCTCCTTCAATGTGGTCACCTTCTGCAGGAACTAGTAACATGTGTCCAGGAAAACATGGCCGATCTGACGAACCTATCAGGGTTATTCAGAGAAAGGCGAAAACCAGGAGAATTGGCAGGAGAATGAAAAATCTAGACCAAATAACCAATTTGGAAAGCGAGACCAATTTTGACCTAGAATTTTCACTTCTCCAGTCATTCTCCTGGTTTTAACCTCTCTCTGAATAACCCTGTATATATAACCCTTGCATTAGATGTACGTTTGAACTAGAGTTACTAGGTCGGCCATGTTTTCCTGGGCACATATAATTTATTCATGCTGATGGGCAGTGCATGAAAAATGACACCCCGCAGGATGTATAATCCATACGTTGCAGGTAAGAAATCATACAGGAATGCCTGGAGACCGGCCTTGATTTCCTTACTGCAGCATATGAATTATACATGTTGCAGGGCAGCACTTTTCCCTGCGCTCCCCTCTGTATGAAATAGGAATGTGTCCAGGAAAACATGGCCGACCTGGTGACCCTAAGATGGGCATGTATGAATTATCCATATTGCTGGGCAGCACTTTTCCCTGTGCATGAAAAAGTAATATGTGACCATGAAAACTGGTCTGACCTGGCAACCCTAGACTTGACTATGTTTCCCATGGTGCTCATCCAGCAAGGTATCATGGGAAATGTAGTTGCAGTTCCATCTCAGACATGGGCCCCCCTGTATGTCAGGCATTCCCTGCGGCTCCCGGGGGTCTCTTCATTATTGTATATATATATTTATAGGGCATTTAAACTTCTATGAAATGTTTTGGCCAAGGGTCCCACCTCAGCCGCCCCTCCCCCCACCCAAATCTTCTGTAATGACATTTTATCTACGGATCCACCATAGAGTTCAACCAGAAAGCGCCGGCCGCAGAGACGCTACATAGGAGTGCTGAGTACATTGTCGGCGACTTCAATCGGATTCTCATAGGCGTGCTCGTGCTCGCTGGGCCTGGAATGAAAAGGGATTCAGGTCAATCTGTGCAATAAACGACCAATCACAACAAAGGATTACCAAGGAAATGACACCTTAAAAATAAAAACTTGAAAAAAAAATATGGTGCAATAAAAAAGTCACTACGCGGCCAGATTGGAGCGTCTTTTGTTATGTATTTTTTAATTGTTTTTTCCAAGGGATACAAATTACCCCACACCAAAAAATTATAAAGGGGGGGGAGTTTACAACACAAAATATCACACAATGGATGCACCCAGTGACACATATAGAGGAAAATATCACACAATGGATGCACCCAGTGACACATATAGAGGAAAATATCACACAATGGATGCACCCAGTGACACATATAGAGGAAAATATCACACAATGGATGCACCCAGTGACACATATAGAGGAAAATATTACACAATGGATGCACCCAGTGACACGTATAGAGGAAAATATCACACAATGGATGCACCCAGTGACACATATGGAGGAAAATATCACACAATGGATGCGCCCAGTGACACATATAGAGGAAAATAATCACACAACATGGATGCGCCAGTGACACATTTAGAGGAAAATATCACACAATGGATGCACCCAGTGACACATATAGAGGAAAATATCACACAATGGATGCACCCAGTGACACGTATAGAGGAAAATATCACACAATGGATGCACCCAGTGACACATATAGAGGAAAATATTACACAATGGATGCACCCAGTGACACGTATAGAGGAAAATATCACACAATGGATGCACCCAGTGACACATATAGAGGAAAATATCACACAATGGATGCACCCAGTGACACATATAGAGGAAAATATCACACAATGGATGCACCCAGTGACACATATAGAGGAAAATATCACACAATGGATGCGTCCAGTGACACATATAGAGGAAAATATCACACAATGGATGCACCCAGTGACACATATAGAGGAAAATATCACACAATGGATGCGCCCAGTGACACATACAGAGGGAAATATCACACAATGGACGCACCCAGTGACACCTATAGAGGAAAATATCACACAATGGATGCACCCAGTGACACATATAGAGGAAAATATCACACAATGGATGCACCCAGTGACACCTATAGAGGAAAATATCACACAATGGATGTGCCCAGTGACACATATAGAGGAAAATATCACACAATGGTTGCGCCCAGTGACACATATAGAGGGAAATATCACACAATGGATGCACCCAGTGACACATATAAAGGAAAATATCACACAATGGATGCACCCAGTGACACATATAAAGGAAAATATCACACAATGGATGCACCCAGTGACACATATAGAGGAAGGCTAGGGTCAGACGAACGCATTTTCGCGTTGTCTGTGAAAAAGTGCGTTCGAACGAATGGACGTATTTTTTCACGGAATACGCGATAGCGGTCATACGATGAGCATTTGCGTTCGTGATTTTGTACGGATCATCAATAAAACACTTTTGCATCTGGACGTTATGGTGGCCGGACATTAGCAGTGTCTGACATCTCCAAATCACGCAAACACGCCGCTAGCGGACGCAGCGCACTCTGTACAACCGTACTAGCGGTTTTACGTTCTCGACAAAATGCGTTCGTTTGCCACTTGCGTTGCACGGCCGGACTTTCATGCAACCGTACTTCGTATATTGGCCGTCATTGCCCGTCATTTGCTGCTAGTGCGGCCGTAATTAAGTGCGCCAGTACGCACGTTTAAAGTGCGCTAGTCTGACCCTAGCCTAAAATATCACACAATGGATGCGCCCAGTGACACATATAGAGGAAAATATCACACAATGGATGCACCCAGTGACACATATAGAGGAAAATATCACACAATGGATGCATCCAGTGACACATATAGAGGAAAATATCACACAATGGATGCGCCCAGTGACAAATATAGAGGAAAATATCACACAATGGATGCACCCAGTGACACATATAGAGGAAAATATCACACAATTGATGCACCCAGTGACACGTATAGAGGAAAATATCACACAATGGATGCACCCAGTGACACACATAGAGGAAAATATCACACAATGGATGCACCCAGTGACAAACATAGAGGAAAATATCACACAATGGATGCACCCAGTGACACATATAGAGGAAAATATCACACAATGGATGCGCCCAGTGACACCTATAGAGCAAAATATCACACAATGGATGCACCCAGTGACACATATAGAGGAAAATATCACACAATGGATGCACCCAGTGACACATATAGAGGAAAATATCACACAATGGATGCACCCAGTGACACATATAGAGGAAAATATTTTCTTCACTAAACATACAAGAGAAAAACAAAGCACATATAAGATATCAGCAAACACAATAAGGACCATAGCTGTGCGCAGGGTGTGTGCGGGGTGTGTCCAGGCATACCCTAATGTTGGGTGAAGAGTAGGGATGGGCTGGCGGTTCGATGAGAACATGAGTTCGCATCGAACATTGGCCGTTCGACCGTTCATCGAACGGCGAACATTTCCGCGTTTTCAGTTCGTGTTCGTCCACAATGCACCACAATGGACCACAATGCACTTTTCCACTGGCCTGAAGCTTGTAATTGGCTACAGCCTTACACCTGACCACAGGTCAGGTGCAAGACTATGCCAATCAGGGCTCAGAGTCCTGATTGGGCAAATTTTGCTCAATCATGGGCTCACAGAGTTAAGTCCCGCAGCTCACTATATAAGGCTTCCCCGCAGTCCCAGCGTGTGTGTTGCAGGAGTGAATCAGAGAGGAGAGGAGATTGTGCATATCAGGGTGTATCACTGAGTTATACCAGAGTTCTGGGAATTTGAATCTGTGTCTTGGCACTACCAGCTATCAGGGTGTATCACTGAGTTATACCAGAGTTCAGGGAATTTGAATCTGTGTCTTGGCACTGCCAGCTATCAGGGTGTATCACTGAGTTATACCAGAGTTCTGGGAATTTGAATCTGTGTCTTGGCACTGCCAGCTATCAGGGTGTATCTCTGAGTTATACCAGAGTTCAGGGAATTTGAATCTGTGTCTTGGCACTGCCAGTTATCAGGGTCCACCCCTGCACTCTTCCACAATACCTAAGAGGGGTTACAGTTTGAAGGCAATAGCTGGCACCAAAGGTCCAATATTTGGGTGCCCTGATGCGTGTACCAGATTCATATCATTGTAATATTTGACGGCAGGGTCCACCACTGCACTCTTCCACAATACCTCAGAGGGGTTACGGTGTGAAGGCACTAGCTAGCACCAAAGGCCCAATATTTGGGTGCACTGACGCGTGTACCAGATTCATATAATTTTAATATTTGAGGGCAGGGTCCATCACTGCACTCTTCCACAATACCTCAGAGGGGTTACTGTGTGAAGGCACTAGCTGGCACCAAAGGTCCAATTTTAAAGCACCTATTGTTACTTTCATCCAAAGCCTGCATAAGTTTCACCATAATTTAGCCAAGAAATCACTAAACTTGTTCTGCGTATCCTAAAACGTGTCCTCTTTCATACAGACTGCCACCCCAAGCAGTTGTTTATGAATAGATTAAAGGAAAACCATTTACCGTCATTTGAAATGTCACTTTTTTCTTTTTAAATGTTTCTATACATCCTACAAATCCGCCACTTCACGGGCAGGTTATGGGACCTCCTAGGCACGATATTTGAAGGAATTTTTCATTTTTATTCTTAACCTTTAACCTTTAACCTTAACCTTTATTCCTTTAAAAATGATTTTTTTTTTTACTTTTTTCCTTGTTTTCTGTCCCCCAGAACACTACCCGGACCCCCATACACCTTTTATGGCAAATATCTTGCAAATATGCCCTCTTGGAGGGCACTCTAAAAATCGAACTTTCGAGTCCCATTGACTTGCATTGAGTTCGAATTGTGCTCGCGTTCGAATCCGAACCTTTTCAAATGTTCGTGTTCGAATGCGACCCGAAAACAAGGGTGTTCGGCCCATCACTAGTGAAGAGGTCCTCTTTCACGCACTACATTGACATTTTAGGTGACCTGTATCTGGTTCATGATCATGATGAATAACATAAAAATTACTTTATCTCTGATTACAGCTTGTCATTTCTAAAGAAAAAATGTGCATGTTGTGCAAAATCTTCTAAACATGCGTTTTCAATTAATTAATGATTCATGTGTGCTCACCCTAATGTAACGACACCTTAATGTAACAACACCCTAATGTAACGACACCCTAATGTAGCGGACTGCGTACACCCTAATGTAACGGACTGCGTACACCCTAATGTAACGGACTGCGCACACCCTAATGTAACGGACTGCGCACACCCTAATGTAATGGACTGCGCACATCCTAATGTAACGGACTGCGTACACCCTAATGTAACGGGCTGCGCACACCCTAATGTAACGGACTGCGTACACCCTAATGTAACGGACTGCGTACACCCTAATGTAACGGGCTGCGCACACCCTAATGTAACGGACTGCGTACACCCTAATGTAACGGGCTGCGCACACCCTAATGTAACGGGCTGCGCACGCAAGTGATAAGGACATTTAATTTTTTTGGTGGTAGCGGCTCTTTATTAAAAATATAAATTGAACGGAAAAATATTTTTGTAATATTAATTAATCAAGTTAAAAATTCTGTTATTTTGTGAATATATAACCGCACTCATTGTAGTGAATGAACACGCGGACTTCTTTCTCTCAGTGATCATTGCCCTCGAAAGCGATGAACCTGAAAGAAATGCTAGACACAGGATTCTCTATACATGAGCACTTTCTGCTCGGTCAGAATGTCCCGTAACGTGACTGAATCCAAGGAACTCTGCTTCATAAGTAAAGGGGGGGGGCAGAGGACTCATTGTGATTTGAAAACTGCGCACATGGCACAAAGTGAAGAGCTGCAGGAACAGAGCAAAGGAACAACAATAAAACACAGTAAATAAATACCTTCTGTGAGTGCTGTGATACCCTCATACACACTGCACATTACTGTGAGTTTTATTGCTGTGGAGCTCTGTGATACAGTAATGTGCGGTGTGTATGAGCGTATCACAGAGCTCCACAGCCATAAAACTCACAGTAATGTGCAGTGTGTATGAGTGTACCAGAGCACCACAGCAATAAACTCACAGTAATGTGCGGTGTGTATGAGCGTATCACAGAGCTCCACAGCAATTAAACTCACAGTAATGTGCAGTGTGTATGAGCGTATCACAGAGCTCCACTGCAATTAAACTCACAGTAATGTGCAGTGTGTATGAGTGTACCAGAGCACCACAGCAATTAAACTTACACTCATACACACCGTACATTACTGTAAGTTTAATTGCTGTGGAGCTCTGTGATACACTCATACACACAGCACATTACTGTAAGTTTAATTGCTGTGGAGCTTTGTGATACACTCATACACACCGCACATTACTGTAAATTTAATTGCTGTGGAGCTCTGTGATACACTCATGCACACTGCACATTACTGTGATTTTTATTGCTGTGGAGCTCTGTGATACCCTTATACACACTGCACATTACTGTGAGTTTTATTGCTGTGGAGCTCTGTGATACCCTCATACACACTGCACATTACTGTGAGTTATATTGCTATGTAGCTCTGTGATACACTCATACACACTGCACATTACTGTGAGTTATATTGCTGTGGAGCTCTGTGATACACTTTTCCACCAAATAAGCACTTTAGATAAGGACGTGCCTTTGGTTTTGCAGTTGTGTATATTATCAATTCTAAATAATTACTTTCCCAGTGATTTGCTGTTGGATTCAGACCCCATACGCCCCACAGCACAGGCAGCTCTGTGTATACTCACGTGATATCGTGTATGACATACTGGCTGTATGTGCCGTTAGACATGTTTTCTGCACCTCCTATAGGTTTCCCGGTTATATCTCTCTGCAGGTTTTCCCTGGAACAAAATAACCACAGACAAGCGTTTTTATATATAATATCGAGCTCAGAGCAGAATTTCCCTAAATTGCATTAAAGAGAGAAAAATACAAAAGGTAACACAGGGTGCAGAAAGAGAAAGGGAAGGGAACATGTGCTACATGTAAAATGACAAGTTTCCACCGGGAACAAATGATACAATCACTTTCAGAAATTACAGAAATAAAAACATTTGAAAAAAGAAAGAAATCCGTCAGGGTTATTCAAAGAGATCCGAATGGCTGCCGAAAGGTAACCGGACGCTGAAATTCAGCGTTCGGTTACCTTTCCTGGCCATTCGGCTATTCAGAGAGCAGGCAGTTTGCCAAATCCTGGCGAATTGCCTGCACATTCGGTGCCTGTTCGGTGCCTGATCGAGGGCAGTGAAATCCCCATAGAGAAGCAATGCTTCGGCTATTCAGAGAACACAAACCAGCAGTGAAAAGTTGCCGAATTGCCCTGCTATTCGGTGGTTTAATTCGGCAGGTCTATTCAGGAGAATCCCATAGGCTTCAATATTAAAAATATTCCTGTTTTAATTCAATATCTATTAAACCATTCATTATAATATTCTGCAGTAAAGAGTCTCTTTATTTATAGATTTTTTAGGATCTTTTGAGCATTTTTCGGGATTTTTGTTTTTTATTTTTTCTTAACTTTTCTTCTTTTTTCTGTAACAGCCCTTTTTATTATCATTCATTGGATTTTATATGTAAATTTCAGACATTTTCGCTCAGTAGTTTCTTTGCAAACAGCATTTCACTTTTCAAACATACAAGCAAACTGTTTTTTTTCTTCTCACTCCATTCATCTGCAGTGTCGGGTTTTTCCGGCGGCTGCTCTGCGCTGTGATCGGCGGCTGCTCGGGTTTCTCCGGCGTGTTCGGCGGGGTTAATCCAGATGTTTTTGCAGGTTTCGGTGTGTATTCGCGGGGTTTCGCGGTGAGTTTTCGGCGGGTTTGCGGCGAGTTTTCCCTGCAATTTGGGGACCCTGTGGTGATTGCTGAATACACCGCAGAGTTGCCGAAATGGGATAGCCAAATCGAACCGAATTGAGGAGAACGAAAAGTCACCGAACGTGCGGTGACTTTTTGATTCTCTTTGAATTACCCTGCGTGTTTAAAAAAAAAAAACGAACAGACATCCATTTTCCAGCATGTTCTGAACCAAAAAGATCAAGCAGATCAGCATCACGTCACTGAACACAGTCCTGTCGTAGAGTCCAATAATCAATAGGAGGAATACAGTAACAGTTGCAAGCATTAAAACATCAACAAGTTCTGTAGCGCTGTGCAATGGGTGAGACATACAGTAGAAACAAATACAGTCAGGTCCAGAAATATTGGGACATGGACACAATTGTAACATCTTTGGCTCTATACACCACCACAATGGAGTTTGAATGTGCTTTAACAATGTGCTTTAACTGCAGACTGTCAGCTTTAATTTGAAGGTATGTACATCCAACTCAGGTGAACGGTGTAGGACTTACAGCAGTTTGCAGATGTGCCCCCACTTGTTAAGAGACCAAAAGTAATGGGACAGAATAATAATCATAAATCAAACTTTTCCTTCTTAATACTTGGTTGCAAATCCTTTGCAGTCAATCACAGCCTGAAGTCTGGAACGCATAGACATCACCAGACGCTGGGTTTCATCCCTGGTGATGCTCTGCCAGGCCTCTACTGCAACTGTCTTCAGTTCCTGCTTGTTCTTGGGGCATTTTCCCTTCAGTTTTGTCTTCAGCAAGTGAAATGCTGCTCAATGGGATTCAGGTCAGGTGATTGACTTGGCCATTGCATAACATTCCACTTCTGTCCCTTCAAAAACTCTTTGGTTGCTTTTGCAGTATGCTTTGGGTCATTGTCCATCTGCACTGTGAAGCGCCGTCCAATGAGTTCTGCAGCATTTAGCTGAATGTGAGCAGATATTATTGGCCGAAACACTTCAGAATTCATCCTGCTGCTTTTGTCAGCGTCACATCATCAATAAATACAAGAGAACCAGTTCCATTGGCAGCCATACATGCCCACGCCATGACACTACCACCACCATGCTTCACTGATGAGGTGGTATGCTTAGGATCATGAGCAGTTCCTTTCCTTCTCCATACTCTTCTCTTCCCATCACTCTGGTACAAGTTGATCTTGGTCTCATCTGTCCATAGGATCTTGTTCCAGAACTGTGAAGGCTTTGTTAGGTGTTGTTTGGCAAACTCTAATCTGGCCTTATTGTTTTTGAGGCTCACCAATGGTTTACATCTTGTGGTGAACCCTCTGTATTCACTCTGGTGAAGTCTTCTCTTGATTGTTGACTTTGACACACATACACCTACCTCCTGGAGAGTGTTCTTCATCTGGCCAACTGTTGTGAAGGGTGTTTTCTTCACCAGGGAAAGAATTCTTCATTCATCCACAACAGTTGTTTTCCGTGGTCTCCCGAGTCTTTTGGTGTTGCTGAGCTCACCGGTGCGTTCCTTCTTTTTGAGAATGTTCCAAACAGTTGTTTTGGCCACGCCTAATGTTCTTGCTATCTCTCTGATGGGTTTGTTTTGTTTCTTCAGCCTAATGATGGCTTGCTACACTGATAGTGACAGCTCTTTGGATCTCATCTTGAGAGTTGACAGCAACAGATTCCAAATGCAAATAGCACACTTGAAATGAACTCTGGGCCTTTTATCTGCACATTGTAATTGGGGTAATGAGGGAATATCACACACCTGGCCATGGAACAGCTGAGAAGCCAATTGTCCCATTACTTTTGGTCCTTAACAAGTGGGAGGCACATCTGCAAACTGCTGTAAGTCCTACCACCGTTCACCTGAGTTGGATGTACATACCCTCAAATTAAAGCTGACAGTCTGCAGTTAAAGCACATTGTGTTCGTTTCATTCCAACTCCATTGTGGTTACAAATGATGTTACAATTGTGTCCATGTCCCTATATTTCTGGACCTGACTGTATATATACAAGACACACAGAACAGAAGGAGAGAGGACCCAGATAGTATCAGCATTTTGAAAGAGGCAGGGGTCAAGTCCTAAAAAAATAGGTGTGGGAACTCCCCACGATTCCCCTCCCCCAATTAGCAATTATAATCTGAAACGTAACACAAACACACACTCAAATCGTATGTATTTATGTAGATTCTGGTAAAAAGACATGAAAAATCAAATATCTATTGTGATTTAACAGGGGAGGATATGATCGATCAGCTGAATTGAAGCTTTATATGTATGGAACCAATGGGAATGGAGTTCCCTCTGCAAAAACCTGGCGACCTTTCATCAGTGAATATATATTTATAGGGAGTTTGTTTTCTATGAAGTGTTTTGGCCAATTTCCCAAAACAAGTCCAGTGAATGGTTAACAAGGTCAGCACCGATTGCCTCCAACATCATGAGATTGAGAGGGATTGGGCAGGGAACAACAGAGGTCAGAGGAATGGGGCAGGAAACCGTGGCAGATAAAAAGAATGGGTCAGAATAAGATCGGGAGGTGAGAAGGTTATATAAGAGAGGTATGATGCCATCAAAATCTTCAGAGAGAGACCAATGAAGCCCTTAATCCAGCTCTGACCCCATCGTGGAAGGCCTTATCCTCCCAACCTGTCTGCTCTTATGAGATTAACCCATTTACTGGGGACATACATCCTCCTGGAGCTCTCTGCAGTGCGAGGGTTAAACAGGTCCTACAATGAGGCACCGGAGACAGGGAGCAGTGCAAAACCATGCAAGGCATGCCTCATCACCACACATATGGCCAGTGAGTATTCTGCCCTCACGGCCCATGACGAGAGGTGACACAGACCCGAGGATGGAGGGAAAGCGAAACGCGCTGGGAACTCACTGAGCTCTTTTATTCCAGACTCGGTTCACCATATAAGCCGCGAAGACGAGGAAGAGGAAGACGGTGACAGCGATCAGGCCCGTCAGCCACTGGGGTATCGTCCTGGCATTAACAACAGTCTGATCTGCAAGAAGAATGATCACAGGTCACTGAGTCTGACACGGATACATTGTGTCTTTAACTGGAAACAACGAAAGTGCAGCATAAATATTATTAATAAATAAAAACAAACATTCAGTGAGAAAATACAGGAAAGTGCAGGAGGTTATCAGTAAGTAACGGGATCTGAACATACAATGAGTATGAAAATTCAGCATTGACTTACCCTAATCTACTGTGTGTATCGCTCTAATATCTTCATCTACACCTAATATCTATATCTCGCTATCTCGAACGCCTAATCTATCTAGGTTATTAAGAGAGAGGTGAAAAGCAGGAGAATGCCTGGAGAATGGAAAATTCTAGGTCATAATAGCCAAATGCGAAAAATTCTCCTTTTCATCTCACTTTCCAAATCGGCTATTTTGACCTAGAATTTTCCATTCTCCAGTCATTCTCCTGCTTTTCACCGCTCTCTGAATAACCCTGTATATCTACATCTAACTATCTCTATCTTTATTATTGAGATATTCTCCAAAGAAACAATGCAATATCCATTACCATGCACATGAAGGGTTAATACAGGTAGAGCGAGCATGTTTCAATATCCAGGAGCTTTGTTGGCACAGGGGACAGGGTGTAACAATGTGTTGCTCTGTTTGGCATGTTAGGGCCTGGAGGTGACACCGCGTGATGATGGGGTAATGATACCCGTCAAAAACAATTCTCGGTGCCTACTTGTAGTATCTAGTGTCTCCAACTGCAGATTCTCTCTGTTTCCCCTCACTCCTGTCCTTACACCCTGCAGTCTCTCTCTTTCTCTGTCTCCCCTCTGTATGCTTTTACCCCTCCAGTCTCTCTGTCTCCCCATCTCTCCTCTCTTACGCCCTCCCGTCTCAGTCTCTCTCCTCTCTTACCCCTTCCAGTCTCTCAGTCTCTCTCCTCTCTTACTCCTTCCAGTCTCTCAGTCTCTCTCTCTCTCTCTCTGTCTCCCCTCTCTATGCTTTTACACTCTATAGTCTCTCATCTCTTACCCCTCCAGTCCCTCCAGTCTCTCCTCTCTTACCCCTCCAGTCTCTCCCCTCTCTCCTATCTTACCCCCTCCAGTCTCTCAGTCTCCCCTCTCTCCTTTCTTACCCCTCCAGCCTCTCAGTCTCCCCTTCTCTCCTCTCTTATCCCCTCCAGTCTCTCCTCCTTACCCCTCCAGCCTCTCCTTTCTTACCCCTCCAGTCCCTCCAGTCTCTCTTCTCTTATCTCCTCCAGTCTCTCCTCTCTTCCCCCTCCAGTCCCTCCAGTCTCTCCTCTCTTCCCCCTCCAGTCCCTCCAGTCTTTCCTCTCTTCCCCCTCCAGTCCCTCCAGTCTCTCTCCTCTCTTCCCCCTCCAGTCCCTCCAGTCTCTCCTCTTCCCCCTCCTGTCCTCCAGTCTCTCCTCTCTTCCCCCTCCAATCCCTCCAGTCTCTCCTCTCTTCCCCCTCCTGTCCCTCCAGTCTCTCCTCTCTTCCCCCTCCAATCCCTCCAGTCTCTCCTCTCTTCCCCTCCAATCCCTCCAGTCTCTCCTCTCTTCCCCTTCCAGTCCCTCCAGTCTCTCCTCTCTTCCCCCTCCAATCCCTCCAGTCTCTCCTCTCTTCCCCTCCAATCCCTCCAGACTGGAGGGGAAGAGAGGAGACTCTCTTCCCCCTCCAGTCCCTCCAGTCTTTCCTTTCTTACCCCTCCAGTCCCTCCAGTCTCTCCTTTCTTCCCCCTCCAGTCCCTCCAGTCTCTCCTCCAGTCCCTCCAGTCTCTCCTCTCTTCCCCCTCCAGTCCCTCCAGTCTCTCCTCTCTTCCCCTCCAATCCCTCCAGTCTCTCCTCTCTTCCCCCTCCAGTCCCTCCAGTCTCTCCTCTCATCCCCCTCCAATCCCTCCAGTCTCTTCTCTCTTCCCCTCCAGTTCCTCCAGTCTCTCCTCTCTTCCCCCTCCAATACCTCCAGTCTCTCCTCTCTTCCCTCTCCAGTCCCTCCAGTCTCTCTTCTCTTCCCCCTCCAATCCCTCCAGTCTTTCCTCTCTTCCCCCTCCAGTCCCTGCAGTCTCTCCTCTCTTCCCCCTCCAGTCCCTCCAGTCTCTCCTCTCTTCCCCCTCCTGTCCCTCCAGTCTCTCCTCTCTTCCCCCTCCAATCCCTCCAGTCTCTCCTCTCTTCCCCTCCAATCCCTCCAGTCTCTCCTCTCTTCCCCTTCCAGTCCCTCCAGTCTCTCCTCTCTTCCCCCTCCAATCCCTCCAGTCTCTCCTCTCTTCCCCTCCAATCCCTCCAGACTGGAGGGGAAGAGAGGAGACTCTCTTCCCCCTCCAGTCCCTCCAGTCTTTCCTTTCTTACCCCTCCAGTCCCTCCAGTCTCTCCTTTCTTCCCCCTCCAGTCCCTCCAGTCTCTCCTCCAGTCCTCCAGTCTCTCCTCTCTTCCCCCTCCAGTCCCTCCAGTCTCTCCTCTCTTCCCCTCCAATCCCTCCAGTCTCTCCTCTCTTCCCCCTCCAGTCCCTCCAGTCTCTCCTCTCATCCCCCTCCAATCCCTCCAGTCTCTTCTCTCTTCCCCTCCAGTTCCTCCAGTCTCTCCTCTCTTCCCCCTCCAATACCTCCAGTCTCTCCTCTCTTCCCTCTCCAGTCCCTCCAGTCTCTCCTCTCTTCCCCTCCAGTCCTCCAGTCCCTCCAGTCTCTCTCTCTTCCCCCTCCTGTCCCTCCAGTCTCTCTCTCTTCCCCCTCCTGTCCCTCCAGTCTCTCCTCTCTTCCCCTCCAATCCCTCCAGTCTCTCCTCTCTTCCCCTCCAATCCCTCCAGTCTCTCCTCTATTCCCCCTCCAGTCCCTCCAGTCTCTCCTCTCTTCCCCTCCAATCCCTCCAGTCTCTCCTCTCTTCCCCTCCAATCCCTCCAGTCTCTCCTCTCTCTTCCCCTCCAATCCCTCCAGTCTTCCTCTCTTCCCCCTCCAGTCCCTCCAGTCTCTCCTCTCTTCCCCTCCAGTCCCTCCAGTCTCTCCTCCAGTCCCTCCAGTCTCTCCTCTCTTCCCCCTACAGTCCCTCCAGTCTCTCTTCTCTTCCCCCTCCAATCCCTCCAGTCTTTCCTCTCTTCCCCCTCCAGTCCCTTCAGTCTCTCCTCTCTTCCCCCTCCAGTCCCTCCAGTCTCTCCTCTATTCCCCCTCCAGTCCCTCCAGTCTCTCCTCTCTTCCCCTCCAATCCCTCCAGTCTCTCCTCTCTTCCCCCTCCAATCCCTCCAGTCTCTCCTCTCTTCCCCCTCCAATCCCTCCAGTCTCTCCTCTCTTCCCCCTCCAGTCCCTCCAGTCTCTCCTCTCTTCCCCCTCCAGTCCCTCCAGTCTCTCCTCCAGTCCCTCCAGTCTCTCCTCTCTTCCCCCTCCAGTCCCTCCAGTCTCTCCTCTCTTCCCCCTCCAGTCCCTCCAGTCTCTCCTCTCTTCCCCTACAGTCCCTCCAGTCTCTCCTCTCTTCCCCCTCCAATCCCTCCAGTCTCTCCTCTCTTCCCCTTCCAGTCCCTCCAGTCTGTCCTCTCTTCCCCCTCCAATCCCTCCAGTCTCTCCTCTCTGCCCCCTCCAATCCCTCCAGTCTCTCCTCTCTTCCCCTCCAGTCCCTCCAGTCTCTCCTCTCTTCCCCTCCAGTTCCTCCAGTCCCTCCTCCAGTCCCTCCAGTCTCTCCTCTCTTCCCCCTCCAGTCTATCCTCTCTTCCCCCTCCAGTCCCTCCAGTCTCTCCTCTCTTCCCCTCCAGTCCCTCCAGTCTGTCCTCTCTTCCCCCTCCAATCCCTCCAGTCTCTCCTCTCTGCCCCCTCCAATCCCTCCAGTCTCTCCTCTCTTCCCCCTCCAGTCCCTCCAGTCTCTCCTCTCTTCCCCCTCCAGTTCCTCCAGTCTCTCCTCCAGTCCCTCCAGTCCCTCCAGTCTCTCCTCTCTTCCCCCTCCAGTCTCTCCTCTCTTCCCCCTCCAGTCCCTCCAGTCTCTCCTATCTTCCCCCTCCAGTCCCTCCAGTCTCTCCTCCAGTCCCTCCAGTCTCTCCCCCAGTCCCTCCAGTCTCTCCTCTCTTCCCCTCCAGTCCCTCCAGTCTCTCCTATCTTCCCCCTCCAGTCCCTCCAGTCTCTCCTCCAGTCCCTCCAGTCTCTCCCCCAGTCCCTCCAGTCTCTCCTCTCTTCCCCCTCCAGTCCCTCCAGTCCCTCCAGTCTCTCCCCCAGTCCCTCCAGTCTCTCCTCTCTTCCCCCTCCAGTCCCTCCAGTCTCTCCTATCTTCCCCCTCCAGTCCCTCCAGTCTCTCCTCCAGTCCCTCCAGTCTCTCCCCCAGTCCCTCCAGTCTCTCCTCTCTTCCCCCTCCAGTCCCTCCAGTCCCTCCAGTCTCTCCTCTCTTCCCCCTCCAGTCTGGGCTCATCTCAGATTCCAGGAATAACTATTATTAATTAATAACAGTTATTGTGCGAGTATCGCTGAGCGTGTGGCTTTCTGCATCACACAAGCACACAGTGTATCAAAAGCCTCCTTTGTTTGGTTTTTCCAACCCACTTGAGATGGAGCTAAACTTTAACCCTTCACCTGCTGGAGTTGCTTTATCCAGTTTTCAGTGATTTGCTGAGTGTGAAGATGTGGAAATCCCTAAAACAGTGGGACCTTAAGGCTGGTGTCAGACGAGCGTCTTTGGAGAGAGGAAGGAACGTCCGTCAGAGTGGACGTTCCTTCCACTCGACACCCGTCTGGCCACCTCGCTGAGCGCACTCAGTGCCTTCTATGGAGAATCGCGCTTTGCAGCTCCGTCAACGTCCGTCCTAGCGCTTTGCCGGAGAGGCTTGGATAACGGACACTTGTTGCGTGCGCATTTCGTGCTCACGCACAAGCATGCCCAAGCGTGTGACCGGCCCCATTGCAGCATCAAAATGCTACCATGGACACTGGTAAGCACGTCAGTACGGGCGCACATTGCGCGTTCGTCTGACGCTGGCTTAAGATAACAAATACATTTTGGACCCAAAAATAGGGACTGTCTCTACTAAATAGGGTCACTTGGAAGGTGTGATCTCTCGTGGGACTTTTAATTTCCAAACAATAAGCTGAGGTGATCTGTGGATAAGATACGCTCAGTTTAGAGCAGTGTTTCCCAGCCCTGATCCTCAAGACCCTCTAACAGGACAGGTTTTAAGGATTACCTGCAATCACTGAGCAGCCAATCATATTACCCGTGCTGTTTGTCACATATCCTGCAAACCTGACCTGTTAGTGGATCCTGACTGAGGACCGGAGTGGAGAAACACTGGCTTAGATGGAAATATTTGACAAGTTACATATCTGCAAAATAGTTTCTTTGGCCCAAAATGCATCAAAATCCAGTTTTCATTCGGATTGAACGTTCAGTAAATGCTGCAATAAAGGATTTGAGATTGTAACGCACCTGCCTGTCCGCAGACGTGCCCCAGGGCAACCAGGAATACCACCGTGTGCATCAGAGGAGGGTGCATGGTCCTGCAGAGAGCCCACCGCTGCCTCCTGTCTTGGTGAGTTTGAGGAATCACATCCCGGTGATCTGGGAAGAAGGAAACATTCCAGTGCGGTTAATGCTAAATCTGAGGAGGGCCTGGACTCACCTCGCCCCGCCGCGGGGAGGAACCTGGCTCCTCTCACTATTTACATTTCTCAAAAACAAAGAAGCGAATTAATCATCATCCTCTCAGCGAGCGATGCAGAGATTCACGTAAAAACATCGCAAACCTGACTGACTCGCATAAAAAAATATACCAAGGCAAAGCGACGAACTCCGAGTCCCCTTCAATCATTTCCCGAAAGCTGAGAGTACAAACTGACGTCCCCCTGTGTTTATTCTAGGGATAAAGAAACAAAATACACACAGGGTTATTCAAAGAGATCCGAATGGCTGCCGAAAGGGAACCGAAAAGTGAAAATCAGCGTTCGGTTACCTTTCCTGGCCATTCGGCTATTCAGAGAGCAGGCAGTTTGTCAAATTCGGGCGAATTGCCTGCACATACGGTGCCTGTTCGGTGCCTGTTCGAGGGCAGTGAATCCCCATAGAGAAGCAATGCTTTGTCTATTCAGAGAACACAAACCAGCAGTGAAAGGTTCCCCTAATGCCCTGCCATTCGGTGGTTTAATTCGGCAAATTTATTCAGGAGAATCCCATAGACTTCAATGTTAAAAATATTCCCGTTTCAATTCAATATCTAATAAACCGTTCATTATAAAATTCTGCAGGAGTCTCTTTATTTATAGATTTTTTAGGATATTTTAAGCATTTTTTTTTTTTTTAACAAAAAAATCCGATAATTGTTTTTTAAGTTTACTTCTTTTTTCTGTAACAGCCCTTTTTATTATCATTCATTGGATTTTATATGTAACTTTCAGACATTTTCGCTCAGTAGTTTCTTTGCAAACAGCGTTTCACTTTTCAAACATTCAAGCACACTGTTTTTTTAATTTATTCACTGCCTTTGTCTGCGGTGTCGACTTTTTCCGGCGGCTGCGCTGTGTGTGATCGACTCGGGTTTTTCCGGCATTTTCGGCGGGATTAATCCAGATGTTTTTGCGGGTTTTCGGCGTGCATTCGCCGGGTTTTGCAGTGAGTTTTCAGCAGGTTTGCGGTGACCTTTCCCTGCAATTCGGGGACCCTGTTGGGGCTTGCTGAATACAACACAGGGTCGCCGAAATGGGATCGGCAAAACGCACCGAATTGAAGAGAACGAAAAGTCACCGAACGTGCAGTGACTTCTCAATTCTCTTTGAATAACCCTGACAGGGTAATTCAGAGAGAGTCGATCTGGCCCGAAATGGCACCAAACAGTGAGTTTCCCTGTACGGTGACATTTCGTGGCCATTCGACTATTCAAAAAGATGGCGATTCGCCAAATATTGGCGAATTGCCAGTGAAATACGGTACGGTTCGGCATCAGTGAAATCCCTATGGAGAAGCAATGGTTAATCTATTCACATTGAACAGCAGAGAAATGTCAGTGAAATGTCCTGATGTTCAGTGGTTTCATTCGGCAGGTTTAATCAGGCGAATCCCATAGTCTTCAATGTTAAAAACAATTACTGTTTTTTATAAAATATTTATTCAGCCGTTTATTCTTTTCATTTGCAGCACAAAGACTCTTTATTTATTTATTTTTTAGTCATTTTTCGGCAAAAAAAATCCAGATTTTTTTTATTATTATTTTATTTTTTAAATAGCGGGGTTTTTCTGTTTAATGTTATTCTTAGGACCGTATATATTATTTCCGGGCATTTTCATCTAGTATTTCTTTGGAAAATGCCTTTTAAAAGTTGCAAGGTTTTTTTTAAAAAAAAAATTGTTTACCCTTCGGCTGGTCGGCAGCCTGGTTGGCGGATCATCTGCTTCTTCAGGATCTATTTGGCGGTTTTGCGGTGGATCGTCGGAGGCATTCGTTGGTTTTTCGGATTGATTTGGCGGTTTCGAATGCTGAATTCACTGCAGGGTCGGCATATTTATCTCGCCGAAGTAAGGCGAACGGGAGCACCGAAATGTCGTTCTCTGAGTAACCCTGTATATGTATTCATTCATTTTCAGTTTGGCAAAACCAAAGAAAAAGTCATAGATAACCAAGAGGTCTATTTGCAAACTGAACGCAATTCCAGTGCTTTGCATTTCGGCGCTTCTTGACTCACTTTGGCGAATCCATATCATCCAAAATTCAGTGAATTCACAAATGGCGTTGCCGAAGCCGTTATCGGAGTCAACGAAAAGCACCGAATTACAACGATAACCGCCAAATCCGCAAAAATCACCAAACGGAAAAATCTGTTTAAAATAATTTAATACATTTATTAATAAATTTAATAAAAAAGGTCTGTAAAAAAAATACATGAGCTTCTGCTCCGCTCGCAGGATTGTTACCGCACAACCAATAGAGCCCTCAGTCAGTGGTAGCAGTGAGGTGAGGCGGTAACTTATCGAGGTGGGGGGGGTTTCTTCCAAACCCAATGGCCCACAAACATAGGGGACCCCATTCCCCTCTAACCTCCAGGCCATGGTCATTGGTTGAAAGTTTAAATTGGAGGTCAAGCAGTCCACATCTCCTGATTTGAGCCCTATGGAGAGATATGGGGTGTATGGGGATATGGGGTGTATGGGGATATGGGGTGTATGGGAATATGGGGTATATGGAGAGATATGGGGTGTATGGGGTGCATGGGGTGTATGGGGTTATGGGGTGTATGGGGATATGGGGTGTATGGAGATATAGGGTGTATGGGGATATGGGGTGTATGGAGAGATATGGGGTGTATGGGGTGTATGGGGATATGGGGTGTATGGAGATATGGGGTGTATGGGGATATGGGGTGTATGGAGATATGGGGTGTATGGGGATATGGGGTGTATGGGGATATGGGGTGTATGGAGAGATATGGGGTGTATGGGGTGTATGGGGATATGGGGTGTATGGAGAGATATAGGGTGTATGGGGATATGGGGTGTATGGGGATATGGGGTGTATGGGGATATGGGGTGTATGGAGAGATATGGGGTGTATGGGGTGTATGGGGATATGGGGTGTATGGAGATATGGGGTGTATGGGGTGTATGGAGATATGGGGTGTATGGGGATATGGGGTGTATGGGGATATGGGTGTATGGAGATATGGGGTGTATGGGGTGTATGGAGATATGGGGTGTATGGGGATATGGGTGTATGGAGATATGGGGTGTATGGGATGTATGGAGATATGGGTGGTATGGGGATATGGGTGTATGGAGAGCTATGGGGTGTATGGGGATATGGGGTGTATGGGGATATGGGTGTATGGAGATATGGGGTGTATTGGGTGTATGGAGATATGGGGTGTATGGGGATATGGGGTGTATGGAGAGCTATGGGGTGTATGGGGATATCGGGTGTATGGGGATATGGGGTGTATGGAGAGCTATGGGGTGTATGGGGATATGGGGTGTATGGGGATATGGGGTGTATGGGGTGTATGGAGATATGGGGTGTATGGGGATATGGGGTGTATGGGTGTATGGAGATATGGGGTGTATGGGGATATGGGGTGTATGGAGAGCTATGGGGTGTATGGGGATATGGGGTGTATGGGGATATGGGTGTATGGGGTCAGATATGGGGGGGCTATGCGCTCT
The DNA here is from genome assembly GCA_009667805.1 of Leptobrachium leishanense. Lineage (NCBI taxonomy): Eukaryota > Metazoa > Chordata > Amphibia > Anura > Megophryidae > Leptobrachium > Leptobrachium leishanense. Next base: position 13,666,708 of record CM019070.1, read on the forward strand.
AATTACAATATAATGCAAAGTACCTGCACTTTGTGCTTGAACTGACACAAACCCAAAAAGAATGAAATTCTAATGCTATTCGTGTTGCAGTTCATTCGTTGAGGCGCCTTTTTTTAATATCTTTGTTTCGGGCGACTCAACAACTTGTCCAAAATTCTGACGAATCGCAATTGATCCAAAAATACACACCTCTCCATTTTAGCCTTATTTTTGCACGGTTCCGCTTGTAATCTGTTGGTGAATGTGGAGCGTGGCCTGCGACGTCACGGAGCTGCGAGTGGAGCCACTGCCGCAATGGTTACTGTAAGTAGCAGACATGGAGGATACAGTTTCAGGTGAACAAGGCCACCATCGGTGGGGCGACAGCCAATGATATGTTCAGGGGCCCAGCGACACCAAAGGGCACTGGCCTACAAAGATAACCCATCTGGGCCGGTAAGAGCACTCTGACTCATCATTGATGGACCATAAGTATGATCTGCACCAGGTAGAGGAGCCGAGCAAAGGTTCAACCAACGGACAACACTTTGTATCTCCTGCTGGACCACCAGGGACTTTTTTTTGAGAAAGTATTTTCCCAGGAAGGATACATTGAGATTTCTCTCATTTTCAAGTATGTCCTGGGTGGCGAGTATGTACCGTTAGGTGTCTTGCCCAAGTACACTTACTGGAGAGGTGCTCTTGCCGGGATCGAACCCATGTCTCCACAGGCTCTCTCCATGCAGAGCAGTGATGTTACCTCTACTCTACCCAGCCGGTTCCCATCCTGTAAATTCAGGTAAGCAGGAGGGGAGGCAGAATGTTTAGTTTTTAATTAGTTTACATAAAGGGGCACCTGAGAGAAGGGGGGCCCGACCAGTGGCTCAGAAAGGGGCCCCATGATTTCTAGTGGAAACCCCAAGGTGCCGTGTTTGAGTTCATCGCATTATCCAAGGACCACGGGGCACAAAATGTATTAAAAATAAATTGGACCCAGCGCCCCGGACTCTACAATGTCACCGTCTCCCTGTCCAGCGTCCCCCCCTGCACGTTTGGACGAGGCGTCACTGACGGTCCTGATAAAGGTTCACCTTAAAATGTTTGTTTTTAAGGATTAATTAGTAACCAATGAGCTGCTTTCCGGACGAGTCGGAAAAAATAATCCCACGGAAAGCGAGCGTAATCTCCTCCTGTGTTTGCAGACTCTTGTTTGGCTGGGCGAGAGACAGAGGACATCTCCCCCCAAATCACAGACAAGGAGCCAGGAGCCTGGATAAAGCTGTCATGTCCCCTCATTTGTTCTAGATGATGTCCTCCTAGCTTCCTGATCATCCTATCTATACACGGAGCAATGGACTGCGGCTAATTGGCCCTTTTGCAGAATTTGTGTGGATGTCATCATTTTCTTTCCAGCAGCGACAATAAGACACACGATATCTTTACGTCGCTAGTATAGCGGCTTGTAGAATTTCTTCATGACCTTTTGTCGTGGCCACACGAGCCCTTTAGAAGACCACAGGAAGAGCATGGACCACCAACCACATCCCACTCTACCCGTTTCACCGGTGGTCAATCATTCACATTGATTTGGGTTTTGGGGAACCTGGGTCACCTGACTGTTAACCGCGAGCGTTTTAAGTCACGGCATCTTGAAAGCCACTATCCCCAAACCATAAAGTCCTCTCAGCCCTCATCACTTACCCCTTATTAAACATAACACTGAGAAAATCAGATAAACATCCCAACGGGATAACGAAATCCAAACACAGAAATGTATGAACAGAGCAAAATCATTTTTTCCAAAAAAAAATTAACCCTTTCACTGCTGAGCCATTTCACCCCTCTTTGTGCTGAGCTAATTTTTACGCTCATCATGTTTAAACGCGATTTGAAGTCACATTTTATTATACAACCCAGACATATTATATATCATTTTTTCCGGCAGGCTCGGCAGATTCATAATATATCATAATTATATGTATACGTCATGTCCTGCCTGAATATTATAACAAAAAAATGCAATAACATTAGAATTTAAAATCATCTACAGCCTGTAAAGTAAATTGTTTCACATTTTATCATCCGAGCCTTTTCGGTTATATTTTCTATGGATTTTCTATGGAGAAATTATGTGATTTTAGGTAAACTCCCCCACAAAATTATTAGTGCAGCATCATTGTTCACATTATCATTGAAATGTGAACAATAATGCTGCATTAATAAAATAAAAAAAACAGTTATTTTAATTATTTTAAATTTTTTAAAAAAATTATTTACATTTTTATTTTTTTATTTATAAATAACAAGGTGGAAAGCCTGCCCAGAGGGCAGTCTATTGTGGATATACTGCCCCAGCTCATGGATATATGGCCCAGCTCGTGGATATTGCCCCAGCTCGTGGATATTGCCCCAGCTCGTGGATACTGCCCCAGCTCGTGGATACTGCCCCAGCTCGTGGATACTGCCCCAGCTCGTGGATATTGCCCCAGCTCGTGGATATTGCCCCAGCTCGTGGATTCTGCCCCAGCTCGTGGATACTGCCCCAGCTCGTGGATATTGCCCCAGCTCGTGGATACTGCCCCAGCACGTGGATACTGCCCCCCAGCTCCTGGATACTGCCCCCCAGCTCATGGATACTGCCCCCCAGCTCCTGGATACTGCCCCCCAGCTCATGGATACTGCCCCCCAGCTCATGGATACTGCCCCCCCCCAGCTCATGGATACTGCCCCCAGCTCATGGATATTGCCCCCCAGCTCATGGATATTGCCCCCAGCTCATGGATACTGCCCCCAGCTCATGGATATTGCCCCCCAGCTCATGGATATTGCCCCCAGCTCATGGATACTGCCCCCCAGCTCATGGATACTGCCCCCCAGCTCATGGATATTGCCCCCCAGCTCATGGATACTGCCCCCCAGCTCATGGATACTGCCCCCCAGCTCATGGATACTGCCCCCCCAGCTCATGGATATTGCCCCCAAGCTCATGGATACTGCCCCCCAGCTCATGGATATTGCCCCCCCAGCTCATGGATATTGCCCCCCCAGCTCGTGGATATGCCCCCCAGCGCTCATGGATATATGCCCCAGCTCAGACATGGGGCGGCTGTCCGAATGCTCTATTGGCATTCGGACAGCCGCCCCATACTTACCTTTCCGAGTGGCGCCGGGGAAGTGAAAGTTTCCCGCTTCCGCTCGTTGAAGGACCCAAGCCGCGGTCACGTGACCGGGCTTGGGTCCTTCAAAGAGCGGAAGTGGGGAAACTTTCACTTCCCCGGCGCCGCTCGGAGGTTGGATGCGCTCGGCAGCCGGGTAGAGGCTGCGAGCGCAGCCTCTACCTGGCTGCCGCGCGCATCCAACCCCGAGCGGCGGAGGGACCTTTCCCTTCGCCGCTCGGGGGTTGGATGCGCGCGGCAGCCGGGTAGAGGCTGCGAGCGCAGCCTCTACCCGGCTGCTGTGTGCATCTTGTAACCGCCGCGGCAAGCCGGCAGCCGGCTCGTGCCGCGGCGGTTGCATGCGCGCTCAACCAACCGCCGCTGGTTGCGCGCGCATGCGCAGAGTAAGGCTTGGCGACGGACACGCCAAGCCTTACTCAATTATAGTATAGATATGGTCATGTTTGGTATCATTGAAAAGGCCATTCTCTGCCCTTCCAAATGATACCAAACATTAACCCCTAGCTGCCCCTGATCGGGAGATATGGGGGTAATTGTACCTCCCTATCTCCACCATAGATGACAGCTAGGGGTTAACACCCGAACTGACTTCATCGCGTCCATACGCCCAGCGCAATGACGCTATTCATGCCAGCTGGGGTCCAGGAGGCTGGGCTGACATCCAAGATGTCAGCCTGCATCGGGAGGCTGCAATGATCGGCCGAAATACCGGCGGATCGCGGCTGCAATGGCAGGACGGTCTCAGCGCGACCTCCACAGCCAAACCCTGCTTGGCTGGACGCCCTGAGCGCATCCTCTGCAACCAAGCAGTTAAATAGTGTTTTTCTTTTCTCTGCTACAGACCTTTTTATTATCATTCATAGGATTTTATATGTTAATTCCAGACATTTTCCTCCAGTAGTTTTTTTGCAAACAGTGTTTGAAATTATGAAAGTTTAAATAGTTTTGTTTTGTTTTTTTATACACTGTTCATCAGCTGGTCGGCATTTTTCCATGGCTGGTCAGTGCTGTGTTCGGCGGAACGTCTGCTTTTTTCAGACACGTTTGCCGGGTTTTCAGCGTCTTATCGGATCCGATGTTTGTCGGTGGGTTCCTGGTGTCTTATCGGATCGGATCCAATCATTTTGACTATTTTGCAGTGTTTTTTTCCTCAATTCTGCAGTTTTGCGTCGGATTTTTCCTGCACATCGCGGACCCTGCGGTGTATGCTGAAGTTACCGCAGGGTCGGGAAATTTGATTCCTCGAAGTGCAGGGAGCAAAAGAGCACTTTCTCTGAATAACCCCTTATGTCTGCGCTTCTAATATATGCGCAGAATACGTTGGCGCTATATAAAAGTATCATAATGATAACATTTTGCAGACTGACCTGTGCAGAGACACATTACTATAAACATATTATTATACTGATTAAATGTATCACCTGGGAAATGTGTTACTATTAAGCATGTGAAATCAAGACAGTGAGAGGAGATAACATGCTAATCCTCCAGGTGAAACTACTTGACCTCGCAAACTTCCAACCGATACAGGACAGAACTTCATCTCCTTGTCAGTATGTCCTGTCCAGGCAAACAGCAGTGATAAATACTAAGTGCACTATTGGTAAATACTAAGTGCACTATTTCAATGTTGATGGTAACATGGAGACGTTCTTATGCAACATAACACCTGTATACAGTAAGTACATAGCACCCTACATCTTATCCCTGTACTGATTTACACCATATATCTGTACTACACAGGGATTTACAGCTTCTATAACACCCTGCATTTTATCCCTGTACTGACACCATATATCTGTACTATACAGGGATTTACAGCTTCTATAACACCCTGCATCTTATCCCTGTATTGTACGGACTGACACCATATATCTGTACTATGCAGGGATTTACAGCTTCTATAACACCCTGCATTTTATCCCTGTACTGACTGACACCATATATCTGTACTATACAGGGATTTACATAACACCCTGACACCATATATCTGTGCTATACAGGGACTTACAGCTTTTTATAGCATCCTGCATCTTATCCCTGTGCTGTACTGGCAAAATATATCTGTACTATATGCGGAATTACAGCTTCTATAACACCCTGCATCTTATCCCTGTATTGTACTGACACCATATATCTGTACTATACAAGGATTTACAACTTCTAAAACATACTGCATCTTACCTATGTACTGACTGACACCATATCTGTACTATACAGGGATTTACAGCTTCTATAGCATCCTGCATCTTATCCCTGTACTGTACTGACACCATATATCTGTACTATACAGTGATTTACAGCTTCTTTAACACTCTGTATCTTATCCCTGTACTAACTGACACCATATATCTGTACTATACAGGGATTTACAGCTTCTATAGCATCCTGCATCTTATCCCTGTACTCACTGACACAATATATCTGTACTATACAGTGATTTACAGCTTCTATAACACCCTGCATCTTATCCCTGTACTGACTGACACCATATATCTGTACTATACAGGGATTTACAGCTTCTATTATACCCTGCATCTTATCTCTGTACTGTACTGACACCATATATCTGTACTATACAGGGATTTACAACTTCTAAAACATACTGCATCTTATCTCTGTACTATAGTGACTGACACCATATATCTGTACTCTAAAGGGATTTACAGCTTCCATAACACCCTGCATTTTATCCCTGTACTGTACTGACTGACACCATATATCTGCACTATACAGGGATTTACAGCTTCTTTAACACTCTGTATCTTATCCCTGTACTAACTGACACCATATATCTGTACTATACAGGGATTTACAGCTTCTATAACACCCTGCATTTTATCCTGTACTGTACTGACTGACACCATATATCTGCACTATACAGGGATTTACAGCTTCTTTACACTCTGTATCTTATCCCTGTACTAACTGACACATATATCTGTACTATACAGGGATTTACAGCTTCTATAGCATCCTGCATCTTATCCCTGTACTCACTGACACAATATATCTGTACTATACAGTGATTTACAGCTTCTATAACACCCTGCATCTTATCCCTGTACTGACTGACACCATATATCTGTACTATACAGGGATTTACAGCTTCTATATACCCTGCATCTTATCTCTGTACTGTACTGACACCATATATCTGTACTATACAGGGATTTACAACTTCTAAAACATACTGCATCTTATCTCTGTACTATAGTGACTGACACCATATATCTGTACTCTAAAGGATTTACAGCTTCCATAACACCCTGCATTTTATCCCTGTACTGACTGACACCATATATCTGCACTATACAGGGATTTACAGCATCCTGCATCTTATCCTTGTACTGTACTTTCATTGTCCTATACATTGTCAATCATTCCTGAATTCCTCCTTTTTCCCAGTTCAGTAGACTTTAGATAAACCCCTATATTTTAGAAAACACCGGCTCGGTTCTTCTCCCTGAATTCTCTTTAAAAAATTTATTATTATTCATTTTTAATAAGTTGAAAATAAAAATCTGCAAAGTCAGCGCGATGTATAACATTGTAACCCTGGTTGCACAATGGCGATTACAAAGGAATGTAATTTCCCTCTCTAATTGAAATAGTGTTTTCGGCTTTGATGTTAATTCTTCTTGAACATGGCCTAATAATCACAGATTCATACTGGTGGCCTGTAACCTGCGGAGTGGGGACCTCATTAGGTATTCACCGGAGGAAGCTGACGAAGGTTCATTAGCTGTGGGGAATGGAGAGGGCAGGACTGAAAGCATCGCTGGTTCCTCCAGGGAGAAATTAATTGGAATGTCTGCAATGGAATAAGGAATGGAAAACACATTTCATCCATAATTACTGTTTTCTCACGCCCTAATGTTTTTACAGATAAGGCTGCGCTGAGTATCTAGTGGGAGTCAAAACGTCACCAAGTGGTCAGTGCGATGGGAAACCAAATGCCGTCTGAATTCTCGTGTCCTAAGCAAAATCATTTATTTTATTCTTGATATAAATTCAACACAGGCTGCTTCGGGGAACTCAGTTGGTTAATGCACCAACTGCAGAGCCTGCTCTGTCTAAGATGAGCAGGGTTATTTACAGAGCACCAAATTGGCCCCGATATTGCACCGAATGGTGAATTTCTCCGTACGGTGCAATTTTGTGGCCATTAGGCTATTCACATAGCAGGCAGTTCGCCTTGGCGACTTGCCAGTGCAATACGGTGCTGTTCGGCGTCAGTGAAATCCCCCATAGAGAAGCAATGCTTAATCTATTCACATTGAACAGCAGAGAAATGTCAGTGCAATGCTCTGATGTTCAGTGGTTTCATTCGACAGGTTTAATCAGTTGAATCCCATAGGATTCAATGTAAAAAAAAAAATCCCTGTTTTTCTTAAAAATTGATTCAACTGTTTATTCTTTTCATTTGAAGCAAAAAGTCTCTTTATTTATTTTTTTAGGCATTTTTCGAGATTTGTTCGTGGAAAAAACAAATTCCGATTTTTTTTTAAAATGATAGTTTTTTTATTCTGTAACAGACCTTTTTATTATTATTCATAGGACCTTATATAATATTCCCAGGCATTTTCATTAAGTACTTTTTTTTAAAAAACGCGCTCTGACACCTCCCTTCAATGCAGAGGACGGCGCGCTCTGACACCTCCCCTCACTGCAAGAATGTTGCAGAGTGGCATTAATTTGTGGCCAAGATCTTGTATTGATGATGGGAGAGTCGCAGCGCTGCGTAAAGTCTTCTCCAGCACATTATCCCAAAGATTAACCTCAATGGGGTTAAGGTCTGGACTGTGCGGTGGCCAATCCACGTGTGAAAATGATGTCTCATGCTCCCTCAACCACTCTTGCACAATTTGATCCCGATGAATCCTGGCATTGCCATCTTGGAATATGCCCGCTGTGCCATCAGGGGAGAAAAACCCATTGATGGAAAAACCTGCTCATTCAGTATATTCAGGGAGTCACATGACCTCACTTTTTGGGCACATACTGTTGCTGATCCTAGACCTGACCAACTGAAGCAACCAGATCATAACAGGTTTGCACAGGAGATGGGGATGTTTTTCGGCCAGTTATTGATCCCTATACATGGAGCATCATACTGTATTTATTCCTTCATGTTTACACGGCACTTTTTTATCACACCTTGTAGAGACACTATGGGATGTCAGTTAATTAATGGTTAATAATCAGTAGACGTAAGACCAGTTGGTTGTTGCGAGTCGAATCCCGATACCAGTGCTCGTAGCGAGGGAGTCGAATCCCGATACCAGTGCTCGTAGCGAGGGAGTCGAATCCCGATACCAGTGCTCGTAGCGAGGGAGTCGAATCCCGATACCAGTGCTCGTAGCGAGGGAGTCGAATCCCGATACCAGTGCTCGTAGCGAGGGAGTTGAATCCCGATACCAGTGCTCGTAGCGAGGGAGTTGAATCCCGATACCAGTGCTCGTAGCGAGGGAGTCGAATCCCGATACCAGTGCTCGTAGCGAGGGAGTCGAATCCCGATACCAGTGCTCGTAGCGAGGGAGTCGAATCCCGATACCAGTGCTCGTAGCGAGGGAGTCGAATCGTTCCAGCTTTCCTGATTGTTACGTTATTGTCCCGGTCACAGATTAAACCATTAAACACTGCACCAACAAGTGAACATCACTGCACTTAATTACACACTTGTAGATTTCACAAAAAGATACAAAGGATCACATTATTAACCCATGACCGGCTACCATGAATGGAAGGGTGGCTACAGGCAAGCATTGCTGAATAGGCCTTCTGTAAACTCAGCGGCGGAGACAAACAGATTGCACTCGTCTCTTCTGCTGAGTCCAAGGAAAGCGGACAGACAGCTCGGTGCACTGACTGACTGAAAATCAAGTGGAGGGAGGACGGGATCCACACACACACATAGAAGAGATGGCGCTCAAGGTGGTGGAATGGAATCTAGAATATACCAGACAACGTTTCGTCACGACTTGGTTCATCAAGAGGATGGTAAGGCACCTGATCACCAACAAGCTCTGGGCAACCACAACATGTTATTGTGCAGATGAACAGGCAGCTTGAGAAATTCAGACACATTGTACAATCCCACCAAAGCCAACCATCAACCTGAGGCATCAAGTACATAATGTGCCACCAAGGATGCAACTCAACTGGTCCTCAGTGAGAAGATAAGTCCTTCATGCTCTGGGAAATTCTTGGGAGTCAATCACGGAGCTGCATCTCCAAGGTCTTCGAAACTGGGAGAAATAGTCAATAGAACATTGGGGTTCACCTACACCTTTTAGATTTGAAGTGAGGGGCTAAACCAAGGTTCTGCACCAACACCACCCCAGATATTCTGAAGCTACAGTATGTCTCCCATGATGCTTAGTGAGTCATTAGATTGGCTGAACCTCATGGGAAATGTAGTTTCAAAGCATCAGAAGTGCCAAGATTGCGGACCCCTGGGCTAAACTGTCTCGTATGCATGATGAATTAGGATTGGATTGTGACATCATTTGTAAAACTCTGGTAACAGCCTTGTCTGAAGATACAAGAGACTCTTTCTGGCAGTTTGAAATGTTGGGTTGTGTGTGGATTACCCAATACGGGGAATTAGAAGGGCTGGAGAAATAAGAAGTGCAAACTCTGTCTCCTAGACATTTAGGCTGGTGTCAGACGAGAGTCTTTGGAGAGTGGAAGGAATGTCTGTGAGAGTGGACGTTCCTTCCACTCGACGCCCGTCTGGCCACCTCACTGAGCGCAATACAGTGCGTCCTATAGAAACATAGAAAAAAAAAAAAAAATGTCGGCAGATAAGAACCTTTCGGCCCATCTAGTCGCCCAATTACATGGATACTTTACCTGGATTTATCTTTTGTTTAGGATAGCCTTATGCCTATCCCATGCTTGCTTAAATTCAATTACTGTTTTGGCCTCTACCACTTCTACTGGAAGGCTGTTCCATGTATCCACCACCCTCTCAGTAAAATAATGCTTCCTGATGTTACTTTTAAACCTTTGCCCCTCTAATCTAAGACTATGTCCTCTTGTTTTGCTATTTTGTTTCCTTTTAAATATACTTCCTTCCTCTACCTTGTGGATTCCCTTTACGTATTTAAATGTTTCTATCATATCTCCTCTGTCTCGTCTTTTTTCCAAGCTGTTCATGTTAAGATCATTAAGCCTTTCCTGGTAACTTTTCTCCTTCAAGCCGTACACCATTTTAGTAGCCCTTCTCTGAACTCTCTCTAAGATGTCTATATCCTTCTGGAGATACGGTCTCCAGTACTGCACACAGTACTCCAAGTGAGGTCTCACCAGTGCTCTGTACAGTGGCATGAGCACTTCCCTTTTCCTACTGCTAATACCTCTCCCTACACAACCAAGCATTCTGCTAGCATTTCCTGCTGCTCTATTACATTGACTACTTACCCTTAGATCCTCTGAAATAATAACCCCTAAATCCCAACCCTCAGATGTTGAGGTTAGGACTGTATCAAATATTCTATATTCAGCCCTTGGGTTTTTACGTCCCAGGTGCATTATCTTGCACTTATCCACATTAAAACTCAATTGCCACAACTCCGACCATTTTTTTAGTTTACCTAAATCATTTGTCATTTGGCTGATCCCTCCAGGAACGTCAACCCTGTTGCAAATCTTTGTGTCATCAGCAAAAAGACATACTTTACCATTAATACCTTCTGCAATATCACTAATAAAAATATTAAAGAGAATGGGTCCAAGTACTGACCCCTGAGGTTCCCCACTGGTAACAAGACCTTGCGCCGAATAAACTCCATTTACCACAACCCTCTGTTGTCTGTCACTCAGCCACTGCCTAATCCATTCAACAATATTGGAATCCAAGCTCAAAGATTGCAATTTATTGATAAGCTTCTATGCGGAACAGTATCAAAAGCCTTACTGAAATCTAAATAAGCAATGTCTACTGCACCACCTGTGTCTATTATTATTGTTACCCAATCAAAAAAATCAATAAGATTAGTTTGGCATGATCTCCCTGAGGTAAACCCATGTTGTTTCTGATCCTGTAATCTATGTGTTTTTAGATGTTCAATAATCCTTTCCTTAACATGGTTTCCATTAATTTCCCCACTACTGACGTAAGACTAACTGGCCTATAGTTCCCCGATTCCTCCCTACTACCCTTCTTGTAAATGGGCACAACATTTGCTAATTTCCAGTCTTCTGGGACGACTCCTGTTAACAAGGATTGGTTAAATAAATCTGTTAACGGTTTTGCTATTACATCACTGAGCTCTTTTAATAATTTAGGGTGGATCCCATCAGGCCCCATTGACTTATTTGTCTTTACTTTAGACAGCTGCTGTAGAACCTCCTCCTATGGAGAATCGCACTTTGCAGCTCCGTCAACGTCCGTCCTAGAGATTTGCCGGAGAGGCTTGGATAAGGGATGCTTGTTGCACGCGCATTTCGTGCGCACGCACAAGCGTGTGACTGCTCCCCGTTGCAGCGTCAAAACGCCGCGCCGATGCTGGTAAGCACGTCAGTACGGACTCACATAGCGCGCTTGTCTGACGCCAGCCTAAAATAAGACACCTAGGAGACTTTGCCAAAAATATGGTGAGTTCACTATTTATCAAATGGTCACTCTTATTGGCAAAAATTGGAGTTGCCACAGCAGTTATCGGACCTTGGCCAAAAGCTCGAATTGCGACGAAATTGTCTCAGCAAAGTCCACCGAATAAAAAGAAAAAAAAAGAGTAAGTCTCCTTTTCTCCGAATAGGAGGTTAAGCCAATAAAAAGGTAGTAAAAATGTGTCGATATAATGAAGAAAGCCCTTTCAAAAAATAATAAAAAGGTCTGTTACAAAATAAAAAAGAGACTTTTAAAAAAAAAAGAAAACCAAAAAAATACAAAAAAGTCTTTTTAAAAACTTGAAAATAAAAAGAGTTTTTTGCAAAAAATAAAAAGAATAAACGGTCTTTAAAAACAAAAAAAATCCCTTCTCTAAATAATAAAAGATAAAAGAATGTCCTTTAAAAAATAATAAAAAAGTCTTGTAGAAAGTAAAGAAACATAAATGTCATTTTAAAAAAATACAGAACCTACAAAAAAGTCTTATGAAAAATAAAAAGAGTTTTGCAAAAAATAAAAATATGAAATCGTCATTTAATTATTTTTTTTAAAATAAAGATATATTTATTACATTGAAAACTATTAGATTCGACTGTTTAAACATGTCGAATTGAAATCACCGAAAAACAGGTCATTCCTCCAGAATTTCAGGTGCAATTCGGCATTCTGTGAATAGACGAATCGATAGTTTTCTATGGAATAATTTCGGTTCCACCAAACAGTTTTGAATTGCGGGAAAATGCATCGTATTTCACTGTCATTTTAACTGTATTTGGGGAATTGACAGCTTAGTGAAAAGACGAATTGCCCCAAAATTGCTCCTTTGAGGAAATTCAACGTTTGGTGCAATTCGGTGGAAATTTTGGAAGCTAGTGAATAACCTTCTAAATGAACAAAATACAGACTCTAAAGTAAACTACAACATGCGTGAACATAAATGTTACTTTAGAACTAGAAACCACTAGAATGTAACTTCCTGCACCCACACTGGTATCATGGGTGGTTGTGTCCCTGGGGTTTTTAAGCAGGTGGTTGTTCTATTGAATATTCCAGAATTTATAGACCAAACCCAATAAAGACGGGGAAAAACCCACGTTGACAGTAAATGTCTGTGTATGGCAGATGTGTCCCTGGGGTGAGATAATATAAAACAAGCTATAAAGTCTCACTCTTCTCACATGTTAATCCTACTCTCCCGTCTTCCCTATGCACCATTGTGATGCAGGCACGTCTCCTTCATGGGAGAGATCTCGCCCCACATCCTCAGCGAAATCCTGGATACTGAGCATGAGAATAAAATATAAACAAAAATTAAATGTATCAATAAATATTTATTCCTGCATTATGTTTCCTGTAGTGAATTCATCACTTATTGATTTGTTAACAACATTCAAATGTGCTGAAATGTATCCACAACGCTGAACGTTTTCAGCAAGGAAACAAACTCATCAAACTGATTTCCAGGCCTGTCTATTTATCTCTCTATATCTATCTATCAGGGTTATTCAGAGAGCGGTGAAAAGCAGGAGAATGACTGGAGAATGAAAAATTCTAGGTCAAAATAGCCGATTTGGAAAGTGAGATGAAAGGGAGAATTTTTCTGGTTTGGCTATTTTGACCTAGAATTTTTCATTCTCCAGTCATTCTCCTGCTTTTCACCTCTCTCTGAATAACCCTGTATATCTATCTATTCCACATTTCTATATTTTTGACTATCTATATCTATCGATCTATTTTATCTATATCCATCTACTTATCTCTCTCTATATCTATCTCCCTGGTTCCATCTATCTTTCTATATTTCTCTGTATCTATTTATCCATGTCTATCTGTATCTATCTCTGTGTCTATCTATCTATCTATATATCTATTTATTGATCCCATATCTATTCATCTATCTGTATCGATCTATTTATCTATATCTATCTCTGCATCTATCTGTATATCTTTCTATCCCATTTCTATTTATCTATATATATATATTGATCCCATATTTATTAATCTATCTATCTGTATCTATTTCTATCTATCTATATCTATCTATCTGTATGTACAGTTGTGTTCAAAATTATTCAACCCCCACTGAAATTGAGTGTTTTGGCCAGTTTGACATTGATTTTGATCATTCAGTCATCTTGCTTACAATTAAATCAAAGAGGCGCGTGTAGGTCAGACAAATATAACATAACATTTATAATGAAATAACCACAAATGTCTTTTCTGTGCTCACATCATTATCAGTTTTATTCAACCCCCAAGTGACATTCAATCTTAGTACTTAGTACAGCATCCTTTTACAGTTATAACAGCTTTTAAACGTGAAGCATAGCTTGACACAAGTGTCTTGCAGCGATCTACGGGTATCTTCGCCCATTCGTCATGGGCAAAAGCCTCCAGTTCAGTCACATTCTTAGGCTTGCGCACTGCAACTGCTTTCTTTAAATCCCACCAGAGGTTCTCAATCGGATTTAAGTCAGGTGACTGCGATGGCCACTCCAAAATGTTCCAGCCTTTAATCTGCAACCATGCTCTAGTGGACTTGGAGGTATGCTTGGGATCATTGTCCTGTTGAAAGGTCCAACGTCTCCCAAGCCTCAGGTTTGTGACGGACTGCATCACATTGTCATCCAATATCTCCTGGTACTGAAGAGAATTCATGGTACCTTGCACACGCTGAAGCTTCCCTGTACCTGCAGAAGCAAAACAGCCCCAAAGCATGATTGACCCCCCGCCATGCTTCACAGTAGGCAAGGTGTTCTTTTCTTCATAGGCCTTGTTCTTCCTCCTCCAAACAAAGCGTTGATCCATGGGCCCAAACAGTTCTAATTTTGTTTCATCAGTCCACAGAACACTATCCCAAAACTTCTGTGGTTTGTCCACATGACTTTTGGCATACTGCAGTCGACTCTTCTTATTCTTTGGAGACAGCAAGGGGGTGCGCCTGGGAGTTCTGGCATGGAGGCCTTCATTACGCAGTGTGCGCCGTATTGTCTGAGCTGAAACTTCAGTACCCACATCTGACAAATCTTTTCTTAGTTCCTCAGCAGTCACACGGGGACTTTTCTCCACTCCACGCTTCAGGTAGCGCACAGCAGTCGAAGTCAGCATCTTCTTTCTGCCACGACCAGGTAGCGTTTCAACAGTGCCCTTTGCCTTGAATTTGCGAATGATGCTTCCTATGGTCTCTCTTGGTATGTTTAACATCTTTGCAATCTTCTTATAGCCATTGCCCTTCCTGTGAAGAGTAATCACCTCTTCTCTTGTCTTCCTGGACCATTCTCTTGACTTCACCATGTTTGTAACCACACCAGTAAATGTCTAGAAGGAGCTGAGTATCACAGTCATTTTAAAGCTGCCTAATTGGTGCTTATTATGCTTTATTGCTGCTCCGTGACATCCACAGGTGTTTTCAATACCTGATTAAAAACACTTGAATGAACCTCTGTTCTTCAGAGTGGTAGTCTTTAAGGGGTTGAATAATTGTGTCAATGAAGAATTCAGAAAAGAAACATTTACTACTGTATTACAAAACCAATTGATGTCATTTTAGTTGCATATGGTTCTTTAAAAAGTCCTTGTAGGATTTCATTCTGAATACAATTACAAATGTCACTAAATTCCCTAAAACCCTTTACAGCATTGGGGGTTGAATAATTTTGAACACAACTGTATGTATATATCTGTATATCTGCATATATATCTGTATCTATCTGTATATATCTGTATCTATCTGCACATCTATTTATCTATCGATCCCATATCTATTCATATATCTACCTGTATTTATCTATCTATCTGATCTATCTATCATTCTGAATCAATCTATCAGGGTTATTCAAAGAGAGGTGAAAAGCAGGAGAATGACTGGAGAATGGAAAATTCTAGGTCGAAAATAATATCCAAACCAGAAAAATTCTCCCATTTATCTCACTTTCCAAATCGGCTATTTTGACCTAGAATTTTCCTTTCTCCAGTCATTCTCCTACTTTTCAACTCTCTCTGAATAACCCTGTATATCTATATCTATCTATCTATCTGTATCTATCTGATCTATCTGTCTATCTATCTATCTGTATCTATCTATCTATCTATATCTATCTATCTGTATCTATCTATCTATCTGTCTATCTGATCTATTTATCTATTGATCCATATCTATTCATATATCTATCTATCTCATATCTGTCTGTCTTTGTATCTATCTATCTATCTATATCTATCTATCTGTATCTATCTATCTATCTATCTATCTATATACATCACTATCTATCCCATATCTATCTATCCCATATCTATCTATCTATCTATTGATCCATATCTATTCATATATCTATCTGTCTGTCTATCTATCTACATCACTATCTATCTCTATATATCTATCTATTTATCTATTGATCCATATCTATTCATATATCTATCTATCTCATATCTGTCTGTCTATCTATTTGTATCTATCTATATATCTACATCACTATCTATCTATCTATTTATCTATTGATCCATTGATCCATATCTATTCATATATCTATCTATCTACATCACTATCTATCTATCTACATCACTATTTATCTATCTATCTCTATCTATCTATTTATCTATTGATCCATATCTATTCATATATCTATCTCATATCTGTCTGTCTATCTGTATCTATCTATCTATCTATCTGTATCTACCTATCTCTATCTATCTATCTAATATCTTTATATCCCATATCTATCTATCTATTCCATTTCTATCTATGTATGTACCTCTCTCTTTATCTATTTCTTTTTCTCTTTATATTTATCTGTCTATTTATCTCTCTATGTCTAGCGATCGCTTTCTCTATCTCCATATTTCTATATATCTGTCTATATATTTCTATCTGTCTGTCTGTCGATTTGTCTGTCTTTCTCCTTATCTTTCTATACACATATCTTTTTTTCAGTCATCATTTAGAGGTAGTATATGTGCTATTTGTCCCAGTGGTTGGATTTATTACCCTGGATTTATCAGTGTGAGGATCAGGCCATTCAGTGGGCGCCCTGGTATTTTTAATTACCAGGTCCTGGAGGTTGGTTCTCTCCTCTGCTCTCAGGCTCTGAGGTTTCTCTGGGGTATTAGGTCTGTACTGTCCTTGAAGTCAATTCACAGCATCAGCTAAAGGACAAGTGCTTTTTTTATTTTTCCCAGAGATTGTTTGAGACAATGAAACAGCCCCTGTCCATCAGGGCTCCTGTCTGCGCCTGCCCCATGGGAGGCCGCTCCAGGCTGGGGTAATTGTTTCTGTCACTGCTCTCAGCCCATCTTCATCATGTGTGACATCCAGGTCCCCAGTGGAGGAGCCGCATCAGCAGCCAGCATGTCATTTACTGCCATTTAACCTGTTAGATTCAGCACAACTCAGAATGTATCCACTTACTATCAGGGTTATTCAAAGAGAATCGAAAAGTCACCGCACATTCGGTGACTTTTCGTTCTCTTCAATTCGGTGCGATATGGCGATCCTATTTTGGTGACCCTGCGGTGTATTCAACAAGAACCACAGGGCCGTTGCAGTGCAGGGAAAAGCTGCCGCAAACCCGCCGAACACTCACTGCAAAACCCGGCGAATGCACACCGAAACCCGCAAAAACATCTGGATTAACCCGCCGAGCACGCCGGAGAAACCCGTGCAGCCGCCGATCACAGCACAAAGCAACCGCTGGAAAAACCCGACACCGCAGACGAATGGAGTGGGAAAAAAAACAGTACGCTTGAATGTGTGAAAAGTGAAACGCTGTTTGCAAAGAAACTACAGAACGAAAATGTCTGGAATTTACATATAAAATCCAAGGAATGATAATAAAAAGGTCTGTTACAGAAAAAACGATTTAAAAAAAAAATATATATATTTTCGCCAAAAAAATCCTGAAAAATGCCTAAAAGATCCTAAAAAATCTATAAATAAAGAGACTTTATACGGCAGAATATTATAATCAACAGTTTATTAGATATTGAATTAAAATGGGAATATTTTTAACATTGAAGCCTATGGGATTCGCCTGAATAAACCTGTCGAATGAAAACACCGAACAGCAGGGCAATTCGGTAACTTTTCACTGCTGTTTTCTGTTCTCTGAATAGACGAAGCATTGCTTCTCTATGGGAATTTCACTGCCCTCGAACAGTCACCGTATGTGCAGGCAATTCGCCAACATTTGGCGAACTGCCTGCTCTCTGAATAGCTGAATGGCCAGGAAAGGTAACCGAACGCTGAATTTCACTGTTCCATTACCTTTCTGCTACGGATCTCTTTGAATAACCTGTAGATCTGGAATGACACTCTCTCCCTTTTTGGTCATAATATTATTATCATTTGTTTTACAAATACTCCATAACAATATCCCATTCATCAATATTTTTCAATGTTTCTTTTTATATAAATAAATGTTGCATATTCCCTTATATTACTGTTATATTTTAAAGTAAATTCAGCTCCACCTGTCCCCACACACATTGCAAAGAGTAATTATTCCATCGCATCTGCTAACTTTTTTACCTCCCTCTCAAAATGTTGTATTAAATAAAAGTACTTTTTAATTTAAAAAAGAATAATAAAATGTGCTTATTGTAGCTTTATAATCCTATAGTCACTGCAGCATGTCATTCAGCTCGAGAATCACAATATAAACATTGTTTTTGTATATAATGATAATAAATATAATAATTATGAGTATCTCTTTCTAGAAACTAGGGTTTTGGGGAAATAGATAACTCAATATCTGATATTTTCTGAGTCTCGGCCATAGAAACCAATGTCATGAGGCTGCTGATGTACAGTCCTTGTGCAGATGTTGATTTAAAGAGACACTAACACTTACATAAACTGTAACTAGATTACCTGTGCATTACAAACAAACACATTATAAAACACTTTATAAACACATTATAAAACACATTCTGCTGGTTTTTTTTCTTTATTTGAAGTAATTGCATGTAAAAATGAAAAATAAATTAATTTTTTTAACTCCTGTTTCTATTTTGTGGATTTTTCCCATGATGCAACATTGATCTAAATCTGTGTAAAAATTTACTTTACTCCTGTGCTTTATCTTATACAGTATTTAACAGTTAATGAGGTGGAGGAGGGAATGTTTAGATAAGGCTGCAGGGGGTCTGTTGTTCTGCAGGCTACCTGAGTTAAGAGCTGGCAGCTGAATGAGATAAGACAGGGATCTTAAAATACTTCTAATCTACCTCCGGTGATGTTCTTTTGAATACATACTGCACAATACAATGATGGCTAAAGCCACACAGTGAGGAGTATGTGATGTATTTTTAATATGGGGGGGTTTAACAACACAAAATATCACACAATGAATGCACCCAGTGACACATATAAAGGAAAATTTCACACAATGGATGCACCCAGTGACACATATAGAGGAAAATACCACACAATGGATGTACCCAGTGACACATATAGAGGAAAATATCACATAATGGAAGCACCCAGTGACACATAGAGGAAAATATCACACAATGGATGCACCCAGTGACACATATAGAGGAAAATATCACACAATGGATGCACCCAGTGACACATAGAGGAAAATATCACACAATGGATGCACCCAGTGACACACATAGAGGAAAATATCACACAATGAATGCACCCAGTGACACATATAGAGGAAAATATCACACAATGGATGCACCCAGTGACACATATAGAGGAAAATATCACACAATGGATGCACCAGTGACACATATAGAGGAAAATATCACACAATGGATGCACCCAGTGACACATATAGAGGTAAATATCACACAATGGATGCACCCAGTGACACATGTAGAGGAAAATATCACATAATGGATGCGCCCAGTGACACATATAGAGGAAAATATCACACAATGGATGCACCCAGTGACACATATAGAGGAAAATATCACACAATGGATGCATCCAGTGACACATATAGAGGAAAATATCACACAATGGATGCACCCAGTGACACACATAGAGAAAAATATCACACAATGGATGCGCCCAGTGACACATATAGAAGAAAATATCACACAATGGATGCACCCAGTGACACATAGAGGAAAATATCACACAATGGATGCACCCAGTGACACATATAGAGGAAAATATCACACAATGGATGCACCCAGTGACACACATAGAGGAAAATATCACACAATGAATGCACCCAGTGACACATATAGAGGAAAATATCACACAATGGATGCACCCAGTGACACATATAGAGGAAAATATCACACAATGAATGCACCCAGTGACACATATAGAGGAAAATATCACACAATGAATGCACCCAGTGACACATATAGAGGAAAATATCACACAATGGATGCACCCAGTGACACACATAAAGGAAAATATCACACAATGAATGCACCTAGTGACACATATAGAGGAAAATATCACACAATGGATGCGTCCAGTGACACATATAGAGGAAAATATCACACAATGGATGCACCCAGTGACACATATAGAGGAAAATATCACACAATGGATGCACCCAGTGACACATATAGAGGAAAATATTTTCTTAACTAAACAAACAAGAGAAAAACAAACACATGTAAGATATCAGCAACATCAAATAAACACAATAAGGACATTGCATTTTTTTAGTGCTAATGTGTCTTTAACATATTATAGATGATTTTTTTTATCTACTCTTGTCGGGAGCTGCAGTAGTTAAATCACTGTTCCCACAACGACAGTGAACTTTGAACATCCAGAAAGCAAAATTCAACAATGGCAGACAAAGTTAATGTATACATCAGTGAACATTCAATGCTGAACAACATTAACGCTGTTATTCTTCCATAACATGAGTAACCTGTGACTATTCTTCATTCAGCGTGTTCGTATACAGGGTTATTCAAAGAGATCCGAATTGCTGGAGAAAGGTAACCGAACGCTGAAAATCAGCATTCAGTTACCTTCCCTGGCCAATCGGCTATTCAGAGAGCAGGCAATTCGCCAAATCCTGGCGAATTGCCTGAACATACGGTGCCTGTTCGGTAAAAAGGAAGAAAGATATATATATATATATATATATATATATATCTCATACAGCGTAGGCGCCTATTTATAAACCAGATTACTATAGTGTTATGAAGTAGTTAAATTATAACTAATAAGTAGTGAGATCCCATAGACTTCGATGTTAAAAATATTCCCGTTTTAATTCAATATCTAATAAACCGTTCATTATAAAATTCTGCAGTAAAAGGTTTCTTTAATTATAGATTTTATAGGATATTTTAAGCATTTTTCTGTATTTTTTTTTTTTCAAAAAGCCCAATTTTTTTTTTTGGATTTATTTTTAAGTTTACTTATTTTTTCTGTAACAGCCCTCTTTATTATCATTCATTGAATCTCATGTGTAAATTTCAGACATTTTCACTGAGTAGTTTCTTTGCAAACAGCGTTTCATTTTCACAGATTCACACAAACTATTTTGCTAATTTATTTACCTCCCGCGTCTGCGTTCTCAGCTGCTTCGACTGTGTGATCGGCTCCTGCTCGGGCTTGGTTTTCGGCAGGTTAATCCAGATGTTTTTGCTTGTTTTCGGCGTGCATTCGCTGGGTTTTGCGGTTAGTTTTCGTCAGGTTTGCGGTGGCTTTTCCCTGCAGTTCGGGGACCCCGTGGTGCTTGCTGAATACACGGCAGGGTCACCGAAAGGCAAAAGGAACCAAATTGAAGAGAACGAAAAGACACCGAACGTTCGGTGGCTTTTCGAATCTCTTTGAATAACCCTGATAATGTTTGTAAATATACTGATCTAGTTGCAACTCCGATAAAAACAACGCTGAAAGCAATAGTAAAAACAAAGGCTGGACAAGTTGGACTGAAACATCAGTGACATGAGTCTACATGAAATAACTTTGTCAGGTTCTATGGTTAAATCTTCTCTGAATAACACTTTTCATGTCAGTCATAGGTTTAATTTGCTGGTTTTATTATTTTTAGCATTATGGAGGTTTTGAATATCGGAAACGGGCTTATACTGTATATTGGGCGTTAAATTGGTCCAATCTGAAATATCAGAAGCTTCTTATATTACGAATCGTCAGATTCTGATTATTTCAAAATCCGATATTTTTGGATTCCGAAATAATCCGAACCGAACCGAATTTATTTGCCCTGGACCTGCACATGTCCACAAACACTGAACAACTTCAGCCGAAACAATAATGGAGAGAATGAACTGCAATGGAACTTCCCTAAGTAGTGAATTTGCCCTAGTTGATTCGCTGTAGTTCGCTGTAGTTCGCTGTAGTCCACCCCCCCCCCCGTTCTTTCTATATCACAGCAGTGTTTAGTGAATGACCCTTTACGCGTTTGCCTGATCTCAGCCTCCTTTTCCTTGTTTTGGTTTCATTGTATCGCTGCGAGTCTCACAAGTATCGGTTCTCTGAAGCCACCTGTGATCGCTCGGTGGGGTCCAT
The DNA here is from genome assembly GCA_009667805.1 of Leptobrachium leishanense. Taxonomy (NCBI): domain Eukaryota; kingdom Metazoa; phylum Chordata; class Amphibia; order Anura; family Megophryidae; genus Leptobrachium; species Leptobrachium leishanense. Next base: position 13,688,945 of record CM019070.1, read on the forward strand.
CAAACCCACGCCTGGTTATTGGGGTTTTTGGGAAGCTTTCCAAACACATAAAGCCCTTCCGGTTAGATTACCAAGCAGAATGGCAACCTGCAGACAAAAAGCCGGGATGCCTCCTCGTACCAGCATCTGTTCTGCTGGTCTGGTGCCAACGAGTGCTCAGTGTCTGCAGTTTGGGTTTTCAACAACCTCCGAGTGCAGGCTCGGTGTCATGGAAATGCGTCACCCGTCCACCCTCTCGGCAGATGCCGGACAACTCATAATGCTTGTTTGGTCAACGCGCAGAAGAAATCTTTTGTCTGACACTTGTGAGCGCCTTTGTAGCAACACGCAAAGTCGTCCCATTGAAAAGAAGCAATTAACTTGTCTTCAACATCATTAACCCTCTCTGTCCCCAAAACTACGCTCCACAAAAAATAAACTTTACATTACTTTTTGGAGTGCAAACAAATGCATGGATGGAAGGATGGATGGATGGGTGTACAGATGGATGGATGGATGGATAGATGGATGGATGATGGACATATGGATGGATGAAAGGATGGATGGATTAATGGAAAGAAGGACAATCGGATGGATGGATCAACTATGGACGTACGGATGGATGGATCGATGGACGTATGTACGGACGTACTAATGGATGAACGTACAGATGGATAGATGGATGGATGATTAGATGGATGGATGCACATATGGATGGATGTACGGATGGAGGTGCGGATGGATAGAGGGACAGATGGATGGATGAGTGGATGGATGGATGGATAGATGGGCAGGTGGATGAATGTATGTGCAGATGATGGATGAATAGATGAATGGATGGGTGGAATAAACATATAGATGGATGGATAAATGGATGGATGTACGATAGATGGATAGATGGATAGATAGATAGATAGATAGATAGATAGATAGATAGATAGATAGATAGATAGATAGATAGATGATAAAGGTAGATAGATAGATACATAGATACAGATAGATAGATAGATAGATAGATAGATAGATAGATAGATAGATACATGTGGCATAGATAGATAGATAGATAGATAGATAGATAGATAGATAGATAGATAGAAAGATAGATAGATAGATAGATAGATAGATAGATAGATAGATAGATAGATAGATAGAAAGATAGATAGATAGATAGATAGATAGATAGATAGATAGATAGATAGATAGATAGATAGATAGATAGATAGATAGATAGATAGATAGATGATAAAGGTAGATAGATAGATACATAGATACAGATAGATAGATAGATAGATAGATAGATAGATAGATAGATAGATAGATAGATAGATAGATAGATAGATAATAGATACATGTGGGATAGATAGATAAATAGATATAGATAGATAGATAGATAAATAGATATAGATAGATACAGAGATAGATAGATAGATAGATAGATAGATAGATAGATAGATAGATAGATAGATAGATAGATAGATAGATAGATAGATAGATAGATAGATAGATAGATAGATATGAGATTGTGACTCAGGGGTCAAATTCTGGGGAAAAAAGTGAGGGAACTCACCCACGAATTCCACAACCCCTATTACCTGAGGAAAATATATATATATATCACGAGTATAGCAGTGCGTGGTGATACCATTTTTATTGGGTTAACATTAAATTTAAAAGACAAGCTTTCGAGAGTGTAACCTCTCCTCTTCAGGTCTGGAAACTATACTGATCAGTGAAAGGTATCACTACGTACAGGTATACTCGTGATTTTGACAACTGGACTAACACATTATATATAACTAGTTGTAAAGCCTGCCCAGAGGGCAGTCTATTGTGGATATACTGCCCCTGCTCATGGATATACTGCCCCAGCTCGTGGATACTGCCCCAGCACGTGGATACTGCCCCCGCACGTGGATACTGCCCCCGCACGTGGATACTGCCCCAGCCTGCCCAGAGGGCAGTCTATTGTGGGTATACTGCCCCAGCTCGTGGATACTGCCCCAGCACGTGGATATTGCCCCAGCATGTGGATATTTGCCCCCAGCACATGGATTTGCCCCCAGCACATGGATTTGCCCCCAGCTCATGGATTTGCCCCCAGCTCATGGATTTGCCCAGCTCATGGATTTGCCCAGCACATGGATTTGCCCCCAGCTCATGGAGTTGCCCAGCTCATGGATTTGCCCCAGCTCATGGATTTGCCCAGCACATGGATTTGCCCCAGCTCGTGGATTTGCCCAGCACGTGGATTTGCCCAGCACGTGGATTTGCCCAGCTCGTGGATTTGCCCCCAGGTCGTGGATATGGTCCCCCAGCTCGTGGATATGGACCCCCCCAGCTCGTGGATATGGACCCCCCCAGCTCGTGGATATTGACCCCCCCCCCACCAGCGCTCATACTTACCTGTCGAGCGGCGCCAGGGAAGTGAAGATTTCCCCGCTTCCGGTCTTTGAAGGACCCAAGCCGCGGTCACGTGACCGGGGCTTGGGTCCTTCAAAGCGGAAGCGAGGGAACTTTCCCTCCGCCGCTCGGGGGACCCGTTAGATGCACACAGCAGCCGGGTAGAGGCTGCGCTCGCAGCCTCTACCCGGCTGCCGCGCGCATCCAACCCCCCGAGCGGCGGAGGAAACTTTCCCTTCGCCGCTCTGGGGTTGGATGCGCGCGGCAGCCGGGTAGAGGCTGCGAGCGCAGCCTCTACCCGGCTGCTGTGTGCATGTGTAACCGCCGCGGCGAGCCGGCAGCCGGCTCGTGCCGCGGCGGTTGCATGCGCGCGCAACCAACCGCCGCTGGTTGCGCGCGCATGCGCAGTAAGGCTTTGGCGACGGACAGCCAAAGCCTTACTCTTTTATTATATAGATATATATATATCACATACATATATACATATATATCCAGGCACAGACCCCCTCAGAATAATATACCCAGCACTGGACCCCCAGAATAATATACCCAGCACTGGACCCCCAGAATAATATACCCAGCACTGAGCCCCCAGAATAATATACACAGCACTGGACCCCAAGAATAATATACACAGAACTGGACCCCCAGAATAATATACACAGTACTGAGCCCCCAGAATAATATGCACAGCACTGAGCCCCAAGAATAATATACACAGGCATTGGACCCCCAGAATAATATACCCAGCACTGAGCCCCCAGAATAATATACACAGCACTGGACCCCAAGAATAATATACACAGAACTGGACCCCCAGAATAATATGCACAGCACTGAGCCCCCAGAATAATATACACAACACTGAGCCCCAAGAATAATATACACAGGCATTGGACCCCCAGAATAATATACACAGCACTGAGCCCCAGAATAATATACCCAGCACTGGTTATATGGATATATTTGCCCCCCAGCTCACATGGATATATTTGCCCCATCTCATATGGGTATATATTGCCCCCAGCTCACGTGGATATTATTGCCCCCAGCTCACATGGATATTATTGCCCCCAGCTCACATGGATATTATTGCCCCCAGTTCACATGGATATTATTGCCACAGTTCACATGGATATAATTGCCCCCAGTTCACATGGATATTATTGCCCCAGCTCACATGGATATTATTGCCCCCAGTTCACTGGGATATTATTGCCCCCAGTTCACATGGATATAATTGCCCCCTGTTCACATGGATAGTATTGACCCCAGCTCATATGGGTATATATTGCCCCCAGCTCACATGGATATTATTGCCCCCAGTTCACATGGATATAATTGCCCCCAGTTCACATGGATAGTATCACCCCAGCTCACATGGATATAATTGCCCCCAGTTCACATGGATATTATTGCCCCCAGTTCACATAGATATTATTGCCCCCAGTTCACATGGATATAATTGCCTCCAGTTCACATGGATATAATTACCCCCAGCTCACATGAATATTATTGCCCCAGTTCACATGGATATTATTGCCCCCAGCTCACACATGGAATTTTTTTGCCCCCAGCAGCTTACCTCTCCTCTCTGCAGTAGGTGTGGGTCCGAAATGATTGAGCTGGCCGCACATTGCCGGCGGCCGCGTGTTTTTCCTGTTACGAACGGCCACTGGCAGGAAGTGCGGTCACTCGCCTGGGATCGATGAAACAGCCAGTCGCGATCTCGCGAGATAGCGGCTGGCTGTTGGATCCCAGGCGAGCGGCTGCACTTCCTGCCAGCGGCCGTTCGTAGTAGGAAAGCACGTGGCCGCCGGCAAAGTGCGGCCAGCTCAATCATTTCAAGCTCGGGCCACAGCAGGAACCTGCGTTCCCGCAGCGTTCCCGCTGTGGGAGAAGTGCGAGAATGCCGTTCCCGCGCGTTTCCGCATGACTCGAGCCCTGATAGATAGATAGATAGATAGATAGATAGATAGATAGATAGATAGATAGATAGATAGGGGATAGATAGATATAGACAGATAGAGATAGAGAGAGATATAGATAGATAGATAGATAGATAGATAGATAGATAGATAGATAGATAGATAGATAGATACAGATAGATAGATATATACATACAGTCATGGCCGAAAGTGTTGGCACCCCAGAAATTTTTCCAGAAAATCAAGTATTTCTCACAGAAAAGTATTGCAGTAACACATGTTTTGCAATACACATGTTTATTCCCTTTGTGTGTATTGGAACAAAACAAAAAAAGGGAGGAAAAAAGCAAATTGGACATAATGTCACACAAAACTCCAAAAATGGGCTTGGCAAAATATTAACTCAATATTTGGTTTCACACCCTTTGGAAAAATAACTGAAATCAGTGGCTTCCTATAACCATCAATAAGCTGCTTACACCTCTCACCCAGAATTTTGGACCACTCTTCCTTTGCAAACAGCACCAGGTCTCTCTTATTGGAAGGGCGCCTTTTCCCAACAGCAATTTTAAGATCTCTCCACAGGTTTTCAATGGGATTTAGATCTGGACTCATTGCTGGCCACTTCAGAACTCTCCAGCGCTTCGTTGCCATCCATTTCTGGGTGCTTTTTGATGTATGTTTGGGGTCATTGTCCTGCAGGAAGACCCAAGATCTCAGACGCAAACCCAGCTTTCTGACACTGGGCTCTACAGTGCGACCCAAAATCCTTTGCCAATCCTCAGATTTCATGATGCCTTGCACACATTTAAGGCACCCAGTGTCAGAGGCAGCAAAACAACCCCAAAACATCATTGAACCTCCACCATATTTCACTGTAGGTACTGTGTTCTTTTCTTTGTAGGCCTCATTCCGCTTTCGGTAAACAGTAGAATGATGTGCTTTACCAAAAAGCTCTATATTGGTCTCATCTGTCCACAAGACGTTTTCCCAGAAGGATTTTGGCTTACTCAAGTACATTTTGGCAAACTGTAGTCTTGCTTTTTTATGTCTCTGTGTCAGCAGTGGGGTCCTCTTGGGTCTCCTGCCATAGCGTTTCATTTAACCCCTTAGAGACCGCGGACGTACCATGTACGTCACTGCCGCGGGTCTCTTTTAGACCCGCTGACGTACATGGTACGTCCTGCGGTCTTTTGAGCGCTGGAAGCGATCGGATCGCTTCCAGCAGCTCAAACGCCATTGCAGGCTGCCTGGGAGTCCAGGCATCCATGCAATGGTGGTTAGAAGTGCCGGGGCACCTTGTGATCGCTCCCCGGGAGCGATCAACATCCGGTTTGACCGAAAAGGTGCTCCGCACTTCTAGAGAGCGCTGGAAGCGATCGGATCGCTTCCAGCAGCTCCAGGGCCATTGCACGCTGCCTGGGAGTCCAGGCATCCGTGCAATGGCGGACAGAAGTGCCGGGGCCCCTTGTGATCGCTCCCCGGGAGCGATCAACATCCGGTTTGACCGGAAAGGTGCCCCGCACTTCTACAGAGAGCTGGAAGCGATCGGTATCGCTTCCAGCTGCTCTGAGTATATTGCAGGGATGCCTCGACATCGAGGCATCCTTGCAATATGTTTACCTGCCGCCGGTCCGAGCGATCACTTCCGGTAGTGGCTGGAAGTACTGAGTGCCACGAGGTATCGTGGCACTCAGTACAAAAAAGATCACATGAGTGATCAGGTGCTCTGCTGGGTGCCTCGAGGGATCAAGGCACCCAGCAGACTAAAAAAAAGTGCAGGGCCTTCTAAGGGCAGGGTCATCTTGGGGCTGAGTGGGATGTTCCTAGCCTGCCTCATCAGAGAGGCAGGCTAGCAACATCCAATAAGAAGTTATAAAAAATCTAAATAAAATTTCTAATTTGTCAGGTCAGGTCAATATTTTGTAAATATTGGCTCTGACCTCTGTGATTCTCCCTCCCTCTCCTCACTTGTGTTTTGGTGAGCGAGAGAGAGAGATCAGATTTGACAGGTTAGAGATTTTAGTGAGATTAGAAAAATTGAGGCAGATTTAGAGAGATTTTAGTGAGATTAGAAAAATTTAGGCAGATTTAGAGAGATTTTAGGGATATTTAGAAGAATTGAGGCAGGTTTAGAGGGATTTAGAGAGATTTAGGTGTTTATTTGTATTTTCTTGTGAAACCCAACGGTTCTTCTAAGAACCAATAATCCGCTTATATATATAATAATTATAACATTTTATAATCTATTATATATAATGTCTGAGAGGGTGTACAGCGCCGAGGAGGCATATGCCATCCTGGCGTCAGAATCTGAGGCATCTGCGTCAGACTCAGACCCTGATTTCGACCCCGCTAACTGCTCAGAGACCTCGCTAAATACATCATCTACGCTGGCTGATGTATCTCCTAGTGATGTTTCTGATGCAGATCCTGGGCCACCACCTGCCAGCAGGAGACGCACAGCTCCAGCTGAGGAGTGGTTAGTGCCTCATCGCCAGAGGCCAGATATCCCTCCTTTCACGGCAAATCCTGGCATCAATATTGATGTTGCAGGATTTACCACCACACAGTTTTTGCAGGTGTTTATGGGGGATGATTTGTTGGGCCACATTGTTGCCCAATCAAATCTGTATGCCCATCAGCATTGTGCTGCGAAGCCAGACTCCTACTAGGCAAGGCAGCAATGGACCCCACTAGATGTGCCAGAATTTCTGAAATTCTGGGCACTTACTATGCTGATGGGCATCATAAAGAAGCCCTCAATTCGCTCCTACTGGAGCAGTAACCCCATCTGCTCTACCCCCATTTACCCCCAATCAATGTCACGTAGAAGGTATGAAAACATTTTGCGTTTCATGCACTTCAGTGACAACAGCCTGTGCCCTCCTAGAGAGCATCCCCAATTTGACAGGCTGTATAAAATCCGCCCCCTGATTACCCACTTTGCCGCCAGGTTTGTAAAGGCTTATACACCTGGAAGGAATATCTGTGTGGATGAATCCCTAATGAAATACAAGGGAAGGCTGGGATTCAAGCAGTATATTCCTTCCAAACGCTCCAGGTATGGAGTGAAGGTGTATAAGCTCTGTGACAGCGAGAGTGGGTATACTCAGGCCTTCCGGGTGTACGAGGGAAAGGATAGTAGCCTTGACCCTCCAGGTTGCCCAGAACACATGGGAACCAGTGGCAAGATTGTGTGGGACCTACTTTTTCCCCTGATGAACAAAGGGTACCACTTGTATGTTGATAATTTTGATACGAGTGTCCCTTTGTTCAAGCTGCTGTATTGTTTTGATACAGCAGCATGCGGTACTGTTCGCAAGAACCGCGTAGGTTTCCCAGCACAGCTTGTCCGCACCCGGTTAAAAAGGGGGGAGACCTCAGCTCTGCGCCAAGAGGAGCTGTTGGCGGTCAAGTACAGAGACAAGAAGGATGTATACCTTCTATCCACCATCCACACTGAGAGGTCTGTGGAGGTCTCTGTACGTGGCAGAGCTGAGCGCATCAGGAAGCCAGTGTGCATCAAAGACTATAACTGGCATATGGTTGGGGTTGATCTGGCAGATCAGCTGCTCCAGCCCTACCAGATTATGCGGAAGTCAAGGGCCTGGTACAAAAAGGTTGCAATTTACCTGATGCAAATTGCAACCCACAATGCCTTTTTGCTCTGCAAAAAGGCAAACCCCGGAGTGACGCTGTCCTTTTTACAGTTTCAGCTCCAGGTCATTTCGGGGTTTTTGTACCAGGATGCACCTGCTCCCCGGGCGGTGATGGGGGACAGAGTTGGGGCTACACATTTTATTTATAAAATCCCCCCTACTGAGGGCAAACAGAAACCCCAAAAAAGATGCAGGGTGTGTTTCAAGAGGGGGCAGAGGAGAGACACAATCTTTTACTGCCCAGAATGCCCTGGACAACCCGGTCTGTGTCTTGGGGACTGTTTCAAGCTATATCACACTGTGCGTGATCTGTGATTTTTTTTTTCCTTTCTATTTTTTCTTACAGTCCAGTTAGTTAGTTCAGTTTAGTTTTTTTTTTTCTTTTACTGCACCAGACTTTTACATTTTATTCCTACATTTTTATGTTCTACAATTGGTGCTGTATTTTTCCAAAATCTTTGCAAACCTATGCATGGGGGGCATGGGTGTACTCAGGAGACCTTGCAGAAAACAACCTGGAGAGTTTTCATGCAGTAACAAACAACAGTGTCTCCTAAATCACAGTCCAAAACTACTGTGGGCGTAAAAATCTGAAAATTGAAAAATTACCGCCACACACCTTCTCAAATGTTTTGGGCTAAAACCGTTGCATCCATGGCATCAAAGCACTCCATATGCAATACCTTGGGGTGTCAACATAACAAATATAAAAAAATTTCTGGCAATAATTCAAACTGGGGTATGCGGTAGACCCAAAACCAAAGCTAGGCCTAGCTGAAGAAATAATCTCAATTTCAACTCCAATGACAAAGTCATAAAAATTGTATTTAGGAACCTTCCCAAAATCCTGGCAAACCTATGCATGGGGGGCATGGGTGTACTCAGGAGACTTGCAGAAAACAACCTGGAGAGTTTTCATGCAGTAACAAACAACAGTGTCTCCTAAATCACAGTCCAAATCTAATGTGGGTGTGAAAATGAAAAATGACCACCAAACAGTATCCAATTTGTTTGGGGCAAACGGTTGCATCCATAGCATAAAAACACTCCATTTACAATACTTTGGGGTGTTAGCTTACCAAATATATGCACGTTCATAAAATTGGGGTATGTAAAAAGGCCCCTAAAAAGAAGATAAGCAAAGAAGATACTGTATGTCAAATTAGAAAATTGACAAGCACATGTCAAAAGATTGGCGTAGCACCCCAAAACCAACCCAAATCTATATATGGGTGGTATCACTTTACTCAGAAGATGTTGCTGAACATATTTTGGGGTGTTTTTTGGCAGTAACCCATAACTGGATTTGACAATTCACGCCTAAAGTACAATGTGTGAAAAAATAACACAAAAAGTGACTACCTGAAAGTTTGACATAGAGCTAGTGCATGGAAAGTGTTAAAATACAACTCTTTGAAGTACCCTAGGGTGTGCCCTTTCTAAAAATATATGGTTTGATGGGGGTAAATTACTTTGGCCGGCTTCAAAAATGTCCCAAATAGGACATGGGTGCATGATGACGAAATGTGAAAATTCCAAGTTGGAAAACTGAAATGCGCACCCCCCCCCCCGAATAAGGCCTATTAGCCCCCAAATGACCCGACATACCTATACATGAGTGGTATCAATTTACTCAGAAGATGTTGCTGAACATATTTTGGGGTGTTTTTTGGCAGTAATCCTTAAAGTTCACAGTACATGTATTCTTAAATTGCGTTCAATAAAAAAAAATCACCAAAACTTTTTTTTTTCTCAAACTTTGGCATAGATTTGTGGTAAAATGGTTTGCATGGAAAGAGTCAAAATACCCCAATTTTAATACCTTGATTTGTGTACTTTAAAGAAATATGTATATGTGGAGGGTTATTCAGGAATTAGTGACAGATATCAGTGTTACAATGTCACTAGCACTAGTTTTGAAAATAAACTCTTTGGAAATGGCAAAGTGCTACTTGCACTTATTGTTGCATAAAATAAGGAAAAAAGCGAGGAATATGTAAACATTGGGTATTGCTAAACTCAGAACTAAATTTAGAAACTACTAAGGAATTAAATTTTTTTGACGGTTGTTGATACATAAGAAATTTTGGGGGTCAAAGTTCAAAAAAGTGGTGTTTTTTTCAATTTTTTGTCATATTTCACAATGTTTGTTATAGTAAATTATATGAAATGATGAAAAAAATGGTATCTCCATAAAGTCCATTTAATGACGAGAAAAACAGTGTAAAATATGTGTAGGTTGCATAAACGAGTAAGAGGAAAATTTGTCCTAAACACTAACAGCGCAGAAACGTAAAAACAGCAGCGGTCACTAAAGGACGGATTTGTGTAAAACCGCCCGGTCACTAAGGGGTTAAATGTCGACGGATAGTTTGCGCTGACACTGATGATCCCTGAGCCTGCAGGACAACTTGAATTTCTTTGGAACATGTTTGGGGCAGCTTATCCACCATCCGGACTATCGTGCGTTGCACCCTTTCATCAATTTTTCTCTTCCATCCACGCCCAGAGAGATTAGCTACAGTGCCATGGGTTGCAAACTTCTTGATAATATTGCGCACTGCAGACAAAGGCAAATCTAGATCTCTGGAGATGGACTTGTAACCTTGAGATTGTTGAAATTTTTCCACAATTTTGGTTCTCAAGTCCTCAGACAGTTCTCTTCTCCTCTTTCTGTTGTCCATGCTTAGTGTGGCACACACAGACACACAATGCACAGACTAAGTGAACTTCTCTCCTTTTTATCTGCTTTCAGGTGTGATTTTTATTTTGCCCACACCTGTTACTTGCCCCAGGTGAGTTTACAGGAGCATCACATGCTTGAAACAATCATATTTATCCAAAATTTTTAAATGGTGCCAAGAATTTTGCCCAGCCCATTTTTGGAGTTTTGTGTGACATTATGTCCAATTTGCTTTTTTCCTCCCTTTTCTTGTTTTGTTCCAACACACACAAAGGGAATAAACATGTGTATAGCAAAACATGTCTTACTGCAATACTTTTCTGTGAGAAATACTTGCTTTTCTTGAAAAATTTCTGGGGTGCCAACAATTTTGGCCATGACTGTATATAGATGGATGATAGATAGATAGATAGATAGATAGATAGATAGATAGATAGATAGATAGATATGGGATAGATAGATAGATAGATATGGGATAGATAGATAGATAGATAGATAGATAGATAGATAGATAGATAGATAGATACAGATAGATAGATAGATAGATAGATAGATAGATAGATAGATAGATAGATAGATAGATAGATAGATACAGAGATAGATAGAGATAGATAGATAGATAGATAGATAGATAGATAGATAGATAGATAGATAGATAGATAGATAAATAGATAGATAGATAGATAGATAGATAGATAGATAGATAGATAGATAGATAGATGATAGATAGATAGATAGATAGATAGACTCCTCTTTGAAGCAGGAATAACTCACTACAGGCAAACATTATCAAAATGCTTGTTTTAACCTGAAGAATTAATTTAGTGAAAGTTAAAAAAAAACAATGGAATGTTCTATAAAATTCTGAGACTGATAGAAAGCTGAAAATGGAAGAGCCCTGTGGATCTTATGTATTAAAATGGGATTTTTGGAGCATTGACAATGATCCCAACGCCCGCTGAGGGATGGACCCCCTGTTCTTCTCCCCAATCTTCCCCCTTTGTCCCTGCTTTTATCAGTATTGTGTTCTACATTATTGCACAAATTTCTCTTGCTCTTTGATGTTTATCCATGCACGGTCCCGTTCGATACGTTGCACGGTCCCTTTCGATACGTTGCACGATCCCGTTCGATACGTTGCACGGTCCCTTTGGATACGTTGCACGGTCCCTTTGGATACATTGCACGGTCCCGTTTGATACGTTGCACGGTCCCTTTTGATACGTTGCACGGTCCGATACGTTGCACGGTTCGATACGTTGCACGGTCCCTTTTGATACGTTGCACGGTCCCTTTCGATACGTTGCACGGTCCCGTTCGATACGTTGCACGGTCCCGTTCGATACGTTCCACTGTCCCTTTCGATACGTTGCACGGTCCCTTTTGATACGTTGCAAGGTCCCTTTCGATACGTTGCACGGTCCCTTTCGATACGTTGCACGTTCCCGTTCGAATCGTTGCACGGTCCCTTTCGATACGTTGCACGGTCCCGTTCGATACGTTGCACGGTCCCTTTCGATACGTTGCACGGTCCCTTTCGATACGTTGCACGGTCCCTTTCGATACGTTGCAAGGTCCCTTTCGATACGTTGCACGGTCCCGTTCGATACGTTGCACGGTCTTTTTCGATACGTTGCACGGTCCCGTTCGATACATTGCACGGTCCCTTTGATACGTTGCACGGTCCCGTTCGATACGTTGCACGGTCCCTTTCGATACGTTGCACAGTCCCGTTCGATACATTGCACGGTCCCTTTCGATACGTTGCACGGTCCCTTTCCATACGTTGCGCGGTCCCTTTCCATACGTTGCTCAGTCCCTTTTGATACGTTGCACGGTCCCATTCGATACCTTGCACGGTCCCGTTTGATACATTGCACGGTCTTTTTTGATACCTTGCACGGTCCCGTTAGATACGTTGCACGGTCCCGTTCAATACGTTGCACGGTCCCTTTCGATACGTGCAAGGTCCCTTTCGATACATTGCACGGTCCCTTTCGATACGTTGCAAGGTCCCTTTCGATGCGTTGCATGGTCCCGTTAGATACGTTGCACGGTCCCGTTAGATACGTTGCACGGCCCCGTTCCATACATTGCACGGTCTTTTTCGATATGTTGCACGGTCCCTTTCGATACGTTGCATGGTCCCTTTCGATACGTTGCACGGTCCCGTTCCATACATTGCACGGTCTTTTTCGATACGTTGCACGGTCTTTTTCGAAACGTTGCACGGTCCCTTTCGATACGTTGTATGGTCCCTTTCGATACATTGCACGGTCCCTTTCAATACGTTGCACGGTCCCATTAGATACGTTGCACGGTCCCTTTTGATACGTCCTATGCAGAAATGGGTTGGTTCTCTAATTTTACCCTAAATTTCACTATTCCTTCTCGATTACCGTGATTCCCACCGACGAGAGGTGACAGACCCTGAAACCTGCGGGGACGACCTCATGGCTCTAGGCTCTGTTGATCATGAGGACCCCTATGAGGTTCTCCTGGTGGCTGGCTGAGGGCAGTGGGAGTTGCGGCATGCCCTATAAACCAGGAGAAGAGCTTGCGTTTCCTCATCCCTGATCCACCTTTATCGATGAATGTCAGGAAGCCCCAGGGGTCTCTCGCAGACCCTCAGATGTGTTTGTGATTTATATAAAATTGGCTGCCGGAATGAACTGCCTTTATCTCGGATTTCCAGTTCTGTCGTCTCCTGTCCCTGTGAAAGGCGAGGGGTGGGACCGCCGGTGTTCATATGCATAGAAAGGGTTTTTTAGGAGCAGCTCGGGTCCCCCGGGGTCTCTCCCCAGAGCCCTGTTAGCTTCCCCCTCCATTGTGCGGAATTGGGAATATATGGAGGCAATAGAGATAAGTAGCTGCCGGGCTGGACTCGCGGGAGACGGGGCCCATTGATTACAGCCAGGACGGCCAGGGACGTGCCTTTCCCACTGCTTTGCCTGTGTAGTAATTACGCTGCAGGGAAGATCTTCCCATCGTTAGCTCAGGGCTGGGAAGGTCCACACTCCACGGATTTCACCATTTCTTCCCTGACACCAGAATAGGGGCTATAAGGTGATTAATCAATCCGTGTGATTTTATCTGCAGATCGAGACGGGTTTCTGGACCTTCTGATAAAAATGATAATTAATTAGAGGGAGGATTAAATTAATAAAAATACAGCGACGCAACAGCAATCTATAACAGGGATTACACAGCGATTACACAGCGATTACACAGCGATTAGTGGATCAGAAGCTAACGAGGGTCGTGACAGGCGTGAGTGCTGGAGGTGTCGGAGTCTGTGGCTCTCATCAGTCACAGCCAGGCTTCACTTAAAGGGACAATAACACTAACATAAGCTGTAACTAGAATACTTGTGCATTACAAACAAACATATTATGAAACACACTATAAAACACATTATAAAACGCACTATAAAACACATTAAGGGTTATTCAGAGAAAGGTGAAACTCAGGAAAACTGGCAGGAGAAGAGAACAATCTAGACCAAATACCTGATTTGGAAAGTGAGATAAATGGGATAATTTTTCTGGTTTGGCTATTTTGACCTAGAATTTTCACTTCTCCAGTCATTCTCCTGAGTTTCACCTCTCTCTGAATAACCCTGATAATAAAAAAACACTATAAACACATTATAAAACTCATTATAAGCAGATTATAAAACACATTATAAAACTCATTATAAGCACATTATAAACATATTGTAAAACACATTATAAAACACATTATAAACAAATTATGAGCACATTATAAGCACATTATAAGGACATACTTGAAAACGAGAGAAATCTCAATGTATTCTTCCTGGTAAAAATACTTTATAAATAAATAAATAAACATTATAAACACATTATAAGCACATTATTAACACACTATAAGCACATTATAAACACATAATAAGCACATTATAAACACATTATAAAACACATGCTGCTGCTGTTTTTTTCTGTGTTTGAAGTGATTGCATGTAAAAAGGAAAAATAAAGTTAGGTTTTTATCTCCTGTTTCCATTCAGAAGATTTCTTTCCCATGATACAACATTTACCAAAATCTTATGGCAAGTCTCACTTTACTGCTGTAGAGAAGAGGCAATGGGGTGGAGGAGGGAGTGTGTAGACGAGGCTGCAAGGGATCTATTGTGTTGTCTAGGATATCTGAGATAAGAGATGGCAGCTGAATGAGATCAGGCAATGGGGTAACAATACTGAGTGATACCCACTGTGATGTCCTTTGTGTACATCCCATGCACATGCAATGCTTATTGAGTTCTTTTTATTTGAAGATCTCACCCATTTCACTCCATTCTATGGCTAAAGTCACACAGTTACATTACAAGTATTTATAAAGCGCCAACAAGTTCTGTAGCGCTGGTGAGGAGCAAGTGATGGAAAGATATGGGGGGGCAGTTTACAACACAAATATCAAACAATGGATGCGCCCAGTGACACATAGAGGAAAATATCACACAATGGATGCACCCAGTGACACATATAGAGGAAAATATCACACAATGGATGCGCCCAGTGACACATATAGAGGAAAATATCACACAATGGATGCACCCAGTGACACATATAGAGGAAAATATCACAATGGATGCACCCAGTGACACATATAGAGGAACATATCACACAATGGAGGCGCCCAGTGACACATAGAGGAAATATCACACAATGGATGCACCCAGTGACACATATAGAGGAAAATATCACACAATGGATGCGCCCAGTGACACATATAGAGGGAAATATCACACAATGGATGCACCCAGTGACACATATAGAGAGAAATATCACACAATGGATGCACCCAGTGACACATATAGAGGAAAATATCACACAATGGATGCACCCAGTGACACATATTGAGGAAAATATCACACAATGGATGCGCCCAGTGACACATATAGAGGAAAATATCACACAATGGATGCACCCAGGGACACATATAGAGGAAAATATCACACAATGGATGCGCCCAGTGACACATAGAGGAAAATATCACACAATGGATGCACCCAGGGACACATATAGAGGAAAATATCACACAATGGATGCGCCCAGTGACACATAGAGGAAAATATCACACAATGGATGCACCCAGTGACACATATAGAGGAAAATATCACACAATGGATGCACCCAGTGACACATAGAGGAAAATATCACACAATGGATGCACCCAGTGACACATATAGAGGAGAATATCACACAATAGATGCACACAGTGACACATATAGAGGAAAATATCATACAATGGATGCACCCAGTGACACATATAGAGGAAAATATCCCACAATGGATGCCTAGTGACACATATAGAGGAAAATATCACACAATGGATGCACCCAGTGACACATATAGAGGAAAATATCCCACAATGGATGCACCTAGTGACACATATAGAGGAAAATATCACACAATGGATGAACCCAGTGACACATATAGAGGAAAATATCATACAATGGATGCGCCCAGTGACACATATAGAGGAAAATATCACACAATGGATGCGCCCAGTGACACATAGAGGAAAATATCACACAATGGATGCACCCAGTGACACATATAGAGGAAAATATCACACAATGGATGCACCCAGTGACACATAGAGAAAAATATCACACAATGGATGCACCCAGTGACACATATAGAGGAAAATATCACACAATGGATGCGCCCAGTGACACATAGAGGAAAATATCGCACAATGGATGCACCCAGTGACACATAGAGGAAAATATCACACAATGGATGCACCCAGTGACACATATAGAGGAGAATATCACACAATAGATGCACACAGTGACACATATAGAGGAAAATATCATACAATGGATGCGCCCAGTGACACATATAGAGGGAAATATCACACAATGGATGCACACAGTGACACATATAGAGGAAAATATCACACAATGGATGCACCCAGTGACACATAGAGGAAAATATCACACAATGGATGCACCCAGTGACACATAGGGAAATATCACACAATGGATGCACACAGTGACACATATAGAGGAAAATATCCCACAATGGATGAACCCAGTGACACATATAGAGGAAAATATCATACAATGGATGCGCCCAGTGACACATATAGAGGAAAATATCACACAATGGATGCGCCCAGTGACACATAGAGGAAAATATCACACAATGGATGCACCCAGTGATACATATAGAGGAAAATATCACACAATGGATGCACCCAGTGACACATATAGAGGAAAATATCACACAATGGATGCGCCCAGTGACACATATAGAGGAAAATATCACACAATGGATGCACCCAGTGACACATAGAGGAAAATATCACACAATGGATGCACCCAGTGACACATATAGAGGAGAATATCACACAATAGATGCACACAGTGACACATATAGAGGAAAATATCATACAATGGATGCGCCCAGTGACACATATAGAGGAGAATATCACACAATAGATGCACCCAGTGACACATAGAGGAAAATATCGCACAATGGATGCACCCAGTGACACATAGAGCAAAATATCACACAATGGATGCACCCAGTGACACATATAGAGGAGAATATCACACAATAGATGCACACAGTGACACATATAGAGGAAAATATCATACAATGGATGCGCCCAGTGACACATATAGAGGAGAATATCACACAATAGATGCACACAGTGACACATATAGAGGAAAATATCATACAATGGATGCACCCAGTGACACGTGTAAAGGAAAATATCACACAATGGATGCGCCCAGTGACACATATAGAGGAAAATATTTTCTAAACTAAACAAACAAGAGAAAAACAAACACATGTAAGATATCAGCAACATCACATTAACACAATAAGGACATTTCATGTTTTGGTGATAGCGGCCTTTTAACAGAATGATAGGAATTGTAGTCCACATGAACCTAAGAGCCGTTGATGCACTTAAAATAGCAGGATGTGTACTATTAAACTCCGCACCCCTCAACTACAGCCCTGAGTCCCCTGAATCCTGCACTCAAATCTATTTTACAACATAAAGAGGAGGGGACAGAAAAAAACAACAAGTTTCAAATGATATTATCGGAACTTGTGGAGTGACTTGCTCACAAGAGCTTACAATCTATTCTCCAGCTGCAAGTAACTCCTAAGGAGCCCTCATCCACCAGTCGCCTCACGCGCTCGCCCTAGTGGTGGCACTGGGGTTTGCAGCATTATAACAGACTGGACACCCCGAGCTCTTACAGATTCAGAGCCTGAAAGAAGCGACATTTTGGCATTGAAGCTTTGGTTACATTTTCCTGTAATTGTTTTATGGGATTGAGGTGCTGTAAGGTGCTAAATAAAACGCTTAGCTCATGAATAGCCAAAGGAATGCAAAACGAACCCATTTAGGCTCGGGTCAAACAAGCGCATTATTTGCAGCGACCGTCAAAAAGTGCGTCCGAACGCATTGAAGTATTTTTTCACGGAATGCGCGAAAACGGTCATACGATGCGCATTTTCGTGCGTGATTTGTTACGGATCCAAACCAGGAAACTTTGGATGTCTAGACGTTATGTTGGCAGGACATGAGCAGCGTCTCACGTCTCTTAATCACGCACACACGCCGCTAGCGGACGCAGCGCACTCTGTACGTCAGCACTAGCGATTCTGTGTTCTCGAAAAAATGCGTTCATTTTCCACTTGCGTTGCGCGGCCGGACTTTCGTGCGGCCGCACTTCGTATATTGGCCGTCATTGCCCGTCATTTGCTGCTTCTGCGGCCGTGATTAAGTGCGCTAAACGCACGTTAAAAGTGCGCTAGTCTGACCCCAGCCTTATAGGGGTCAGGTCTTTAAAAAATAAGTGTATAATAAATAACTCCAAGATTCCTGTTATTAAAGAGATTACTGGAAGCTGCAGCACTTCTTTATGAATAAGAATGCCAGTCCTCTGGTATATACAGAAGAATTATCATTTACTGCTTTCTCTATGTGCTAAAGCCCTGGAAACTCCCTTAAATATAGACATTTTGGTCCCTATTTCCTAGTGAATGCTAAATGTAGAGTTTTTGTGTGTGTGTAGCGCTCACTCCCGGAGGAGCCGCTGAATAAACCTCGGGTTAGTCTCACCGCACTAGGGAATAAATATACACCAGCACTGTTGTGGATTTTATAGATTATATACTTTACTGATCCCAATAAAGTGACACATACAGGGTTATCCAAAGAGATCCGAATTGCTTGAGAAAGGTAACCGAACGCTGAAAATCAGCGTTCGGTTACCTTTCCTGGCCATTCGGCTATCCAGAGAGCAGGCAATTCGCCAAATCCTGGCGAATTGCCTTCACATACGGTGCCTGTTCGGTGCCTGTTCAAGGGTAGTGAAATCCCCATGAAAAAGCACTGCTTCGTCTATTCAGAGAACACAAACCAGCAGTGAAAGGTTCCCGAAATGCCCTGCCATTCGGTGGTTTAATTCGGCAAGTTTATTCAGGAGAATCCCATAGACTTCAATGTTAAAAATATTCCCGTTTTAATTCAATATCTAATAAACCGTTCATTATAAAATTCTGCAGCAACAAGTCTCTTTATTTATAGATTTTTTAGGATACTTTAAGCATTTTTCTGAATTTTTTAAAAAAAAATTAAAAGTCCGATTTTTTTTTTTTTTTTTCAGTTTGCTTATTTTTTTTGTAACAGCCCTCTTTATTATCAATCCCTGGACCTCCTGTGAAAATTTCAGACATTTTCGCTCAGTAGTTTCTTTGCAAACAGCGTTTCATTTTCCCAGATTCATACAAATGGTTTTTCTAATTTATTCACTGCCTCCTCTAGTCACAGCTGCTTCGGCTCTGTGTGATTCGGCTCCTTTTCGGCTCCTGTTCGGGTTTTTCGAAGGTTAATCCAGATGTTTTTGCTTGTTTTCAGCGTGCATTCGGTGAGTTTTCGTCAGGTTTGCGGCAGCTTTTCCCTGCAATTCGGGGACCCTGTGGTGCTTGCTGAATACACCGCAGGGTCACCGAAATGCAATCGGCAAAAGGAACCGAATTGAAGAGAACGAAAAGTCACCGAACGTGCGGTGACTTTTCGAATCTCTTTGGATAACCCTGATATAATGCAAATACGGTATATGAACGATAGGATTTCGTAATGCGGGAAAACCACGCGGCGGCAAAAGAAAAAGGATTAACCCCCTCAGTTCTGGAGTGTAAGTCCCGTTAGTGTAATGTCTCAAAAAGGTGTACGAGTATTGATTCGTGTACCCGGGTACCGTATTCAACTGGCTAGTGAATGTAATAAGCAAATCTTCGCCTAGTCAAGTTGGGGCCCTGTAGAATTGAACAATAAGGCAGCGTGCTGGATTATACTTGGACTTGCGGCCTGTAAGGACTCTCACCCATCCGTTAGACAGTCCATCCCACTGCCCGATCAAGGATGTCTCTCTGCTTGTCCTCCGGAACTCTGTGCCACCGGATCCGCTCTCTTGCTCATCTGATCTCCAACTCGAGAACTACGGCCTACCGCCTGCACTCCCTATGGATCATCGCGGTCTCCTTACAAGGGGTCCAACTGGAACTGAAGTTCTGCGCAAACCTCTCCACTGTAATGGGTATGCCTCCGCAAGTTACTGTCCCGATCTCCAGCGCCCTCGAGGTAGCGTCTGCGCTCCGAGGAAAAAAGAGGGGGTTCCTAGTGGCGCAACAATTATATACAACAGATCACAATGTCGTACTATGAACCAATAGATGTATATAGATCCTTACGGTTCGTATAAATGCAACTTCACTGGTGCAGATTCAGGGTAAAGTGCTGATGTCACAGTTGGTGTGATATTAAAGTGCAGTAGTTTATGCAATATAAAAGGTGCAACAATTTATGCAATATTAAAGTGCAACAATTTATGCATTATTAAAGTGCAACAGTGACAGCCTGGGTGCATAGGGAGAGCTAGCACAACACGTTGATGAATATTGAAAAAGAGGGTGGTACGGATGCCCGCGTCAGCGTTACGGTGACCGGTGCAGTCTGAGTATAGATGCTTGACGTCTATTTGTGAGTATACAAAATGACCTTACACTGATTTCCCATGTGTATTGAAGGTCTACTGTCCTTAGTATCTTTGTCTTCCAGAAGTCCTAAGATAGCAGAATGTGCACTAAACGTGCTCTGCCTTATGCTCGATGTAGCAGTTCCTCCTATAACGTTGATTAACTCCACTCGAAATGGGAGATAAAGAACGAGGGAGAGAGAAAGAAATAATAATAGTGCAGCAGCGTTTTATATTGGTAAAATCTCTTGTGTTCAATAATTGCACACTTACAAGAGCCAGAGCCACTTAAATCCGGGCTCTGGAGTTGAACGCCTGGTGTCAACTATAGGGTGACCACTGCCCTTCTTTAATGTAACGCCTTCACCTCAGGTGGAGAGACATAAAAAGGGGAGAAGAGTGCTCTCATGGCACAGCATCAGTGGTTACAGACTTACTACGAAAGGAAGGAGGTTGGTTACACTCACCAATTTGGGAGCCTTATCACTCCAGGCTCAACTGCTGTGCGTATGGTACTGCTTGGCGGTGAGTACCAAAACCCCTCTTAGCTGCTTCTTTAGGTACAGGTTGCGGTGTCCGTGGTGGATCCTGGGAAACTGGCCTGATCAGGTTGGTTTAATTTACCAATATAGGTTCAGTAA
Source organism: Leptobrachium leishanense (assembly GCA_009667805.1). NCBI lineage: Eukaryota > Metazoa > Chordata > Amphibia > Anura > Megophryidae > Leptobrachium > Leptobrachium leishanense. The sequence goes on from CM019070.1 coordinate 13,710,274, forward strand.
CCAAATGCTCCTATGTACTTGGATAAAGATTTAATTCATATAAAGATATACAATAGATTACAGATGTAATCAATATGGGGGGGAATAGTATCTCGAGACGCGTTTCGGCGCTGTCCTGCGCCTTCCTCAGTCGATGTGCAAGAAAAAAATGGGGAATATGAGGATAGTTCATTGTCCCTTTTTATTTAGAAGGTTCCTGTGTGTTTTCCTCGTGTTTTCCGACTTACTTCCGGGTTCGCATGGTGTCGCGGTCACATGGTGCCGTTCGCGTCATCCGATGGCGCCGCGGCCATCTTGGATGTGCGTTCCAGCACTCTGTTTGCGTTCCACTCGCTGAATATGATTTGCCGGTTGCGATTCTGTGGATTTGGGAGGCAAGGAGAGCCAGAATGTTCAGTAATTTACTCTGTGTGATGATACCTGGTCCTGGGACAATCTTCACTTGATATTGTCCTTGTGTGGAGTGTGTTCATTGTCTCCCGTTCGTAGTTACAGCGGAGGTTATTTATAAAATAGAATGTACAAAAGCCGATATACAATATGGCACAGATACATAAAAAAATACAGTCTTCGATAATAATTGTTGACTGTGGTCACAGGATTGAACAATAAAGTGACTACGTGCAGTACGATATTAATAAGATTGGGTTGTGCCGAACCAAATAAAAACATTCGAGAGGGGGTATATTTTAAAATGCATTTAAAAGGAAAAAAGGGGGGTGAATTCATATACCATAGTGTCAGCATTATTGGCCAAATGTCGATTTGTTGGTGCCTGAGTATATTATGGATTGGAAGATTAAATTGCATTAATTAAATATCAATAGGAGATTCCTAATAAAGGAGGAGAGGAGGGGACTGTAGAAGAAAAGGGAATAAAATGTATTTATTCATTACTAAAATTATATACAATTCGAGAGTCTGTGCTACTCCCTATACGGCAGCAAAATCAAAACAAGCACCCACACCTAGACAAGAGCGCCCATACCGACACCTCTCTTTTCCAGCGTCTGCGCTCCGGCCTGGTCTCAATCTCTGGCAGTCTCACTTGCGTCTTCTGTATTTTGCCGCTCCGCTCACTCTGGCGCTCCTCCGCACGAGGCTGCTAACGTCTTTCCTCTCTGTCCCACCCACTTCCTGTATCTGCCGCAAAGCCTGATGGATATTGTAGTTCGTTTAGGTCCTGCATTGTCCATATGGCTTTTGTCTCCCTCTGGTGGCTAAAACCGAGTAATTGCAGCAACACAGTTTTAAACAGCGCTACACTCTCCCCCTCCTAGAACGCTTGGGTCTCTCCAAGGAGGTATAACACTTATATGACATTTCAGCATTTACATTAGGCAATATATACAGGCTCAGCAGCAAACATATAATGGGTCAGATACACATCCTCAAGTTGACTCATGCTCCTGACTACCTCAGCTAACATAGCAGACACTTCGGGCAACCTTCGCACTGTGGTGACAGCCTCTTCAGTGCTATGTCCTGGTGAGTCATAAGTGAGTCTCTGAGGGGGTCGGATAGAGCGTTTTGACTCTGGCTCAATCGTCTCCTCTTCAGGTTGAAGTGCCACAGGTACGGGCTCAATTCTTTCGTCCACAACTGGAGCAGACACCTCTTCAGAATACGACCCTTCCAGTGAAGGCATAGAACTGTAATCTATGGACACATCTTCCGGAACTACAGGAACCTCCAAACTCTTAGAAACTTCCAATTGGAATTCAGGAGCCTCAGGCCTCAGGTTACTTTCCCACCGTTCAGAAACTGGGATGACCTCTTCAGGCTCAGGCGAGTGCACCCAGTCCAGACAAAAACTTCCTTCCTCACTGTCTCCTTCACTATCTTCAAAAACCCAGGTCTGTTGAGACCAAGTGATAGGAATCGAACATGGAACAGGCGGTTTCGGCAAAGAAAGTTTGTCTCCAACTGGAATTCTTACAGCTTCTCTCAGAGGTAACAGATGATTTCGGTGCCAGATTTTTAGAGGCCCGGCCTTTCCATCAGGTCGGATTTGGTAAACTGGCAGACCCTTGAGGGTGATATGGAGAGGTTCGGGTCTTCTGAATTCCTAACAGTTCCAGCAATTGCCCAACAAGCCTGCTCTCAAAGTCTCTGCCCTGATCCAAGTGGATTCTCCTTGGTAGGCCATAGTGAACAAAAAACTTTTCCATCAGAACCTTCGCCACCATAGGAGCACATTGGTCTTTAGTAGAGAAAGCTTGGGCATAACGGGTGAAATGATCAGTCACTACTGGAATATTTCCCTGCGCACTAGCATCCGGCTCTAAGCACAGGAAATCAATGCACACCAAATCCATAGGTCCTTGACTTTGCAGGTGGCTCATTGGAGCAGTTCGAGTTGGTAGGGTCTTCCTCTGGATACACCTCAGACACGAATGGCAGTAACTTTCAACTTCAGATCTCATACAGGGCCAATAAAATCTGTCTCGCACTAGCTTAAAAGTGCTCTCTGCACCCAAATGCCCATGTTCATCGTGTAATGACCGCAGCACACCCTCTCTGTGTTTGGTGGGAAGGAACAACTGTTGTGTCTCTTCAGCATTGTTCGAGGGGCCCCTTCGGTAGACCACCCCATCCAACATCTTCAGCCGTTCCCACTCTTTCAGGGTTATCCAAAGAGATTCGAAAAGTCACCGCATGTTCGGTGACTTTTCGTTCTCTTCAATTCGGTTCCTTTTGCCGATTGCATTTCGGTGACCCTGCGGTGTATTCAGCAAACAGCACAGGGTCCCCGAATTGCAGGGAAAAGCTGCCGTAAACCCACCGAACACTAACCGAATGCACGCTGAAAACAAGCAAAAACATCTGGATTAACCTTCGAAAAAGCCGAACAGGAGCCGAAAAGGAGCCGAATCACACAGAGCCGAAGCAGCTGTGACATAGAGGAGGCAGTGAATAAATTAGAAAAACCATTTGTATGAATCTGGGAAAATGAAACGCTGTTTGCAAAGAAACTACTGAGCGAAAATGTCTGAAATTTTCACAGGAGATCCAGGGAATGATAATAAAGAGGGCTCTTACAAAAAAAATAAGCAACTGAAAAAAAAAAAAAAAAAAAAATCGGACTTTTAAATTTTTTTTAAAAAGTTCAGAAAAATGCTTAAAGTATCCTAAAAAATCTATAAATAAAGAGACTTTTTGCTGCAGAATTTTATAATGAACGGTTTATTAGATATTGAATTAAAACAGGAATATTTTTAACATTGAAGCCTATGGAATCGCCTGATTAAATTTGCCGAATTAAACCACCGAATGGCAGGGCATTAGGGGAACCTTTCACTGCTGGTTTGTGTTCTCTGAATAGCCGAAGCAGTGCTTTTTCATGGGGATTTCACTGCCCTCGAACAGGCACCGAACAGGCACCGTATGTGCAGGCAATTCGTCAGGATTTGGCGAATTGCCTGCTCTCTGGATAGCCGAATGGCCAGGAAAGGTAACCGAACGCTGATTTTCAGCGTTCGGTTACCTTTCTCAAGCAATTCGAATCTCTTTGGATAACCCTGTATGTATACCAATCGGGCTCCTTCTGAGGAATTTGTCAGCAGAATTTCCCTTTGGTTCGTGTTTATGGCCTTTACTGTTAACGCAATCAGAGGATCTCTAGCCTGATCGGCTCACAGGTCCTGTTTCGAAAAAGTAGGCAGACTTTCATCCCTCAGCTGTGTAGGATTACAATAAAACTCTGGAACAGCCGCAGCCATAACTCCTATAGCTTCTGCTTCAACCACTCCCTTGACCCGGCGCTCTGCCCCTTGACATAAGGCTTGCACCCCATCTGGAGTCAGCTGCGTCCATTCCGTAGTGTAGGACCTTCTCGACAAAGCATCCGCATCTCGATTATTCACTCCAGGGCGATACTTCAGGCTGAACCGAAACCCTGACAGAGCGGCCAACTACCGATGTCCCGTTGCATCCAGCTTCGCAGTAGTAAGAACGTATGTAAGAGGATTGTTGTCAGTCTTGATCACGAATTCAGCCCCATACAGATAATCTTTCAGTTTGTCTACTACTGCTCAATTCAAGGCTAGGAACTCCAACTTGTAGGTAGGATAGTTATTCTCTGAAGGTGTAAGGCTTCGGCTCACATACGCTACAGGCCGCAACAATCCACCATATTCCTGGTAAAGGACTCCCCCTAGGCCTTCTCTGCTGGCATCCACATGTAATTCGTACGGCTTATGAGGGTCAGCGTAAGCCAAGACAGGAGCTCGAGTTAGACTCTCCTTCAACTTCATGAAAGCACTTTCACACCAATCGGTCCATTCTTCTTGAATGGATTCTCGGGCCTTCCTTTGCCCTTTAGCCAACGAACCTTGATCAGAGGCCTTGGAGCCTTCTTCCATCTTCCTTCTGTAGGAGCTTATTCAAGGGTTGAGCTATCTTGGCAAATCCTCCTACGAATCTTCGGTAATACGAGCAGAACCCCAGGAAAGATTTAAGTTCAGTAACATTTCGGGGTCTAGGCCAGGAAGCTACGGCTTCCAACTTTCGAGGATCCGTCGAAACACCTTCAGCTGAAACAACATGTCCCAGGTACGTAACAGAAGGTAGGCAAAATTGACACTTCTCCAGAGACAGTTTCAACCCTTCTTCGTGGAGCCGCTTCAAAACCTTCTCCAACCGCTGCTCATGTTCTTCCAGAGTCACACAATAATATCATCAAGATACACCAACACTTCGATTAGGTTCATGTCCCCGACTGTCTTCTCCATTAACCGTTGGAACGTGGCGGGAGCCCCAGTGAGGCCTTGAGGCATTCTGTTGAACTCAAAGTACCCCAGTGGACAGATGAACGCAGTCTTCTCTTTGTCCTCAGGATGCATTGGTATCTGATGATACCCACTTCGCAGGTCTAGTACACTAAACCATTTTGCTCCAGACAAACACTGTAAGGCATCTTCTATCCGAGGAGTGGCATATTGATCCGGAATGGTTCTCTGATTTAACGTGCGATAGTCTATACATAGACGAATAGAACCATTCTTCTTCCGAACCATCACTATTGGAGAGGCGTATGGACTCCTGGACTCTTGAATCACCTTAGTCCGCTGTAATTCATTCAGCTGTTCTCGTAGATCATCCAAGTCTCCCAGCGGAACTCGTCTTGACCTTTCTCTAAACAGCTTATCTTCCTGTAGTCGAATGCGATGTTCAGTGCTCTTGGCTAAACCCACGTCGAACTCATCCTTCGAGAACAAGTCTCTCCATTTTAGGATCTGGGACTGAAGACGTTTCTTCCATTGAGGTGAGATGGGAGCGTCCTTAGGATAGAACCTTTCAGCAGGAATCTCTTTATTCACTCCCCCCCCCCTAAATCGGTAGGGGGGAGAGGTGTAGCGGACGCTACTTGCCCGATGGGCATTCGTGCTTTCAGGATCACTGGAGAATCAGACACATTACACACACTAACTGAGACTCTTCCTCGTGTCCGTTTCAAAGCTCGTGTGGAGATTATCTCAGGGATTACTTCTACTCCGGCTTCACTCCCATGACTGGGATCAGTTTCCAGAACCACATAGGGACCCGGTTGCAACCCATTCAACTTGACTGAAGTCCGGAAACTCGTCACTTCTCCTGATTGCAGAACCTTCTCTGTTCCACCCAATCTCCACAGACGCCCCACTTCAGCAGGTGCCCTCTGTTCTTTGACCATTCGCTGATAGACCGGACGTAACATTGGGTGCACTCCTCTGGTAGAACTTTCTTCCATCACTATTGGAGTCAAAAGACGTCTCACCAGATCAGTATTCGTCCCCACTATCATAGAACTTCTGTTGGCCCCTGAAGGCCGACGACACACAATGGCCAATGCATCACAACCTCCAGACTGTCTGATAACTTCGGATCCAATTTCTAAATTCACCTGTAGATATCCATCATAGGGAAGCTTCTCAGTTCCGATACCCCAGATCTCAAGGTCCTTTATCTTCTGTAGAGGTATGTGCTTCAAGTGCTTCTCGTAGAAGTCTCGATAGATCAATGTCACTTGAGCCCCTGAGTCTAACAGAGCTTTAGTATTGACTCCCTCTACTTGGATTGGAATGATGGGAGAAGGACCTATCAGCTGGTCAGGAAACTTTGTCGTAGCCGCAGGAGGTTTAGACCCAGTTCGCTGTACCCTGGCCTTCTTCTTGACTCGTGGAGGTTTTGGGTGTGCATTGTTTCCCCATGACATAGGACCAGATACTAAGGGAGTAACTCTTTCAGTCCTGGTAGGCTCAGCAGTTGGCAAGACTCTGGGTCTTCTCGGCCTTTCGGTTCTGGCTTGAATTTTGGAGCGGTTTTCAACCATTGGGCACCTAGTTTGCTCCTTCACTTGGGCCCTCTGGCGTTTCCCGCCTGTGAGGTAGATAGCAGCCCTTCCAAGGCCTTTAGGAACTCTTCCACTTTATTTCCTTCAGGCCTTTGGTTTTTGCACTGTGCTTGGAAATGACCCATTTCCCCACAACTGAAACATCTCTTTTTCGAAGCCGGAGGCGCACTTGCTTGTAATGATTCGGTTGAAGGACCCTGGCCAGACACCACAGCAACTCCAGTTGTCCGCATATCAGTAAGGAACTTCTGCATATCGGTCTGTGTCTCTGCCACCTTCAAAAGTACTCGGCACAGATCAGTGTGTGCTTGTTTCAGCTCAGCTTGAGCTTCTTGCACCTTCTTAACAGTCTTGTGTATTTCACTATAGGTAGGAATGGTTGACTCTTTGGCCCCACTCTCTGTGGATATAGGAACAAACAGATGCTCTTGCCCGTCAACTTCGGATCCATAGGTGTCCAATGAATCATCTTCAGTTTGTAGATATTCGTTATGCCTTACTGGTTGTGCGTAAGCTCTTTCTCCTCTCCTTAAGACTTTTCTTCTAGCAAAGCCTCTTCCTCTCTAACAGCTCGAATCAGTTCCAGGTATTTCAACTCTCGGTTACCTTCTCTGGTTCTCAGCTGTAGCATCACAGGATCTAGAGGTTGAGTGCCCCTCAATATCTGCTGCATTCGGATTTTGTCTATTGTGGCCGGTTCGGCCCCTTTCTTAAGAAGTATCTGGTGCAGAATCTTATCTAGACGCCTCATATATTCAGTCATTTTCTCACCTTTCTGCTGGTAAGTATGTTCATACTGGTACATGAGCTCAGCAGCCTTTTCTGTTCGCCCAAAGACTTCCTGTAACACGTTTAGGTAATCTAAAGTAGTGCAGTCTTGCTTACTCAACTTCAGGTTTCTGACAGCCTCTGACGCAGGTCCCTTTAGGCTCTCAGTAATCCTTTGTTTCTTCTGCGCTTCAGGGACGTCCCACTCATCCAGAGCCTGCATCGCCTGTTCTACCCATTCTGAGAAGGTTTCTTCTCCCGCCGGAGTTGGCGCGTTTCCTGTAAAATTTCTCAACCGTCGATAACCAAAGTTAGTGTGTGGAGGGCTTGTTCTTTGACATTTAGCCACCAAATCTCCGATAGCCACTATGAATTCAGGCCCAATCATGGTCAGCGGACTGGGCGCGGGGACACTCGCGGGATCACCACGTGGCGCACTTGGCTGAATCAGTTGAACTTCCACCTCATCGGTCAGCTTCACGCTTGCGCCCTGAAAACATACTGGAACACCCTTTCTCAACTCAAAAAGAACATATGTGTGAGAAGTATCTGGGTTCGTTTAAATGTCCAGGATTAACCCACGATGCTCTGGTGTCAGCGCAGCCACGGCCCGGCGAATCTGATCTTCGGTCCAAGTGCAGGAATATCCATGACTATGCTTAACTCTATCTGGCTATTTTGCTTCTCACACCATTTGGCAGCAGTGTCTGGATCCATATTTAACCCTTTAAATGCGGTTTAATTTTAGAGACTAGAATCCCGGAACGAGCCCCCACGTGTAGCGCTCACTCCCGGAGGAGCCGCTGAATAAACCTTGGGTTAGTCTCACCGCACTAGGGAATAAATATACACCAGCACTGTTGTGTATTTTATAGATTATATACTTTACTGATCCCAATAAAGTGACACATATAATGCAAATACGGTATATGAATGACAGGATTTCGTAATGCGGGAAAACCACGCTGCGGCAAAAGAAAAAGGATTAACCCCCTCAGTTCTGGAGTGTAAGTCCCGTTAGTGTAATGTCTCAAAAAGGTGTACGTGTATTGATTCGTGTACCCGGGTACCGTATTCAACTGGCCAGTGAATGTAATAAGCAAATCTTCGACTAGTCACGTTGGGGCCCTGTAGAATTGAACAATAAGGCAGCGTGCTGGATTATACTTGGACTTATGGCCTGTAAGGCCTCTCACCCATCCGTTAGACAGTCCGTCCCACTGCCCAATCAAGGATGTCTCTCCGCTTGTCCTCCGGAACTCTGTGCCACCGGATCCGCTCTCTTGCTCATCTGATCTCCAACTCGAGAACTACGGCCTACCACCTGCACTCCCTATTGATCATCGCGGTCTCCTTACAAGGGGTCCAACTGGAACAGAAGTTCTGCGCAAACCTCTCCACTGTAATGGGTATGCCTCCGCAAGTTACTGTCCCGATCGCCAGCGCCCTCGAGGTACCGTCTGCGCTCTGGCCTGGTCTCGATCTCTGGCAGTCTCACTTGCGTCCTCTGTCTTTTGCCGCTCCGCTCACTCTGGCGCTCCTCCGCACGAGGCTGCTAACGTCTTTCCTCTCTGTCCCACCCACTTCCTGTATCCGCCGCAAAGCCTGATGGATATTGTAGTTCGTTTAGGTCCCGCATTGTCCATATGGCTTTTGTCTCCCTCTGGTGGCTAAAACCGAGTAATTGGAGCAACACAGTATTAAACAGCGCTACATGTGTAAGCGTTAACGTCAGGTTAAGTAACTTTAACGTTTGCCCCCATATTACATTCCTAATGCTAGACCATATAGAAATACGATCAGGGTTATTCAAAGAGATTCGAAAAGTCACCGCACATTCGGTGACTTTTCGTTCTCTTCAACTCGGTTTGTTTTGCCGATCCCATTTCGATGACCCTGCGGTGTATTCAGCAAACACCACAGGGTCCCCGAATTGCGGGGAAAAGCTGCCACAAACCTGACGAAAACTCACCGCAAAACCCAGCGAATGCAAACCCCCAAAAACATCAGGATTAACCTGCCGAAAACCACATAAAAACCCGAACAGGAGCCGATCGCAGCCTTGGACACAGCAGAAGAGGCAGTGAATAAATTAGGAAAACAGTTTGTATGAATGTGTGAAAGTGAAACGCTGTTTGCAAAGAAACTACTGAGCGAAAATGTCTGAAATTTACATATGAGATTCAATGAATGATAATAAAGAGGGCTGTTACAGAAAAAATAAGTAAACTTAAAAAAAATTTAAAAAGAATCGGACTTTTAAAAAAAAAAAATTAAGAAAAATGCTTAAAATATCCTAAAAAATCTATAAATAAAGAGACTCTTTACTGCAGAATTTTATAATGAACGGTTTATTAGATATTGAATTAAAACAGGAATATTTTTAACATTGAAGCCTATGGGATTCTCCTGAATAAATTTGCCAAATTAAACCACCGAATGGCAGGGCATTAGGGGAACCTTTCACTGCTGGTTTGTGTTCTCTGAATAGCCAAAGCATTGCTTCTCTATGGGGATTTCACTGCCCTCGAACAGGCACCAAACAAGCACCGTATGTGCAGGCAATTCGCCAGGATTTGGCGAATTGCCTGCTCTCTGGATAGCCGAATGGCCAGGAAAGGTAACCAAACCCTGATTTTCAGAGTTCGGTTACCTTTCTCAAGCAATTCGGATCTCTTTGGATAACCCTGTATATATATATATAGCACTTTGTGCTCCCCATGTTAAGTATAGGATGCACAATCAGTTATTAGCGTTAGGATAAGTAAGGTGTTACAAAGTGCTGGCGCTAATTACGCACCGATGGGCTAAACAAAAATATTGCGACACCTAAAAGCTGGTGCTAACTGATTGCGCTTTTGCAGAATCATTTAGCACCCCCTACACCCCCCCCCGTCCCCCAATTAATCAGATACCTCTCATCCCGTGGTGAGAACGATGACCCCATGCGCTGCTTCTGGCCTCCGTGACCAGAGTGAGACTGTCCGCAGTCTCCCCCCGCGATCTCTGCGCTGTGCGATCTAGTGAGAGTGTAATCGCGCAGGGCTGGCGGTCCGGTCAGGGTCGGATTTGCATCTCAGAAGTGTGTAGGCACAGAAATGTGAAGCCCCCCCCCCACGCCCCAAACAGAAAAAAAGAAACATGCCAAAATTACTTTTTACCTTTTCATTTTGGGGCAAACTAAAAAATGTAAAAAAATAAAACATTTTAAAAAACTGTAACTCAGTTTCTCTCTGCGTCAAATCATTTGAAGAAGCAGAATCTGTTGCCTTAGTTGAGTTAGTGCAGTGGCATTGTTTGTTTTATATGTAAAAGCAGATATTGTCTCTGCCGTAGAACAGAGAAAAAAATACATTTTGCATTTACTTTTTTTCAGTTTTTTATTTTTACTCATTACATGGTCATGTTTGGTATCATAGTAAAGACCAGACTCTGACCTTTCCAATGACACCTCACTTAACCTTGTGCTGTGTAAAATTCAGAGATGCATGTTCCAAAGTCTCTCCACACTGCAGCGCCACAGTCTAGGTTGTTGATGAAACAATGCGTTGCATTACCAGATCCACACTGGGAAATGAAAAGGTGAGTTAGCGCAGCATTACTGTGCACTTTATAACTGTAAACAGAATATTAGTGCTGCGTCAGAAAAAAAAGGAAAAAATATTATTTTTAAATTTAATTTTTGCGTAAATCTAACCTGGTTATATTTGGTATTTAATCCGACCTTTCCAGTGATACCTCATATGTCCCTCTAGCACTTAGTGCTCTGGAGATACAGTGGTCTAAATCAGGGCTCAAAATTTCCACTCACCTACTCGCATTTGGCGAGTGGAAATTAAGTGAGGGCGAGTGGAAAAGCACATGCAGGCAGCACAATAAATTATTTTGTGCTGCGTATTCCGGTGGTGTTCCTCTGCAGCCCCCCTTTCCCCAGGCTGCACGGTGGCAGGGATCAGCTGCCTAACCTAACCAAGCTCATCTCTGTCACTGGCAGTGGGGTGAAGAGGAGCTTCCCTGCCTCCTCGCTCTGCTCACACTGGGGTCTGATGACTGGGTATACATGTATCTGGGGTCTGATGTCTGGGTATTAATGTTATTTTGTAACTTTATTCTAAATAAAACCTTTAACAGTGTAATTTCATAAGATAATTTAAGGGTGTGTGTTTAGGGGCAGAGTTAAGGGCAGGGTAGGGGTTAGGTGGAGCAACTGGTGGCGAGTAACTCTTATGCCCTGGTTAGTAGCTTGGGACTTGAAATTTTGAGCCCTGGTCTAAATTATTGTAAATTGTAAAAAAAAAAAAAAAAGCAGGGCGCCCCCTTGTGGCAGGCACCTGTAGGCACACTCCTACTCTGCCTAGTTATAAATCCGGCCCTGGGTCCGGCAGCACAGCCCCCCATGAAGTCCTACGTACTCCGGGAGGTGACATGGTAGTGCTACCATGAGTATCTCCGAAGGTAACGCATTGTTGTGGGGCAAAGGTACTTAAGTATCGCCTGTCCCGGAATCCAACGCTAAAATGGGGACGCTACAGGGAAACCAGCAGGTGCACATTATCCCCGTTAGAGTTCCCCACTTTAGCTCTTTGTGTCGGAATAGAAATGTATCACATGCGTCCATATATCAGCCAAATGGGAACTGAGCTCCGCTGCTGAGTCCTCCCATGCGTTCCCTGTCGACTTGACCCCTGGGTGGTTGGAAATGGTCGGGATGGTCCAGAGAGAGGCCCATCCTCCAGCAAGCAGCCCCATTCTGTTCATGATTGGTCTAGAGGAGGCTGGATCACAGGGGGGAAACGGGCATCGCTTGGGATAGCTGGGGAGATCATTTGCTCGTTTTCTGTAGCCCTCTGCCCCCTTACAATCGTGAAATCGAGGGCTGGCGTTTGGGGTGTACATAGTACAGGAGGAGAGGGGACACGCCTATTCCCCGATGGGGCAGCTGCAACCACCAAATATATCCAGCCCAGCAACATGTATAAAACATACCAAGAAAAAAACAAAGTATCATCTGCACTTATTCCCATTACACCGTGTAAAACAAAACACAATTAACCCCTTAAGGGCCGCTGACGTACCCTGTACGTCCTGTCCTCGGGTCTCCCTTAGACCCGCGGACGTACAGGGTACGTCAGCGGCGCCTAATCCCCCTCCCGCCCGATACTCACCTCCCTCGCCGGATCCCACGGCGATCTGGCAGGGAGGAAGCCTGCCCATGTGATTTACATTGGCAGGCGAGGCTGATGACGTCGCCACGCTGCGTGGTGACGTCATCAGCAGGCGTCCCCATGCATTTCAATGGAGGGGAGGGGGGCTCCTTCGGAGCCCTCTATCTCCCCAACCATTGAAGCTAGGGAGATGCCGTTTGCACCGCTGGAGAGGGGAGAGCCTCCCCTTTTCAGCGGTGTATGGCATTAACCGTTTCGCCGCCGGATCACGTTGCGGCGCCAATTGGCGCCAAAACGCGATTCAAACCTGGAGGGGGGCTGACATCTTGGATGTCAGCCAAGCCTCCAGGTCCCCCCCCCCACCCACTGACAACCTCACCATATGTGTGAGGATGTCAGTGGGCCAGTTAACCATCTCACTGCCATGTAGAGATAAGGGGATCCTAAGGATCCCTTTATCTCCAAATCCATGGCCGCTAGATGGTCATATTTGCCATCATTTGAAAGGCCTGATTATGGCCTTTCAAATGATACCAAACATGACCAGGTTTGGTTTAAAAAAAAAATAATTAAATCAAATAAAAAAATGTTGGTTTTTTTTAAGTTTTTTTTGTCTGGGGGGGTTTAATTAAATAGGACCTAGGCTGTCATCAAAAAATAATTAGCACAAAATGGTCAGAATGAGCGCAGCGCACATAGGTGAACTGTCTCAGCAGTGAAGGGGTTAAAAAGCAAACGCATGTAAAAATTGGGTATTTCTAGTCTTGGGACAAAATTTTGAACCTATTTAGCCGGGGTCGTTTTGGGTGGTTGTACATTTTGGGGATTAAATTACGAAAAAGTGTGTTTTTACCATTTTTTTCTTCATATTTCATATTTTTTTTTATAGTAAATTAATCGATATGATGGAAATAATGGTATTTTTAGAAAGTCCATTTAATGGCGGGAAAAAGGGTGTATAATATGTGTGGGTCGAATAAACGAGTAAGAGGAAAATTTGACCTAAACACTAACAGCGCAGAAACGTAAAAACAGCAGCGGTCACTAAAAGACGGATTTGTGTAAAACCGCCCGGTCACTAAGGGGTTAAAGGCTTTGGTTTCTATTAATGGCCACTAAGAGAGTAAGCTCACCCGCCGAACGACAAGGCACCTCTATTGAGGGGGAGTTCCTATCCGGTTTGGGAGTCCCTGAGCCGAAAAGAATGGGGCAGGCGAGGGGGAAAAAGTAAAATCACCAAAATTAGAAAAAAATTATAAATCTAATTGGGCAGAGACTGTCAGCAGGATCTGCCCAATTATTTAAGCTCTATTTTTAAATACAGTGTTTCTTTAAACCTTTGCTCTGATGTTAATTATGCAAACCTTGCCAGCATACGGGTGACTCGTCTCCTGAGTGCTGACCACATTCAGAGTTTAAGTGTCTCTTAACCTCACTATAATGACCCGCTAATAGGTAAAACCGTTCTGGCAAAAAAAATGGACAAAACTTTATGTATTTTTTCCCAACAATATTTCTATAAAATTAATATTGAAAAAAAAACGTTGTCTTACGTTGTACAAAAAACTGTTTTCTCTTGCATTCTGTCGCTGATCTCAAGTGTTTATTTTTTACTTACTGAATGAAGTCAGCAGTGATTGGGGATCAGATCTGATTAACGAGAGCATGTTATTTTACGGTGAGAACAATAAAGCTGTGGAATTCTCTGCCTGTTGAGGTGGTTGGGTCAGAGTCTGTACAGACTTTTAAAAAACGACTGGATGACTTCCTGCAGACACAGAATATTAAGGGTTATAATATTTAATATGTGGGTAAAAGCTTCTTGATCCAAGGAGAAATCTGACTGCCATTCTGGGGTCAAGAAGGAATTTTTTCCCCGTATGTTGCATATTGGCAAGCATTCAGACTGGGTTTTTTGCCTTCTTTTGGATCAACAGCAGTAGGTTATGTGGGAGAGGCTGAACCCGATGGACGCATGTCTTTTTTCAGCCTATATAACTATGTAACTATGTAACTATGTAACTATTACAGCTCCCCTAGTGGGCAAGTGATGTACTACATGAAAACAATGCAGCCCATAAAACTGCCATTGGACCTCCTGCTTGCATAGGGAGCACCACACTAAATTATGTGACTGTAATTTATATGCAGACACATTTTAGGTCCTTCAGCCTTCAACGTCAAATTGTGTATAATATTACATATATATATACAGTATGTCACAGAAATAAATGCACCCCGTCACATTTTTGTAAATATTTTATTATATCTTTTCAAGTGACGACATTGAAGAAATGACACTTTGTTACAATGTATAGTAGTGAGTGTACAGCTTGTGTAACAGTGTAACTTTACTGTCCCTCAAAATAACTCAACACACAGAGACATTAATGTCTAAACCGCTGCCAACAAAAGTGACTGCACCCCTAAGTGAAAATCTCCAAGTTGGGCTCAAAGTGTCAATATTTTGTGTGACCGCCATTATTTTCCAGCACTGCCTTAACCCTCTTGGACATGGAGTTCACCAGAGCTTCACAGGTAGCCACTGAAGTCTTCTTCCACTCCTCCATGACCACATCACATGATGGATGTTAGAGACCTTGCGTTTGAGGACGCCCCACAGATGCTCAATAGGGTTTAGGTCTGGAGACATGCTTGGCCAGTCCATCACCTTTACCCTCTGCTTCTTCAGCCAGGCAGTGGTCGTCTTGGAGGTGTGTTTGGGGTCGTTATCATGTTGGAATACTGCCCTGCGACCCAGTCTCCGAAGGGAGGGGATCATGCTCTGCTTCAGTATGTCACAGTATATGTTGGCATTCATGGTTCCCATCAATGAACTGTAACTCTCCAGTGCCGGCAGCCCCAGACCATGACACTCCCACCACCATGCTTGACTGTAGGCAAGACAAACACTGACACAATCTGAACCAAATAAGTTTATCGTGGTCCCGTCAGACACAGGACGTGGCTCCAGCAATCCATGTCCTTAGTCTGGTTGTCTTCAGCAAACTGTTTGCGGCTTTCTTAAACATCATCTTTAGAAGAGGCTTCCTGTTGGGGTGCAGAGTGATTTGATGCAGTGCGCGAAGTATGGCACCCCCCCCCACCCATTCAACCTCTGCAGCAATGCTGGCAGCACATACAGTGGCAAGAAAAAGTATGTGAACCCTTTGGGATTACGTGGAGTTTTGCATGAATTGGTCATAAAATGTGCTCTGATCTTCATCTAAGTCACAACAATTTGAAAAACACAGTCTGCTTAAAATAATACAACACAAACATTATATGTTTTCATGTGTTTATTGAACAGAACATGTAAACATTCACAGTGCAGGGTGGAAAAAGTATGTGAACCCCTAGCCTAATGACTTCTCCAAGAGCTAATTGGAGCCAGGAGTGAGCCAACCTTAGTCCAATCAGTGTGATATTATTGGATGTGTTGCTGAAAGCTGTCCTGCCCTTTAAAAACACACACCAGTTTTGGGTTCACTGGTTTCAAGAAGCACTGCCTGATGTGAACCATGCCTCGCAGAAAAGAGCTCTCAGAAGACCTACGATCAAGAATTGTTGACTTGCATGAAGCTGGAAAGGGTTACAAAGTATCTCCAAAAGCCTTGATGTTCATGTGTCCACAGTAAGACAGACTGTCTACAAATGGAGAAAGTTCAGCACTGTTGCTACTCTCCATAGGTGTGGTCATCCTGTAAAGATGACTGCAAGAGCACAGCGCAGAATGCTTAATGAGGTAAAGAAGAATCCTAGAGTGTCAGCTAAAGACTTACAGAAATCTCTGGCACATGCTAACATTTTTGTTGACACATCTACAATAAGGAAAACATTAAACAAGAATGGAGTACATGGGAGGACACCACGGAGGAAGCCATTGCTGTCCAAAAAGAATATTGCAGCATGTTTGAAGTTTGCAAAGGAGCACCTGGATGTTCCACAGCACTACTGGCAAAATATTCTGTGGACAGATGAAACCAAAATTGAGTTGTTTGGAAAAAACACACAACACTATCAGGGTTATTCAGAGAGCGTGAAAAGCAGGAGAATGAAAAATTCTAGGTCAAAATAGCCAAACCAGAAAAATTCTCCCTTTCATCTCACTTTCCAAATCGGCTATTTTGACCTAGAATTTTTCATTCTCCAGTTTATTCTCCAGTCATTCTCCTGCTTTTCACACTCTCTGAATAACCATGTAAGTGTGGAGAAAAAAAGGCACAGCACACCAACATCAAAACCTCATCCCCACTGTAAAACATGGCGGAGGGAGCATCATGGTTTGGGGCTGCTTTGTGGCCTCAGGGCCTGGACGGATTGTTGTCATTGATTGAAAATGAATTCCAGATTTTATCAAGACATTTTGCAGGAAAACGTAAGACCATTTGTCCACCAACTGAAGCTCTGCAGAGGATGGGTGATGCAACAGGACAATGACCCAAAGCATACAAGTAATTCAACATAAGAATGGCTTCAACAAAACAAACTACGCCTTCTGGAGTGGCCCAGTCAGAGTCCTGACCTCAACCCGATTGAAATGCTGTGACATGACCTTAAGAGAGCGATTCACACCAGACATCCCAAGAATATTGCTACACTGAAACAGTTTTGTGAAGAGGAGTGGTCCAAAATTACTCCAGATCGTTGTGCAGGTCTGATCTGCAACTACAGGAAACGTTTGGTTGAGGTTATTGCTGCCAAAGGAGAGTCAACCAGTTATTAAGTCCAAAGGTTCACATACTTTTTCCACCCTGCACTGTGAATGTTTACATGTTATGTTCAATAAACACATGAAAACATATAATGTTTGTGTTGTATTATTTTAAGCAGACTGTGTTTTTCAAATTGTTGTGACTTAGATGAAGATCAGAGCACATTTTATGACCAATTCATGCAAAACTCCACGTAATCCCAAAGGGTTCACATACTTTTTCTTGCCACTGTACGTCTATTTCCCAAAGACAACCTCTGGCTATGACGCTGAGCACGTGCACTCAACTTCTTTGGTCGACCATGGTGAGGCCTGTTTTGAGTGGAACCTGTCCTGTTAAAGTGCTGTATGGTCTTGGTCACCATGCTGCAGCTCAGTTTCAGGGTCTTGGTCACCGTGCCGCAGCTCAGTTTCAGGGTCTTGGCCCCTGTGCTGCGGCTCAGTTTCAGAGTCTTGGCCACCGTGCTGCGGCTCAGTTTCAGGGTCTTGGCCCCCGTGCCGCAGCTCAGTTTCAGGGTCTTGGCCCCCGTGCTGCAGCTCAGTTTCTGGGTCTTGGCCCCCGTGCTGCAGCTCAGTTTCAGGGTCTTGGCCACCGTGCTGCAGCTCAATTTCAGGGTCTTGGTCACCGTGCCACAGCTCAGTTTCAGGGTCTTGGCCACCGTGCCACGGCTCAGTTTCAGGGTCTTGGCCACCGTGCCGCAGCTCAGTTTTGGGGTCTTGGCCCCCATGCTGCAGCTTAGTTTCGGGGTCTTGGCCCCCGTGCTGCAGCTCAGTTTCGGGGTCTTGGCAATCTTCTTATAGCCTCTTCCATCTTTATGTAGAGCAACAATTCTCTTTTTTTCAGATCCTCAGAGAGGTCTTCTCCATGAGGTGCCATGTTGAACTTCCAGTGACCAGTATGAGAGAGAGCAATAACACCAAATTTAACACACCTGCTCCCCATTCACACCTGAGACCTTGTAACACTAACAAGTCACATGACACCGGGGAGGGAAAATGGCTAATTGGGCCAACTTGGAGATTTTCACTTAGGGGTGCAGTCACTTTTGTTGGCAGCGGTTTAGACATTAATGTCTCTGTGTGTTGAGTTAGTTTGAGGGACAGTAAAGTTACACTGTTATACAAGCTGCACTCACTACTTTACATTGTAACAAAGTGTCATTTCTTCAGTGTCGACACATGAAAATATATAATAAAATAATTACAAAAACGTGAGGGGTGTAATCACTTCTGTCAGATACTGTATATATATATATATATATATATATATTGGAAATAATGGGGTTAAAATGTATTGATACATTACGTTTTAATGCCTCCAGTAACACAAATGTGTATGTACAGTAGCTGTCAGGTGCTTTCTATATGGACGCACATTAATCACAACGAACAAAAACATTTTTTTTTACAAAAAAAAATATTTTTAATTGATAACTTCATACACTTTATCATCTCACACTCCAGGACAGAAGTAAAAACATGAACGGTCAGGAAGCACATCCACAGAGAATTAACAGCTTTTGTCATTTTTTTCTGTTATTTAGGAATGTCGTCGATATAACAAAACCAATGCGGATTTCTATGCACATCGACCACGTCGCCTAAACGGCTTTACAACGCCAACTCTTCCTCCGCCGATGGGGCACGAAGAGAGTTAAATGGGTACCAGGCCTGGTTACTATAAATTCTGCAGAAAATGCAGAAAAACAAAATGAAAATTCAACACTTAACAGTACAACAATAATGGAAAGTGCAGTCATTTATAATCAAGAGCAAGCAATAAAAAAGAGGGGTGTAATCGAAAAATATATGTACCTTTCCAAAGTCGAGCAAGCGCAGTTAGGGAAACGACTTGTTATTTATGTTTCCAAGACCATAATTATCTCGGAAATACATGTAAATGTAATGTATTGTACCTTATAGTGTGGGAAATGATATTAAAGCATTATAAGAAGAGGCGCAACGGCGTTGTGAAATGCAGAATGAAGGGGTCCATATGGTACGTGACAGCAGAATGGAATTAAAAGGACGAAATGATGAAAAAAAACAAGAATAGATCAAGTATTTAGAAATGGCATTGGATCCTGGTGTCATGTTGGGGTTCAGTTGGGTTCTTTCATTATTTAAATAATTTAGTTGATGAATTCGGGTGAAATTAAAATAAAATAGGATTCAGGAGATGGAGAATCCAAACATTTCTTTAATTCTACACATTCCAAAACATTTGGGAAGCATTACATAAACTTGTTAATTATGGAGGTTCACAAAATTCTAGGCCACGGCAACAGGCCACATAAAAGCATAGAGCGGCGGTTCTATTTTCACCGTAAAAATACCATCCTTGCCTTAATTCTTGTTGCTTAGGGGTAAAAAAATGAATATTATCGAATTTCTGCTGGATTCGTACCTGAAGATATTGTTTGTTACACTAGCAGGACTATTCTACGCTCTGGGAATTGTCAGGAACTGTCGGAGAGTGATGCATTGTGGTCAAGAGTGTCGCCGATGTCTTGTTTATTATTATTTTTATGATTTGTCACCTATACTTTTCAGAATTTAGTGAATTAGTCACATATTGGGGTTCCATGGTCTGATTGCATGGTCAAGTGGCTTGTGGTCCCTTCCCTCCATCTTATACTTTCACTCCATGGAATTGCTCAGATGTGGAAACCAGGAGTTGTGCTTGTTGGAACCAACAGACTTTTTGACACAAATCCCAGACAGGTGACCATGTTCCTTTTTATGTGTTTTCATAGGTTTCTTAGATCCGTTTCAGAATCGCGAGGCTTTATAAAAGCTAATCATTGGTTGTCATTGAGTCTAGAAGAGTCTACATCCAGCGCTGCCTGGTTTGCATGGTGGTTGTCCACATCAACAGCCAGGTCAATTTTACATTTGACGTGCACTCAACCCAAACTGGTTGGAGAAAGAATGACACCACATCCTGACCTTGTGGTTGGTAGCACACCAAACCACATGAACCAAAACCCTCTACCATGATCAGCACTGCAAGGGAGACTTCCCTACAGAAGACCTGAGCTGGATTGGAGGTTGAAGACATAAAAGGAGCTTGGCGTGTTGAAGGGCAGTTTTTCTTTTTATGAAATTCTCCAATTTCCGCCCGCATGTCCTACTCCCCCATTACCAAAAATGTGTATCACAGACAAGTGGGATAAAAGGACAGCCATGACACCCAGATCCAAATCATGACATTCAAGCCTACAGAGGTGGTTTGGAGGCTATGAGATATGGAGAAGCAGCTGGGGGCATGGAGATTGATCCCAAGGAGCTTGAAGGGTTTGAATGGATTGACTAAGATTGGGGCCATACGAGCGCATTAAATGTGTCTGTTGTAATGTGCATTGTGATGTCCGTCATAGAATTTAGATGGATCAAATTGGGAGCAACAGACGACTTTCACGCACGTGAGAACTGACGTGGAATTTTGGCCAGTGTCAAGACACTAGGACGTGGGTCGAGACCTGTCTACGGACGTGATGCTTTCTATAGGTGGGAGTACAGGACATTAGACGAGCGCTCGCTTGATTTCTTTCAAGGAAACTGAGGCTACAAACCACAACGGCTTCTTCAACTTCCGTGCTTCTCCAGTTTTATAACTTAAAAGTCAAAATTCATGCACATCGTGTGGTGTCCACAAGTACGTCCGTGCAAAAGTATGTCCATTACAAGAGATGTACTTACTGAACTAGTGTGACCCCAGCCTGAGAGGAGAAGAGCCAAACAGAAGTTCCAACTCCAATGACCTTCCACATATTCCTCTTTAAATCATGGTCCATGCCATAACTGTGAAAGGCTGAGTCTTCAACTTTTCTGGTCTTAACAACCCTTCCATCCTCGTGACAACAAGCCATAGGGGACTGTGCTATTGACCTGTCCCACTACGTCTGCTATGAAGAGGAGGACGCCATATTTAATGTGTTTAGGCCGCCTGTCCTATGTCTGAAGGAACGACGTCACTGATGCAATATTTGGATACCAATGATCCAAGCAGGACATCGAGCGAGGGGAGGGAAGAACAAATACTTTTTCATCCTATACAAAGTACGCAGACGACATACGTATTCAATAACAAATGAAACGCCTCCACACCTACAGAAAAGTCATGAAATATATAAAAAAAAAGGTGATGCATAGAAAACGTGTGTCTGAATGACGATTCTTATCGCAAACGGCCCGTCACGGGTCAAACTGGTGCTCGCTTATAAATAATGCTGATGAGTACGTGACCATTCTCATGCAGGTGTGTGTACTGTACCTTCTTCTCAACAGGTACCAAAAAAAATGAAGTCCACCCAATGTTCCTGCAGGTTCTTAAAATCCCACCTGAGGTTTCTGTTTTCCTACGGCTTATATAGGATTGTGTGCGTATTTATATTAATATATTCATATATTTGTACATTATTTACTCGGCGCTCTTGGCGGTGTTGGTCCCTGGATCCTCACTGCTCGTGAATCGCAGCAAGCCCTCTGAAAATTGGGACCTGCGAGGGACGAGAATATATCTAAATATCGGGGCGGGAAGAATGTTTTTGGGAAAGGAAAAGTATATCTACACAAAATAGATCCTTCACACAAGTGGGATTTAATTGCGCAAACACCAAATTCCTCTCGGAGTCCTGTAGAGTACCTCCCAGATGCAAATCCTCCCAAAAGTGTACCAACACCAGTCTGGGATGAAGGACCAGAGCTCATGGTGGGGCATAGTCAATACCCAAGTTGAGAAGCTAGTCATCGTTGTCCACTGCTTTCTACTTGCAGCATGGACTGGTGAAGGTGGCGGTTATGTTTGGAGTCCAGTGTGTCAGGGTCCTCCGAGAAACTGTCGGGGCTTGGAGCTCCATCCAAAGTGCTCCCGCAGCTGGAGTTTGGTGACAGCATGTCCTGTATCAGGTCTTGTTGCATCAGGCCGTTATCTTTGATTATCTTGCTCCTCTGGTTGCCGTCTTCTTCTTGGTCGTCGAGAAGCTTGGCCAGGAAGTTGATGTATTTCATGGCCAGGCGTAAAATCTCATTCTTGCTGAGCTTCTTGTCGGGCGGGTGAGTAGGGATCAGCTTGCGTAGCTCTGAGAAGGCCCCGTTCACATTCTGTTGACGCCACCTCTCTCGGCTGTTGGTGAAGATACGACGAACCACCTTGGTGTGAGGACCTCCTGCGAAGAAGGCGAAGAGGTTAACACAAGAACAGAAACATTTCTCTGTGCTCCAAACAGGTTCTAAGAACAACAGGTGTAGCTTAGAGACTGATTGGTGGGAGTTTTAATGCTGTGCTGCTCTGTTATAACACAAACACCCTGAATATATGGAGGAGCCCCTAAAAAAACACCCGCACACCCTGAATATATGGAGGAACCCCTAAAAATACACCCACACACCCAGAATATATGGAGGAGCCCCTAAAAAAACACCCGCACACCCTGAATATATGGAGGAGCCCCTAAAAGGACACCCACACACCCTGAATATATGGAGGAACCCCTAAAAAGACACCCGCACACCCTGAATATATGAAGGAACCCCTAAAAACACCCACACACCCTGAATATATGGAGGAGCCCCTAAAAGGACACCCACACACCCTGAATATATGGAGGAACCCCTAAAAATACACCCACACACCCAGAATATATGGAGGAGCCCCTAAAAAAACACCCGCACACCCTGAATATATGGAGGAGCCCTAAGGACACCCAACACCCTGAATATATGGAGGAGCCCCTAAAAAGACACCACGCACACCCTGAATATATGGAGGAACCCCTAAAAAGACACCCACACACCCTGAATATATGGAGGAGCCCCTAAAAGGACACCCACACACCCTGAATATATGGAGGAGCCCCTAAAAAGACACCCACACACCCTGAATATATGGAGGAACCCCTAAAAAGACACCCGCACACCCTGAATATATGGAGGAGCCCCTAAAAAGACACCAGCACACCCTGAATATATGGAGAAGCAGCTAAAAAAAAACCCGCACACCCTGAATATATGGGAGGAACCCCTAAAAAGACACCCGCACACCCTGACTATATGGAGGAGCCCCTAAAAACACCCTCACACCCTGAATATATGGAGGAGCCCCTAAAAAGACACCCGCACACCCTGAATATATGGAGGAACCCCTAAAAAGACACCCACACACCCTGAATATATGGAGGAGCCCCTAAAAATACACCCGCACACCCTGAATATACAGAGGAGGCCCTAAAAAGACACCCGCACACCCTGAATATATGGAGGAGCACCTAAAAAGACACCCAAACACCCTGAATATATGGGAGGAGCCTCTAAAAAAACCCCCGCACACACCCTGAATATATGGAGGAACCCCTAAAAACACACCTGCACACCCTGAATATATGGAGGAGCCCCTAAAAACAACCCGCACACCCTGAATATATGGAGGAGCCCCTAAAAAGACCCCCACACACCCTGAATATATGGAGGAACCCCTAAAAAGACACCCGCACACCCTGAATATATGGAGGAGCCCCTAAAAAGACACCCGCACACCCTGAATATATGGTGGAGCCCCTAAAAAGACACCCGCACACCCTGAATATATGGAGGAGGCCCTAAAAAGACACCCGCACACCCTGAATATATGGAGGAGCCCCTAAAAACACCTGCACACCCTGAATATATGGAGGAGCCCCTAAAAAGACACCCACACACCCTGAATATACAGAGGAGGCCCTAAAAAGACACCCTGAATATATGGTGGAGCCCTTAAAAAGACCCCCGCACACCCTGAATATATGGGAGGAACCCCTAAAAAGACACCCGCACACCCTGAATATATGGAGGAGCCCCTAAAAAGACACCCGCACTCCCTGAATATATGGGAGGAGCCCCTAAGACACCCGCACATCCTGAATAATTGAAGGAGCCCCTAAAATGACACCCACACAACCTTAATATATGGGGAACCCTTAGAAAGACACCCACACACCTTGAATATATAAAGGACACCACACATCCCAAGTATAAGGAGAAGTACCTAAAAAACAACCACATAAATATATGGGGAGTCTCTAAAAAGACAACTGCAGACCCCAAATGTATGGCGTAACCCTTAAAAAAAACACACACCCAGAATATAAGGAGGAGCCCCTAAAAAGCAACACCTCCAAATATATGGAGGAGCCCCTGGCTCCTAAAGGTTGCTAGGTACGTGTGCAACAGTTACCTTAAAGAGGAACTGATACATTTTCAATATTAAGAGGAGCAGGTGAAGTTCACATTCTACATGGCTGTAAATATTCACCACTCCAGAAAAATGGTTAATTCTTTGTCATTTTCGACAAGATATATTAAAGCAGATCAAAGAGCACCAGCGACCAATGCTAAAAATCAACCCCATAATGGCGTATGAATATTAAGTGAAGCAAAGCATCTGGGAAATGTAGTTTTCCTATCTGTGATGTGGACCCTGTGCACTATTCAAGGCATCAGACACTGCAATTTAAGAAATATATATTTATAGTTACATTTACCTTCTGTCACCTCAATCTCATAAGGACCGGATCTTCTTTTGACTCTGGAATTGCTGTATACTGAATATGTGTCCGGGTCACCAAAGTACCCACTGCAAGAACAATAAATATGTATTTCAGCACTGTGACATTTAAATAAAGGCTATTATATCAACTGTATGCAAATATGAGACAAAAAGCACACATTGTAACAGGTCGGGAAGGATTTAAACAAAGATTTTCATTAATTATGCTGAGGGTAAAGATACGGTCACAAAATACAAATATTTATAAAAATTAAAAAACAACATACACTGTGGGATAAAGATACTGTCCTGACTCCTATGCTTCGAAATCTGAAGAAAATTCGATTTCTCACTGGATCAACATGTTATTTATTTATTAAAAAGTATTTTACCAGGAAGGATACATTGAGATTTCTCTTGTTTTCAAGTATGGATGGGATGTTGTTATTATCAATAAAGTATTCTATAAAGGATATTGTCAAATAATTTGCAATCAGGTATTTATCCCATGTATTAAATGTGACATAATTCCTGCTGTTCTTTCTGCAGAGCACAATCCTCATCTTAAAGTCCATGTTTGATGCTTGGCTGTTAGACAGGATTTCACACACAGCTCCTTGGTCACATTAGAATTGAAGGGTTTACAAATAATACAATGTTTATTTTTAGATATTTATTGCTGCAACATTATTCTTATTTATTAAAACAGCAAACCTAAACTGTTCTACAGCTTCTAAGGTTTTACTGCATGTGTATGTGTAGTTATGATGGAGTTAGGTTCTGTTTTATCACATTGTATTCAGTCTGCACTGATACTTTTTAGGAAATATTTGAGAGCTGGTTGCATCCCCTCAGACTTGTGATATGAATTTGGCTGCAAAGAAACCTGGACTTTTGTTTCAATTATCCTGTGAAACTAAAATACAACAGTATATCCACAAATAGTTAAACAGTGCAATGGAGATGTTTGTAAACTGCATTTATCATGATGTCTGTGGTTTGCTGTCCCTTGGTTAAAGGGATGCATCTTATGGGCACATATGGTTCATTAACCTCTCAGATAAGGAGGATGGTGAATTCAAGGAAGTAATAAGATGATGCATTAAAGAAGAGACAAGGAAAGGGAAGCTGGAAAGCAGGAAAAAGGATACAGAGGATAAAGTTGCAGGGATACAGGAAGTAACACATAATCCATATAGTAACAGGATCTGAATGTAATCAGGTTTAGGGACTGAATCAACTTCTAGCGATTAAACTGTTTTAACTAATGCAGCTTAAATGAAAAAAAATGAGGGTGCATTTTTTGGGTTCATGATCAGAGACCTGTTCTTCCCAAAATCGGATAAAATACTAAAAATATAAAACAAAAAAAGGGAGATTACTGATTTTATGCATTTGCAAAACTGAGTTAATTTCATTTAAATTAGATCAATGTTAAATATAAATTAATATATCATCATGTTAGATCGGATTCTGTTTTTATTTCTAACACTTAATATTTTATAATATAGTCATGGCTGGTTTTGATTGATAAATGATCTGTGTTAATTGTAGCAGCAGACTTCCTATTGGCTCCCTATAAATAGTTGCATGGTTGTGGATGTGTTTCCATCAGCTTTAACCTTTCCTGTCTCTACTTGATACAAAAACAAGGAGAAAATCCCATTTTGAAGCTATTTTAATTAGTGCATAAAATAAATGGAAATTAAATTATCCTTGACTCTTTGGCAATTTGACATTAACAATTAAATTAGTAGCAATTAGTAAACTAGCATCATTAAAACAGAAACATAATGTAAGTGTGATTAATTTCACAAATCTGTAGAATGTGCCAAACAATATAAGATATTTTACATTTATCCAGCAATACATTGGTGAAATCGAGGGAACTGGGTGCATTACAATGTATATTTCTATGTCTTTTTAAATACAGTATGTGTTTGGTATCAGCTCTTTGAAGGGGGGGGTCCCCTTAAAATACAGAAGCAGTTAAAGCATTGTTTTATCTTAAATGGTGAGTCTGTTTTATATTGACTATTTGACATATCATTGTAAACCTGCATGTGCATGAAGATATATTATATATTACACACACAAGATATTCTTGAACAGTCTGTAAGTATTGGAACAATGAACAGGAATATTCCATCATTCCTCTGGTTGCCATAGTGATTTCCCTCACCTATAGAATCTTGTCCAGGTGTTACATTTTTTTGCATCTCGGTCTTTTACAACGGATACAAAATAAGAAAAGGGGGTCCACTGTGATATCACAATCAGAAATAATGATAACTATAAAAAAAGATTCTGAGTATAAAATAAAAGGATACAAAGACATAAGATCTCTTCTCTCCTATGAGCAGGTCACAGAGAGAGCTAATAGAAGGCAATAGTATGAATTCACATTCAATCGGGAGACATCAAAGCACCCAGAAATGAAGGGGGTGGCTGAGACTACATTCTGTCATACACTAGAGCAGAATGTGATTTGGGTAGAAGCAGGAGGTTAAGCAGAGAGGAAATGGTTAAAGATATGATAGGATAATTTGTATGGGGTGATGGTTTCTGTAGGGATGGAATAGGATGCTGTGACAGGTGAGATGGTCTTAGGGATTTGATTGGATAGCATGTTTGGCCAGGTGATGAGATGGCTTGTGTTGGGATGGGATGCTGTCAGAGGAGATGGAATGGGATGTGGTATGAGAGGATGCTGTGCAGATGAGATGGTTTATGTATGGGGATTTTATCCGATAGGATGCTGTCGGGTGAGATGATTTGTGTAGGGATGTGATAGGATGCTGTGTGACATCAGGTAAGTTGGTTAGTGTATGGATGTGATAGGATGACAGGTGAGATGGTTTGTGTAGGGAATAGGATGTGATAGGATGCTGTCGGGTGAGATGATTTGTGTAGGGATGTGATAGGATGCTGTGTGACATCAGGTAAGTTGGTTAGTGTAGGGATGTGATAGGATGACAGGTGAGATGGTTTGTGTAGGGAATAGGATGTGATAGGATGCTGTGACAGGTGAGATGGTCTGTATAGGGATGTGATATGAGGATGTTAGGTCGGGTGAGATGCTTTGTGCAGGGTTGTGATGGGATGTTGGGTCGGGTGAGATGCTCTGTGCAGGGTTGTGATGGGATGTTGGGTCGGGTGAGATGCTCTGTGCAGGGTTGTGATGGGATGTTGAGCGGGTGAGATGCTCTGTGTAGGGATGATGTGATATGTAGGATGTTGAGTCGGGTGAGATGCTCTGTGTAGGGATGATGTGATATGTAGGATGTTGGGTCGGGTGAGATGCTCTGTGCAGGGTTGTGATAGGATGTTGGGTCGGGTGAGATGGTCTGGGCAGGGATGTGATATGATAGGATGTTGAGTCGGGTGAGATGGTCTGTGCAGGGTTGTGATAGGATGCTGTGACAGGTGAGATGGTCTGTGCAGGGATAGGATGTTGGGTCGGGTGAGATGGTCTGTGCAGGGATGTGATAGGATGCTGTGACAGGTGAGATGGTCTGTATAGGGATGTGATATGATAGGATGTTGGGTCGGGTGAGATGGTCTGTGCAGGGATGTGATATGATAGGATGTTGGGTCGGGTGAGATGGTCTGTGCAGGGATGTGATATGATAGGATGTTGGGTCGGGTGAGATGGTCTGTGCAGGGATGTGATAGGATGCTGTGACAGGTGAGATGGTCTGTATAGGGATGTGATATGATAGGATGTTGGGTCGGGTGAGATGGTCTGTGCAGGGATGTGATAGGATGCTGTGACAGGTGAGATGGTCTGTATAGGGATGTGATATGATAGGATGTTGGGTCGGGTGAGATGGTCTGTATAGGGATGTGATATGATAGGATGTTGGGTCGGGTAAGATGGTCTGTGCAGGGATGTGATATGATAGGATGTTGGGTCGGGTGAGATGCTCTGTGCAGGGATGTGATATGATAGGATGTTGGGTCGGGTGAGATGGTCTGTGCAGGGATGTGATATGATAGGATGTTGGGTCGGGTGAGATGGTCTGTGCAGGGATGTGATATGATAGGATGTTGGGTCGGGTGAGATGGTCTGTGCAGGGATGTGATATGATAGGATGTTAGGTCGGGTGAGATGGTCTGTGCAGGGATGTGATGGGGTGCTGCAGTGAGGTTGATCAGGACACATGAGATTCCTTTAATTAAGGCAGAATTAAAACAGAATGCAGAATATTGAATATAGAACAATGAGGACAGACACGGACTCTGCTGAATAAGATACTGCAGTGTGGAGTAGGGTGAGATGTTCTGCAGACAGGGCAGGATGCTCAGGTTTCATTGAAATGATCTGGTCGATGTTTTGTATAATAAGGTGCCCAGTGGGATAGAGAATCCTGTCTGTCATTAAATATATGTAATATTATAAAATAAAGAGTGTGTTCTCCTGCTGAGAGCAAAGTGACACAACAACAAACAGGAGACTGAAAACACTTTACAAGCAACAGTATACACACACAAGAAAAGGGGAGAAAATAGCAAATAATACCAACACGATGAATATCAAGAAGTGGATACAGTATCAGGGTGATGTGATGTGATGGCTTAGAATGAGATGTGTCTGGATAAAGTGTCCTCTAATCAGAGCTGGCTGTAAGGATGTCTATGTTTAGATAACATGTTACACTGATGGATACTGGACATCTCAAAATAACAAAACACCTGCCATGCTTCCACTCATAACCTTGGCTCAATATAACCAATGACGACCTAATGTGTTGTAGGAGGATGCAGGACATTCAGGCATGTTTAGTGAATGAGCTGGATCTGAGCACCTCAGATACTCTGCAGAATTGAGGTATAGGGGATGAATGGCAATAACCTGCTGCATGACGGTCTCTTGGGGTGAGATGAGATACACAACTGGTGGTGTGAAATAATGTGGGGCAGTGTGAGATGTCCATGGCAGCTGAGGAAGGATACAGAAATATTTGTGCTGATGGCAACAGAGTGATGCATTGAGACTTTTGCAGATGGTTTGGTTCTGCGATGCTCTGCGGGATGCTATGAGATGCGGTGAGGTCGATGAGTGTGAGATGCTCTGCATGTTGCTATGAGATGAAGTGCAGAAGGTAGGAGTATGAGATGCTCTGCATGTTGCTATGAAATGCTGTGCGGTAGTAAGTGTGTGAGATGTCCTGCAGGATGCAATGAAATGCTGTGCAATATGGTGAGTGTGAGATGCTCTGCAGGATGCTTTGCAGTAGGTAGAGGAGTGTGAGGTGCATGTTGCTATGAGAAGTTGTGCAGTATTTAGGCGAATGTGAGATGTTCTGCAGAATGCAATGAGATGCTGTGCAAGTAGAGGAGTGTGAGATGCTCTGCATGGTGCAGGGGACAAGAGCTGGTTCTGGGGGGGGTGGTACCCACCTGTTGGTTGGTGTGAGTGGCTGGCCCAGCCCGTACAGCATGGTCCTGCCTGGAGCCTGCAGGGGGAGAGATGCCGGGGGGCTCAGCTGCACCATCCGGGCTTCCTGGACTTGTTCTACGAGTGGCCCGGTGACAGGCAGCGTGATGGGGGGTCTGCGCAGCTCTGTGGTTGCAGTCAGCGATGGTCCGGCGACTGATAGAGGGGCTCTGCAAAGCTCTGTGGCTGGAGTCAGGGGGGCTCTGCAAAGCTCTGTGGCTGGAGTCAGGGGGGCTCTGCAAAGCTCTGTAACTGGAGTCAGGGGGGCTCTGCAGAGCTCTGTGGCTGGAGTCAGGGGGGCTTTACAGAGCTCTGTGGCTGGAATCAGGGGGGCTCTGCAGAGCTCTGTGGTTGGAGTCAGGGGGGCTTTACAGAGCTCTGTGGCTGGAATCAGGGGGGCTCTGCAGAGCTCTGTGGCTGGAGTCAGGGGGGCTTTACAGAGCTCTGTTGCCGGAGTCAGGGGGGCTCTGCAGAGCTCTGTGGCTGGAGTCAGGGGGGCTCTGCAGAGCTCTGTTGTTCTCAGGCTCTGCAGTCTCAGCTCCTGCTCCCTAGCCTTTATATTCCCCGATCCCTCCCCCCTCCTGAGCAGCTCAATCACAGGCACAGCCCTTGGAGGGGAGCAGGGGGCCGCCCCCTCATCCCCCCCACTCTGCTCCGCACCACGCGTGTTCTGCTCCTCTCCTGGCTCCTGCTGGGGAGACACCACGTCCTGAGTCTCCTCCATGTCAGTCCCCAGGCTCTCCATCATTCCCTGGGATGGGGGGGAGGACAATGTTCCTGGCAGGAATGTCACCTTGTGCGGGTCAGCACCAGCACCTGGGGAGGGAAAGCGGGTAACAATGGTCAAGGTCAAGCAGGCACCTTCAATGTCACAACAGCACCCTGTCCGCATATAGACACTGCATCCCAAAAAATCCGAGAGGTTTGCCAGTGAAACCCCCAGACACAACATCATCCTTCTAATATCCTCTCACTGCTGACATCTTGCTTAAACAGGTATCATCCTGCATGGGACCCCAAAACATGCTCACCCCAAATTCTCACCGCAAACCAACATCCAGAGCTACAAAGCGCAGCACAGCTCAACAAGCACAGACAGATGCCTGCAAACCCACCCAAAAAAATCTGCCTGCAAACCCACCCAAAAACATCTGCCTGCAAACACACTCAACAAGCACAGACAGATGCCTGCAAACCCACCCAACAAGCACAGACAGATGTCTGCAAACCCACCCAAAAACAGCTGCCTGCAAACACACTCAACAAGCACAGACAGATGTCTGCAAACCCACCCAAAAACAGCTGCCTGCAAACACACTCAACAAGCACAGACAGATGCCTGCAAACCCACCCAAAAACATCTGCCTGCAAACACACTCAACAAGCACAGACAGATGCCTGCAAACCCACCCAACAAGCACAGACAGATGTCTGCAAACCCACCCAAAAACAGCTGCCTGCAAACACACCCAACAAGCACAGACATCTGCCTGCAAACCCACCCAAGAACATCTGCCTGCAAACCCACCCAACAAGCACAGACAGATGCCTGCAAACCCACCCAACAACATCTGCCTGCAAACCCACCCAACAAGCACAGACAGATGCCTGCAAACCCACCCAAGAACATCTGTCTGCAAACCCACCCAAAAACAGCTGCCTGCAAACACACCCAACAAGCACAGACATCTGCCTGCAAACCCACCCAAGAACATCTGCCTGCAAACCCACCCAACAAGCACAGACAGATGTCTGCAAACCCACCCAAAAACAGCTGCCTGCAAACACACCCAACAAGCACAGACACCTGCCTGCAAACCCACCCAAGAACATCTGCCTGCAAACCCACCCAACAAGCACAGACAGATGCCTGCAAACCCACCCAACAAGCACAGACAGATGTCTGCAAACCCATCCAAAAACAGCTGCCGGCAAACACACCCAACAAGCATAGACATCTGCCTGCAAACCCACCCAAGAACATCTGCCTGCAAACCCACCCAACAAGCACAGACAGATGCCTGCAAACCCACCCAACAAGCACAGACAGATGCCTGCAAACCCACCCAACAAAGCACATCTGCCTGCAAACCCACACAACAAGCACAGACAGATGCCTGCAAAACCACCCAACAAAGCACATTTGCCTGCAAACCCACCCAACAAGCACAGACAGATGCCTGCAAACCCACCCACCAAGGACAGACACCTGCCATACACACAACAATACACTGCTCTGCTCATCCAGCATCATCACAGCTTTAAACCTCCTGCAGTATCACTGCTCACTGTAACAGGCATTGTTACTGAATATTAAGTATCAAACCCCGTCACACCTATTTAACCCAATGGTTTCCTTTGGGTACAGCCTATATAAAATGATCCCCAGATATCACCTGGATACAGAACTATTAATCCCTTCCTGCATTATATATATATATATATATATATACAGCTCTCATCAGTGACCCCTCCTCACATATACGGGAAATACCTCATCATTAGTAACTCATACCATAGATAGATTTACTAGTATGAGTATGAGTACATATAAACCCAAGAACCGCCCAGGCACCAGATCTGTAACAGATCAGGTCCCTAACCTGTCCCTTTTCTCTCACACGCTGAATGAAGCCACCAAGTCCACCACACCATCTCTGACACACACACACACACACACCTAAAATGGAAAAAAATGGGGGAGTTTCACTACTACGCCATGTATACTACATCTATAATACTACATGGCACCCAGCTGCTGTATCTATACAACCAAAATCATAATAAGAAGAACAACAACAATAAAAATAATAATGCTAGTAATAATAATAAAAACCACAACAACACTCCAACTATTGCCAATAATGTTTTTTTATAATACTCACAATGATCATAGTAACTATACTACCAATAATAATAATGCTAATAATAATAAATTAATAATAAAACACATTAATAATAATTGTAATGCTAGTAATAATAGCAATTGTATTAGTAACACTAGTAATAATAGTAAGAATAATCACAATGATAATAATAATAATAAATACTACTAGTAATAATAATAGTAAAGCAATAGTAATATTATTACTAATATACTTTGCTGCTAACAAAAATAATAATTAAACCAACAATAATTACTAATAATAA
The DNA here is from genome assembly GCA_009667805.1 of Leptobrachium leishanense. Classification (NCBI taxonomy): domain Eukaryota; kingdom Metazoa; phylum Chordata; class Amphibia; order Anura; family Megophryidae; genus Leptobrachium; species Leptobrachium leishanense. The sequence continues at coordinate 13,743,370 of CM019070.1, forward strand.
CAATAATAAAATATTTGTAATAATTATAATGTATGCCAAAGGACATACTTGAAAACGAGAGAAATCTCAATGTATCCTTCCTGGTAAAATACTTTATAAATAAATAATAACATATTAGTAATAATTACAATGACAGTAATTATTACTAATAATAATAAGAAGAAGTATGATAACACTACTAAAAATAGCAAATCTGTATATTTGGGTTGTTTTTAATTCTTGCATTTTATTACTTTGTATTTCTGTAACAATTGTAACAATTCAATGTTTCTTGAACCCAGGACATACTGAAAACGAGAGAAATCTCAATGTATCCTTCCTGGTAACATCCTTTATAAATAAATAAACAATAACAAATATAAAACTTACAATATAAAAATTAATAATAAGACGAACAAATAGAATGCTATAAATAATAATAAATACTAATAGTAATATCTGCAGCTTGAGCAGAGCTTCGCAGTATCAGTATAGAGGCAGGAATCTGACACACAGCTATATACACATAACAGTATATATTATTTACCCAGACCTAGTGTCATCACACCTAACTCATCCGTTTAATGTATAAAATGTGATAACCCTGAGCTCATTACAATTATTTCTGCTTTTTTGTTTTCATCCCTGCTTCCCAAGATGCCCATCAGAGAGGATTAACCCTGTGAGTGAGAGGGGGGTGTCTGATAGCAGCTTCACTGGGCGAAAATGAATCAATAGATTTTTAAATATATAACTGTATTAAAAGGTGGTGTTGTTTTGCACATTAGCTCAGACATTATAAACATGATTGGTGATATATATATACACTTAATTGCTGCTGTATGTATAGCATGTAGAGTATTTAGAATATGTGTACAGTAAATATTATTAAAAAAAGAGGTTTGTCTGTAAATTATGTAACACGTTTTCTTTGATTGATTTGATTGATATATATTTATATATGTGTGTGTGTGTATATATTATAGAATTGCTGCTGTGTGCTGGTATGTATGTAGAGTATTTAAAATATGATAACACACCAGTAAGGGCTCAGTCTAGAAAACAAACCCCTCACATTGTTTTGTTCCTGATTTCAGGTTCAGAGAGGAAGGACAGGAGTTCATGCATTTTATGCTACAATGTAACACATATTAACCCTTCCATTTCCCAACATTCCTTCCACTCTGATGAGGGAGGCGGGATCACATCATATCATAAGAAAAAACCGAATCCGAATATAGAAATAGTGTGTGTGTGTGTGTGTGTGTGTCATTTTGTAGCAGGGTCACAATCTCCCCTGAAGCCCCCTGGATGGTGCAATGGGGAGGCTGATAAAGCCTCTCACACGTTATCAGGTGGATCAGATCACTTCATTTAGCTGGGGCTGATTTCCATATCAACAAGGAGCAGCCCAGGGTGGGATATATATTAAGTATATAAAGAATAAATGGCACAAACACCCCCAGCAAATCTACACTGGGCATGGAGACAGGAAACTGGCAGAACCCAGGAAACTGCAGGAGAAAAGACATTTACAGACACAAAGAGTATCCCCTGTTGTGTTATTGTGATTTACATTCCTCAGTGTATGTATGTTTTTAAATATTTATATATATAAATAATGCTTAGTAGTAGTATTTAACTTGCCACATATTTGTGTGTACAGATATATATTGTATACATTCACTATATATGTACATCTGCGTACAGATACATGCACCAAAGTGTGTATGTGTGTGTGTGTGTGTATTCTACGCACATAATATATTTTATATCTTCTCCAAGTCTGTTCTAGCCATTTACATGTAATTATCGTTTTTAATACATTTCCTAATATCTGTCAATGGAGATAAATGTCATAATTTCTATCTATATTATAAAATAATAATAATGTCGATGAATAATATTTTTGCACATATTAGTAACCTGGAGGGGGCACAATGTATCAGACAGGGATGACATATGGAACAATATATTGCTTCATGTAGTGTTGCTGTGGATTCTGTCCTCTCACACCCCACAAACTAGAAATCCACCAGATTTAGAATTGCATTGTTGGCATGGAAAGCGTTAAAAGGAGTGAGATGAGGAGAACTGCCAAGAGATGTATTGATGGAGAAGAAAGTCAAATGTATCCCTGGATCATTATTAGTGACGTAATCAAAACAACGTCACGAAAATTTTCCAGCGAGGAAATAAAATCCAGGCGTTTGATAGTTCTGTTGGGTTTCTGGGTGTGGGCTGTCATTGTGCTGGTTCCTGAAGAATTCTGGGCAGAGTGTAGGGAGGATTATATATATATATATCTCACACAGAGAGATGCAAAGCACAGAGATCTCTTTCTAGGAATCTATAGGGAAGAATGAAACCAGCACTGAGGAAGATTCACAACAAACGTAGAAAGACTTTATAAACAATGAACAAACACATAAATATAATCATTGAACCTCGAAATGGATCCTGGGGCCACAGACAGACAGACAGACAGACATACGATAGATGGACAGACCTTATCTGAATGGCCTCCTATGGACCATAATAAAAACCTCACCCTGCCCTGCAGTTCATCAGGATATACAGCAATACCATGTGTACATGAGCCTGAATATCACAGCTACCAGATGCAGGGGAGATTATTATCATTATTATTATTATATATAATTATCATCGTTGTCACCACATGGGAAATTAGGAATTAAAATATATAGCGAGACTTTATTGCTGTTGTTGTTTTTAGTATCACACCTAAAAGTAAGAATTATGTAAACTATATAGAGAGACTTTAGCGAGTAATAATAATAATATTTAGAAAAGTAGGAATTCTATTTTATATATATATATATGATAGAGCCTTTATTATCACATCGAAAAGAATTATGTAAAATATATAGAGAGACTTTAGTGTGTAATAATAATAATAATAATAAATAATTATAATAATATTTAGAAAAGTAGGAATTCTATTATATATATGTGTGTATATATATATATGATAGAGACTTTATCACATCGAAAAGTAGGAATTATGTAATATATAGCGATAGACTTTAGAGTTATTATTATTATTATTATTATTAAAAGCAGGAATTATATATATATATATTGAGCTAGACTTTATTATTGCTGTTCTTAATACCTACTTTTCAATGTGATAATTTGTAAAATATAGAGACTTGAGGTGTTATTATTATTTTGAAAAGTCGGAATCATAGAGAGACTTTATTGTTGTTTTTATTATCACTTTGAAAAGTAGGGATTGTGAAATAATGACATTTATTTTTTTAGCTTTATTGCACACTGATATTTTATCGAGGATAATACACTTTGAATAATCTATGGAGAATAAAATTCCCAATATTATACCACTTAGTCTCCTACCTGCCCACCTTTATCGTCTCTACAGGGAATGGAAGAAAAATATATCCATAAGAAAAAAGTATGGAGGAATAAAACCGAGGAGGAATAAAACCGAGGAGGAATAAAACCGAGGAATAAAACCGAGGAGGAATAAAACCGAGGAGGAATAAAACCGAGGAGGAATAAAACCGAGGAGGAATAAAACTGAGGAGGAATAAAACTGAGGAGGAATAAAACCGAGGAATAAAACCGAGGAGGATAAAACCGAGGAGGAATAAAACCGAGGAGGATAAAACCGAGGAGGAATAAAACCGAGGAGGAATAAAACCGAGGAGGAATAAAACCGAGGAGGAATAAAACCGAGGAATAAAACCGAGGAGGAATAAAACCGAGCAGGAATAAAACCGAGGAATAAAACCGAGGAGGAATAAAACCGAGGAGGATAAAACCGAGGAGGAATAAAACCGAGGGATAAAACCGAGGAATAAAACCGAGGAATAAAACCGAGGAGGAATAAAACCGAGGAGGAATAAAACCGAGGAATAAAACCGAGGAATAAAACCGAGGAGGATAAAACCGAGGAGGAATAAAACCGAGGAATAAAACCGAGGAGGAATAAAACCGAGGAGGATAAAACCGAGGAATAAAACCGAGGAGGAATGAAACCGAGGAGGAATAAAACCGAGGAGGAATAAAACCGAGGAATAAAACCGAGGAGGAATAAAACCGAGGAGGAATAAAACCGAGGAGGAATAAAAGCGAGGAGGAATAAAAGCGAGGAGGAATAAAAGCGAGGAGGAATAAAACCGAGGAATAAAACCGAGGAGGAATAAAACCGAGGAGGAATAAAAGCGAGGAGGAATAAAAGCGAGGAGGAATAAAACCGAGGAATAAAACCGAGGAATAAAACCGAGGAGGAATAAAACCGAGGAATAAAACCGAGGAGGAATAAAACCGAGGAATAAAACCGAGGAGGATAAAACCGAGGAGGAATAAAACCGAGGAGGAATAAAACCGAGGAGGAATAAAACCGAGGAGGATAAAACCGAGGAGGAATAAAACCGAGGAGGATAAAACCGAGGAGGAATAAAACGAGGAGGAATAAAACCGAGGAAGAATAAAACCGAGGAGGAATAAAACCGAGGAGGAATAAAACCGAGGAGGAATAAAAGCGAGGATGGATATAATAGAGCTTTGATACAGTGGAGAAGGATCTTATCAGAAGTGGAGCATTAAACCAGTATCCAGCGCCTTGTTATCGGTAACATTGTTACATTGTTACATTGTTTACTTTAATGATGTTTGTAAAGTATCAATGTGCATTCCTACTCCTGATGATTACCGGTGTTTTACAAACCCAAAGCACTCGGTGACATCGTGTACACGTCACGCACTGGATACATTGCTAAACGTCACGCACTGGATACATTGCTACACGTCACGCACTGGATACATGCTACACGTCACGCACTGGATACATTGTGTACACGTCACGCACTGGATACATTGGGTACGCATCACGCACTGGATACATTGTGTACACGTCACGCACTGGATACATTGTGTACACGTCACGCACTGGATACATTGCGTACACGTCACGCACTGGATACATTGTGTACACGTCACGCACTGGATACATTGTGTACACGTCACGCACTGGATACATTGCGTACACGTCACGCACTGGATACATTGCGTACACGTCACGCACTGGATACATTGCGTACACGTCACGCACTGGATACATTGCGTACACGTCAAACACTGGATACATTGCTACACGTCACGCACTGGATACATTGCGTACACGTCAAGCACTGGATACATTGCTACACGTCACGCACTGGATACATTGCGTACACGTCACGCACTGGATACATGCTACACGTCACGCACTGGATACATTGCGTACACGTCAAACACTGGATACATTGCTACACGTCACGCACTGGATACATTGCGTACACGTCACGCACTGGATACATTGCGTACACGTCACGCACTGGATACATTGCATACACGTCACGCACTGGATACATTGCGTACACGTCACGCACTGGATACATGCTACACGTCACGCACTGGATACATTGCGTACACGTCACACACTGGATACATTGTGTACACGTCACGCACTGGATACATTGTGTACACGTCAGGCACTGGATACATTGTGTACGCGTCACGCACTGGATACATTATGTACTCGTCACGCACTGGATACATTATGTACTCGTCACGCACTGGATACATTGTGTACACGTCACGCACTGTATACATTGTGTACACGTCACGCACTGGATACATTGTGCACTCGTCACGCACTGGATACATTGTGTACACGTCACGCACTGGATACATTGTGTACACGTCACGCACTGGATACATTGTGTACACGTCAGGCACTGGATACATTATGTACTCGTCACGCACTGGATACATTATGTACTCGTCACGCACTGGATACATTGTGTACACGTCACGCACTGTATACATTGTGTACACGTCACGCACTGGATACATTGTGCACTCGTCACGCACTGGATACATTGTGTACACGTCACGCACTGGATACATTGTGTACACGTCACGCACTAGATACATTGTGTACACGTCACGCACTGGATACATTGTGTACACGTCACGCACTGGATACATTGTGTACACGTCACGCACTAGATACATTGGGTACACGTCACGCACTGGATACATTGTGTACACGTCACGCACTAGATACATTGTGTACACGTCACGCACTAGATACATTGTGTACACGTCACGCACTAGATACATTGGGTACACGTCACGCACTGGATACATTGGGTACACGTCACGCACTGGATACATTGTTTACTCTCCGCACTGCCTAGTTGTCACCCACCGATTCCAGCCGACAGACAGCACCGAGTTGAAAATGAAAAATAAACACAAGGATAGAAAGAAAAAAGCGATTACTTTAAGAAAAGGGAACCGGAGCCTGAAACGGGAAGAAAAAGCGATTATCCGAGATAACAGGAGAGTCTGCGGTTTGTCAGAGGCTTCAAATCACCTGGAAAGCTTTATATATATATATCTATCTTTATTTTATTATATATATATATATATATCTCTTTATTTTATTATATATATATATATATCTCTTTATTTTATTATATATATATATATCTCTTTATTTTATTATATATACAGGGGGTACTGAACGAAATAATAATAAAACATATGTGCGCAAATATTTATATATTGTGTGTGTAATGCAAAACATATATATATAACGGGTAATATAAAACGTATGTATGTATATATATGTATCGAGTATTGGTTTTATAACACGATGTATCCAGGACATTCTTGAAAACGAGCGAAATCTTAATGTATCCTCCTATAACTTTATTTATAAATAACGTATAGATAAATAAATGTATATGGAGTATGGGTTTTATAACACATTGTTTATAAATGTCATCTGACATAAGTAAAGTGTCTGTGTAATATAAAACATATATATATATATATATAATATATATATATATATATATATATATATATAATATATATATATATATAGTGTGTAATATATAGAGAGTTTAATGTTTGAAACAATAATAATTTCAAATATGTGTAAATGTGTATAATAAAAATAAAATATTTCTATAAAAATGTGTGTGTATTTATATATATATATATATATATAGTTAATTGATCGAAAAAATAATAAAAAAACAAAATGTTTGTGTGTAATATAAAACACATATATTTGATGGGTGTAATATATCACATGGATTTATATGACTGTGTGTGTGATATATATATATATTAGTGGAGAGGTAGGGTTTTCGTTCATTAAAAAAAAGTTATAAATCGACGTTTCAGATCACCAGTAGAGCTTTCATCCCTATACATATATATATATATATATAGTGTGTAATATATAGAGAGTTTAATGTTTGAAACAATAATAATTTCAAATATGTGTAAATGTGTATAATAAAAATAAAATATTTCTATAAAAATGTGTGTGTATTTATATATATATATATAGTTAATTGATCGAAAAAATAATAAAAAAACAAAATGTTTGTGTGTAATATAAAACACATATATTTGATGGGTGTAATATATCACATGGATTTATATGACTGTGTGTGTGATATATATATATATTAGTGGAGAGGTAGGGTTTTCGTTCATTAAAAAAAAGTTATAAATCGACGTTTCAGATCACCAGTAGAGCTTTCATCCCTATACATATATATATATATATATATAGTGTGTGACGTGTATGTTATATATACTGTATTTGTATATATGTAACATACTTTGCGTGTGATGTATAATATATATATATAGTATAAAGGATACGTATAACCTTTATGGGTGATGTATAACATATCGATATATATGTATACCTATGCTATTGTTATTTCTATTCTATGTCTCTGAGCCCCCCCCCTTCCCTCCACACATCAAAATACAGAAATAAAGTGTCACAACACACAGTGTATTTGGTCGGAAAAACCAAGGGGTGCATGGTGGTCCTTAGACCTCCCCCTCCCCTTCCATCCTCACCCCTAAACCACTACAGCACCCTGTATCTCCCCCCACCCTGCAGCATCCACCCCCACCTCCCCAGAAAAAAACCCAAAAAACCCCAAAACATAAAAAAAGCCATTTCGGATTTACTCACCGTTCGCTTTTCATTTGTAAAAGTGTCTGGAGCCATTTTGTGGCCTATTCATGACTGCAGTGGGTGGATTTTTGGGGGAGTAGTTTGGTGACTGCAGGAGAATTGGATGTAATCCCCTGGCTGAGTGACTGACTGGCTGCCTCCTGCTTAGTATGGAGAGAGGAACCCTTCAGCAATGTGGCCAGCACTGATAAGGCAGGCAGCAGTGACCAGCCTGCCCTGATAAGCCCCTAAACCCATTACTTATGAAATGATTCATTATTATTTGGCAATTTTTATCAAGGGGGGCGAGGGGGGGGGAGGGGAGAAAAAAAATATATGGCAGGGATATAGGCAGAGGGGTAGATGGCTTGCAGGATGCTCTGTCTCTGGAAGGGGCTAATAATGTGTGTTTATTGGGGAGGAATTAAAATAAAAATGAATTTGCAGAATATTCTTAATAAAAAAAAAAGAGGCTGATCAGATGCTGATCCCTGTGTTTACTTTAACCCTGTGTGTGTCATTATCAAGAAAATCAACAAATAAATAGAATGTAGCAAAACCCACACAGCTCCTGACACAGTGTATCATCTTATTAACGTCTCGTGGAAATATATGGATAGACAGACAGATAGAAAGACAGACTTTCAAGCAGATAGCTAGACAGACAGAAAGATCAGCCAGACAGACAAGAGGATAGGTAGATCAGTCAGGCAGACCAGAATATAGTTTGATAGACAGACAGACAGATACAGTTAGAGCTTCACGGTGGGATTGGACAGACTACCCTCAGCTTATATATATATATTACACACACGTATATGTGGGAGTAAGTCTGAAATGCCAGAGGAAGACCATTCCTTCTGTCACTTACCTGGCACTCATTGGGTTAAAACTCATGCTGCTCTTTCCTCCTGCATTCAGAGGATGTGAGTGGCCATACAGGCTTATGTCACCTCTTCCTCTGAATATCCTGTGACCTGGCTGTGCATTATGGTAATAGCAGTGCATAGCACCAGATGAATTGCCTTGGGGGGGGGGGGTGTCTCTCACTGCTGTCTTGTCTCTGGCAGGCAATGAGTTAAAGCTCTTAATCGCAGTATTTTCTGCTCACTCACTGGGAGGGGGTGACTGCAGAAACAAGCAACCCCACCCAACCTCTCCTAAATTTTTCCCCTCCCATAATTTCCCATAGTGTAACTGTGGTCATACGTTAACCTTTTAGATGCCAGAGGGCTGGTCAGGGCACTGCAATGGACGGTGAAGCCCTTCTATAAATGTATCAATGCCTGGGGTTGTATGTATGATTGTTATTTATGTTTATTTGTTGGTGTGACTGTTTGTGTTGTTGATTTCTCTGTGCTTGATACATATACAGTTGTGTTCAAAATTATTCAACCCCCAATGCTGTAAAGGGTTTTAGGGAATTTAGTGACATTTGTAATTGTATTCAGAATGAAATCCTACAAGGACTTTTTAAAGAACCATATGCAACTAAAATGACATCAATTGGTTTTGTAATACAGTAGTAAATGTTTCTTTTCTGAATTCTTCATTGACAAAATTATTCAACCCCTTAAAGACTACCACTCTGAAGAACAGAGGTTCATTCAAGTGTTTTCAATCAGGTATTGAAAACACCTGTGGATGTCATGGAGCAGCAATAAAGCATAATAAGCACCAATTAGGCAGCTTTAAAATGACTGTGATACTCAGCTCCTTCTAGACATTTACTGGTGTGGTTACAAACATGGTGAAGTCAAGAGAATGGTCCAGGAAGACAAGAGAAGAGGTGATTACTCTTCACAGGAAGGGCAATGGCTATAAGAAGATTGCAAAGATGTTAAACATACCAAGAGAGACCATAGGAAGCATCATTCGCAAATTCAAGGCAAAGGGCACTGTTGAAACGCTACCTGGTCGTGGCAGAAAGAAGATGCTGACTTCGACTGCTGTGCGCTACCTGAAGCATAGAGTGGAGAAAAATCCCCGTGTGACTGCTGAGGAACTGAGAAAAGATTTGTCAGATGTGGGTACTGAAGTTTCAGCTCAGACAATACGGCGCACACTGCGTAATGAAGGCCTCCATGCCAGAATTCCCAGGCGCACCCCCTTGCTGTCTCCAAAGAATAAGAAGAGTCGACTGCAGTATGCCAAAAGTCATGTGGACAAACCACAGAAGTTTTGGGATAGTGTTCTGTGGACTGATGAAACAAAATTAGAACTGTTTGGGCCCATGGATCAACGCTATGTTTGGAGGAGGAAGAACAAGGCCTATGAAGAAAAGAACACCTTGCCTACTGTGAAGCATAGCGGGGGGTCAATCATGCTTTGGGGCTGTTTTGCTTCTGCAGGTACAGGGAAGCTCCAGCGTGTGCAAGGTACCATGAATTCTCTTCAGTACCAGGAGATATTGGATGACAATGTGATGCAGTCCGTCACAAACCTGAGGCTTGGGAGACGTTGGACCTTTCAACAGGACAATGATCCCAAGCATACCGCCAAGTCCACTAGAGCATGGTTGCAGATTAAAGGCTGGAACATTTTGGAGTGGCCATCGCAGTCACCTGACTTAAATCCGATTGAGAACCTCTGGTGGGACTTAAAGAAAGCAGTTGCAGTGCGCAAGCCTAAGAATGTGACTGAACTGGAGGCTTTTGCCCATGACGAATGGGCGAAGATACCCGTAGATCGCTGCAAGAAACTTGTGTCAAGCTATGCTTCACGTTTAAAAGCTGTTATAACTGTAAAAGGATGTTGTACTAAGTACTAAGATTGAATGTCACTTGGGGGTTGAATAAAACTGATAATGATGTGAGCACAGAAAATACATTTGTGGTTATTTCATTATAAATGTTATGTTATATTTGTCTGACCTACACGTGCCTCTTTGATTTAATTGTAAGCAAGATGACTGAATGATCAAAATCAATGTCAAACTGGCCAAAACACTCAATTTCAGTGGGGGTTGAATAATTTTGAACACAACTGTAGATACAGTTTACCATATCTGGAGAAGATTGACTGGGTAGTGGGCAGAAGGCAGTGGGTAGTAGGCAGTGGGCAGTAGGCAGTGGGCAGTGGGGGATGGGTTGCTGCAGTTTCTATATTTTCATGTCTAGATGGCAGATACTGTTATTCTGAGGCTATGTGTTTGTTGTGGGCTGAGCTGGAGAATGAGCATTGTTTGGACAGGAACATGGAAAATATATCTAGATGGCAGCAGGGTGGGTCTCCATGAATACCTTAAAACAATGGGTTAATGGGAATTCCCAGCCAATCACAGGAGAGCACAATATAAAAACAGACCCTTCACAGACTTCATTCAGAGATAAACATTGTTTTGCAGCTCCATCACTCAGACAAAACATAGGAACTTTTTATGCTTCTCCACCTCAGGCTAGTAAAATAGATAAAGTACATACACCAACCAATCTAACAAGTGACCCTGTAAAGGATGGACAGTCCCTATTTGGACCTACCCTGGGTGTGTGGGTGTCTTTTTAGGGGTTCCTTCACATAGTCAGGGCTTTTTAGGGGCTCCTCCATACAGTATATTCAGGGTAAGTGGGTATTTTTTTATGGCAGGGCTGTCAAACTCAGGGCCCTCCAGATGTTGATGCCTACAATACCCAGAATTATTTTAATGCAACAGATGGCCAGGGAATTATGGGAGTGGTAGTTCAGAAACATCTGGAGGGCCGGAGTTGAATTCCCTGTTTTAGTGTCTCCTCCATATATTCAGGGTGTGTGGGTGGTCTTTTTAAGGGTTCCTCCTTATATTCAGGGTGTGTTGGAGTCTTTTTAGGGGCTCCTCTATATATTCAGGGTGTGTGGGTGTCTTTTTAGGGGCTCCTCCATATATTCAGGGTGTGGAGGTCTCTTTTTAGGTGCTCCTCCATATATTCAGGGTGTGTGGGTGTCTTTTTAGGGGTTCCTCTATATATTCAGGGTGTGTGGGTGTCTTTTTAGGGGTTCCTCTATATATTCAGGGTGTGTGGGTGTCTTTTTAGGGGCTCCTCCATATATTTAGGGTGTGTGGGGTGTCCATTAAGAGGCTCCTCTCACTATTATGGGGTTTGATTTTAAGCATTGGTCGCTGGTGCTCTGTGATCTGCAGTGGTGAATATTTACAGCCATGTAGAATGTGAACTTCACCTGCTCCTCTCAATATTGAAAATGTATCAGTTCCTCTTTAAGGTAACTGTTGCACACCTACCTAGCAACCTTTAGGAGCCAGACCCTTGTTTTTGGCCTCTGGTTTTCTCCTGTTTCACTTTTTAGGGGCTCCTCCATATATTTGGGGGTGTTGCTTTTAAGGGGCTCCTCCTTATATTCTGGGTGCTTTTTTTAAGGGTTGCGCCATACATTTGGGGTCTGCAGTTGTCTTTTTAGAGGTTCCCCATATATTTGTGTGGTTGCTTTTTATACTTCTCCTTATACTTGAGATGTGTGGTGTCCTTTAAATATTCAGGGTGTGTGGGTGTCTTTCTAAGGTTTTCCCATATATTACAGTTGTGAGGGTGCAATTTTAGGGGCTCCTTCAATTATTAAGGGTGTGTGGGTGTCTTTTAAGGGGCTTCTCCATATATTCAGGGTCTGTGGGTGTATTTAGGGGTTCCTCCATATATTCAGGGTCTGTGGGTGTCTTTTTTGGGGCTCCTCCATATATTCAGGGTGTGCGGGTATCTTTATAGGGGTTCCTCCATATATTCAGGGTGTGTGGGTGTCTTTAGGGACTTCTCCATATATTCACATATATTCAGGGTGTTCAGGTGTCTTTTTAGGGGTTCCTCCATATATTCATGGTGTGTGGGTGTCTTTTTAGGGGTTCCTCCAAATATTCAGTGTGTGTGTGCGTCTTTTAGGGGTTCCTCCATATATTCAGGGTGTGCGGGTGTCTTTTTTGGGGCTCCTCCATATATTCAGGGTGTGCGGGTATCTTTATAGGGGTTCCTCCATATATTCAGGGTGTGTGGGTGTCTTTAGGGACTTCTCCATATATTCACATATATTCAGGGTGTTCAGGTGTCTTTTTAGGGGTTCCTCCATATATTCAGTGTGTGTGGGTGTCTTTTTTGGGGCTCCTCCATATATTCAGGGTGTGCGGGTATCTTTATAGGGGTTCCTCCATATATTCAGGGTGTGTGGGTGTCTTTAGGGACTTCTCCATATATTCACATATATTCAGGGTGTTCAGGTGTCTTTTTAGGGGTTCCTCCATATATTCAGGGTGTGCGGGTGTCTTTTTAGGGGCTCCTCCATATATTCAGGGTGTGCACGTGTCTTTTTAGGGGCTCCTCCATATATTCAGGATGTGCGGGTGTCTTTTTAGGGGCTCCTCCATATATTCAGGGTGTGCGGGTGTCTTCTTAGGGGCTCCTCCATATATTCAGGGTGTGCGGGTGTGTTTTTAGGGGCTCCTCCATATATTCAGGGTGTGGGTGTCTTTTTAGGGGTTCCTCCATATATTCAGGGTGTGCGGGTGTCCTTTTAGGGGCTCCTCCATATATTCAGGGTGTGCGGGTGTCCTTTTAGGGGCTCTTCCATATATTCAGGGTGTGTGGGTGTCTTTTTAGGGGTTCCTTCATATAGTCAGGGTCTGTGGGTGTCTTTAGGGCTTCCTCCATATATTCAGGGTGTGCGGGTGTCTTTCTAAGGGTTCCCCATATATTACGGTTGTGTGGGTGCAATGTTAGGGGCTCCTTCAATTATTAAGGGTGTTTGGGTGTCTTTTTAGGAGCTTCTTAAAAATATATTTTGGGTTGGGTTGTTTCTTTTTAAGTACTACTTCATACATTTGGGGTGTATGGTTTTCGTTTTAGGGGCTCTTCCATATATTTAGGGTGTGCGGGTGTCCTTTAGGAGGCTCCTCCATGTATTTGCGAGGGTGTGGATGTCAATTTAGGGGCTCCTCCAAATATTTAGGGTGTGCAAGTGTATATCAGGGCTGTAAAGCAATAAAACTCCCTTGCAATGAGTTTGTGTCACTGTCCTGTAACTCCCCTCACCCTGCTGTTGCACAGCAAATTCGCTCCACTTCAGGGCTATTCACAGCACACCATGATTAATTCATTAAAGGGACTCTCTAGACCAGTGATGGCCAGCATTCCCACCCCAGATATTTCTGAACTACATGTCCCATAATGCTCAGGCAGGCTTAAAGGTAGAAGAGCATCATTAGACATGTAGTTCCAAAACATCTGGGGTGCCAAGGTTCGCCATCACTGCTCTAGGCATTTCAATTCTCAAGTCTTCCTTAATCTTATATATAAAAATGCAAAGTTCTCTTATTTTTTTTCCGCTAAAAAAGAGTAAACAGTTTAAAACGTACAATTATTCCACCTTGAAACCAGCATTCTTAATCACATCAAATCAAATGTTATGAGGACAGACACGGGAATTGTAAATAAAATGACACAATCACACAAACATGTTATCAAACACATATACCTCATACTGACAAATGTTGTACTGTTTAAAACAAACTGACGACAACATATTATGATATTACTCCTTCATGCAGAGGAGGAGCACAGAGAATTACCTGACTCGTACATGGGGAAATCCCTTCTTATTTAATCAAGGTCATTCATTTGGGATCCCATCCTGATGAATACATTGATTTCCTGCCTGCAGTGCATGGATTCCACATACAGCAGGGTGTCACCTCATTTCACATACTGCACATTAGCATATATTTATAATCATTATGTCCAAAAAGACAGGGAGAACCCGAAATTTTAAAACCTGTAAATATTACACACAAAAAAAACAACACACAACCACATAATGAACATTTCGAGGCAGGAAAAGTAATTCTCAGGCTTTCTGATTGTCAGGCTTCTGGGTGAAGTTACAATTTTAGCATTGAAGCCCTTATTTGTAAAAGCCAAAACAAACAATAGCTGTGTGGGACTTTAGGGACAGGCTCTTTGCATTATAATCACTCCAGAAAGTTGATGTTGTGGTTCCTAGAGTGTCCATCCAAACCATTAGAGTTCCTTCTTCTGGGAGGTGAAACGAAG
Organism: Leptobrachium leishanense; assembly: GCA_009667805.1. NCBI lineage: Eukaryota > Metazoa > Chordata > Amphibia > Anura > Megophryidae > Leptobrachium > Leptobrachium leishanense. Next base: position 13,758,400 of record CM019070.1, read on the forward strand.
GCACTGAATAATTTTAGTTTGAGGTGTACATATCCTTTGCTCGCTTTGGCTTATGCAGTGTTAACCATCAAATGTTATTTTCAGTACAGAGTTTTTAACTGTTTTTCAGCCAATTTCTCAAACACTGGAAGGATAAAACATAGTTATGTAGATTTTGGTGGGTTCTTAGTTATGTCCGTACATTATAAACATTGGAGCCTTTAAAGATGCTACAACTTGTGAATATTACACAAATAATAAAACCTACATAACCTCCTAATTAACATTTTAAGACAGATGGCAGGAAATGTAAATCTCTGGCTCTCTGATTGTCAGGCTTCTGGATTAAGTTCTAATTTTAGCTTTGAAGACCTTATTTTTAAAACACAAAATAAACAAAGCACAATTAGCTAAATCTTTTAGATATTTGCGACTTTAGGGTGCTCTTCCAAGCCATTAAGGCGCTGAATAATTTTCTATTTTAGTCTAAGGAGACTATATTCTTTGGTCAATGTGGCTTATTTAGTGTCAACCATCAACTATTCTTTTCAGGTATAAATTTTTAAAATTCTTATCTATTCTTAAGTTAATTTCTCTAACCCTGGAAGGATAAAACATGGTTATTTAGAATTCGGGGCAACCGCAGCTTTCATTCCTCTCTCATTCCTTGCTTGGTCAGCAGAGGTAAAAGCAGATATAAAGCCTCAGCGCCTCACAGCCTGGCTGAGCATCTCCTGTCCCAAAAAACTAATGAATAGTAATGAACTGTAACACTCAGTATTTAAGCTAAAAAAAAAATAATAATTAAGAATTTTGCTATTTTCGCTGCTGCTCATAGAGGCTTGATAACCGGCGAGGTACGTGATGCATCTTGGCGACAAATCCTGCAAAGAGCCTGAGAAAAAGCAAAGAATTGGCCTGAGGTCTGATAAACTGAATGCGCTTACCTTTAAGGCTAGGGTCAGACTAACGCATCTTTCGCGTTGTCCGTGAAAAAGTGCGTTTAAACGAATGGACGTATTTTTTCACGGAATACGCGATAGCGGTCATACGATGCGCATTTTCGTCCGTGATTTTGTACGGATCATCAATAAAAAACTTTTTGTGTCTGGACGTTATGTTGGCCGGACGTGTGCAGCGTCTGACGTCTCCCAATCACGCACACACGCCGCTATGCGGACGCAGCGCACTCTGTACGTCAGTAGTAGCGGTTTGACGTTCTAGAAAAAATGCGTTCGTTTGCCACTTGCGTTGCGCGGATGAACTTTCGTGCGGCCGTTCTTCGTGTGTTCCCCGGCATTGGACGTCATTTGCTGCTAGCACGGCCGTGATTTCGTGCAGCTAAACGCACGTTAAAACTGCTTTCGTCTGACCTTAGCCTAAAATGTTACATAGAGATGCGACGCCTCTGCTTAAAGTGAGGGTTTCTCTTCCTTAAACTGGAACTTGCGGAGAACAGGTGAGCAAACTGTCTGCTCAGGGACAAACAAAAATGTCCAGCTCGGCCACTTTTCAGATTGCAAATCCTTCCCATTTTCCATAAATCCCACAGTTTGGAGGGTAATATACATTGTTAAATTGTTATTAATAGAACCACACTAAGTCAGGATGGCACAACCAAAATATATGATATATATACCCAAAGTACAATAAAAATATCTCTAATGAATACAAGAATAATGATATCACAATGTCAAATGTTACATATGGTTACAGCGCACAATATACAGCATACTGTATGTAACATCTGGCATTGTGATATCATTATTCTTGAGACACTTATTACTATCCCTTAAATTGCCTATAACAGATATTAATTATATTTATGGTCCCAGATAACTGCCTATACCGGGGTCTCAAACTCACGGCCCCCCAGATGTTGTTGAGGGCTATAAATCCCAGAATTCTTCCAATGCAATAGATGGCCTTGGGAAGGGCATGCTGTAACCCTTGTACCATGGTCTTCAGTCCTTCAAGAAATCCCTCAAAACCCATCTCTTCAGATTATTGTAACACATCACTGATGCAACTCGTCCCTCTGCTCACCTGCGCACACAGGATTGAAGCTTCGTCTATGACTCCACCATTCCCGAACCACTGGCACTAATGATCCTGCCGTCCAGTAAGACTCCCCTTGTCTCTTCCTCAACCCCTCTAGACTGTAAGCTCCTATGAGCAGGGCCCTCTACACCTCGTCTCCATCCTACGTCCGTTTATCTGTATCTCGTTCCCTTTGGTTATTGTAAAGCGCTGCGGAAGCTGTTGGCGCTATATAAATGATGACGATAATAATAATGCTGTGGAACGTGAGGAAGCAATACACTGATCAGCCACAACATTAAAACCATTGCAGTGAATAACAATATGGTTACAATGGTGCCTGTCATAGGGTGGGATATAATGTTGTGGGATGGGACATATCACGGGGTGGGATATATATATATTCATGAGGTGAGACATATCGCTTGGTGGGACATATCATGGGGCTGAATATATTGTCACGGGACGGGATATAACATCACGGGGTGAGATATATTGTCACGGGGTGGGATATCGTCATGCGGTGGGAAACATCGTGGGGTGGGATATAGTGTCACAGGACGAGATGTAACATCATGGGGGGATATATTGTCACAGGGTGGGATATACTATCACAGGGGTGGGATATATTGTCGCGAGGTGGGATATATTGTCACGGGTTGGGATATATGTCACGGGGTGGGATATATTGTCACGGGTTGGGATATATAGTCACGGGGTGGGATATATTGTCACTGGGTTGGGATATATCGCCACGGGTGGGATATATGGTCACGGTGGGATATATTGTCACTGGGTTGGGATATATTGTCGCGAGGTGGGATATATTGTCGCGGGGTGGGATACATTGTCGCGGGGCAGGATACATTGTCGCGGGGCGGGATACATTGTCGCGGGGCGGGATACATTGTCGCGGGGCGGGATACATTGTCGCGGGGCGGGATACATTGTCGCGGGGCGGGATACATTGTCACAGGGTGGGATATATTGCCGCAGGTTGGGATACATTGTTGCGGGGTGGGATACATTGTCCCGGGGTAGAATATATTGTCACGGGGTGGGATATATTGTCACAGGACGAGATGTAACATCATGGGTGGGATATACTATCACAGGGGTGGGATATATGGTCGCGAGGTGGGATATATTGTCACGGGGCGGGATATATCGTCACTGGGTTGGGATGTATCGTCACAGGTGGGATATATGGTCACGGGGTGGGATATATGGTCACAGGGTGGGATATATGGTCACAGGGTGGGATATATTGTCACAGGGCGGGATATATTGTCGCGGGGCAGGATATATTGTCGCGGGGCAGGATATATTGTCACGGGGCAGGATATATTGTCACGGGGCAGGATATATTGTCACGGGGCGGGATATATTGTCGCGGGGCAGGATATATTGTCGCGGGGCAGGATATATTGTCACAGGGTGGGATACATTGCTGCAGGTTAGGATACATTGTTGCGGGGTGGGATACATTGTCCCGGGGTAGAATATATTGTCGCGGGGTGGGATATATGGTCACGGGTTGGGATACATTGTAGAGGGGCGGGATATATCGTCACAGGGTGGGATATATAGTCACAAGGTGGGATATATAGTCACGAGGTGGGATATATTGTCGCGGGTTAGGATACATTGTGGCGGGGTGGGATATATTGTCACGGGCAGGATACATTGTCGCGGGGCGGGATATATTGTCACAGGGCAGGATATATTGTCGCGGGGCAGGATATATTGTCACAGGGCGGGATACATTGCCGCAGGTTGGGATACATTGTTGCGGGGTGGGATACATTGTCCCGGGGTAGAATATATTGTCACGGGGTGGGATATATTGTCACAGGACGAGATGTAACATCATGGGTGGGATATACTATCACAGGGGTGGGATATATGGTCGCGAGGTGGGATATAGTCACGGGGCGGGATATATCGTCACTGGGTTGGGATGTATCGTCACAGGTGGGATATATGGTCACAGGTGGGATATATGGTCACGGGGTGGGATATATGGTCACAGGGTGGGATATATGGTCACAGGTGGGATATATGGTCACAAGGTGGGATATATTGTCGCGGGGCGGATATATTGTCGCGGGGCGGGATATATTGTCGCGGGGCAGGATATATTGTCACGGGGCAGGATATATTGTCACGGGGCAGGATATATTGTCGCGGGGCGGGATATATTGTCGCGGGGGGCAGGATATATTGTCGCGGGGCAGGATATATTGTCACAGGGTGGGATACATTGCTGCAGGTTAGGATACATTGTTGCGGGGCGGGGTATATTGTCACAGGGTAGAATATATTGTCGCGGGGGTGGGATATATGGTCACGGGTTGGGATACATTGTAGAGGGGCGGGATATATCGTCACAGGGTGGGATATATAGTCACAAGGTGGGATATATAGTCACGAGGTGGGATATATAGTCACGAGGTGGGATATATTGTCGCGGTTAGGATACATTGTGGCGGGGTGGGATATATTGTCGCGGGGCGGGATACATTGTCTCGGGGCGGATATATTGTCGCGGGGCGGGATATATTGTCGCGGGGCGGGATATATTGTCGCGGGGCGGGATATATTGTCGCGGGGCGGGATACATTGTCGCGGGGCGGGATATATTAGCAACATCCACCAACGCCGGCGTGAAGTCACCGCTCCAAGGGGGGCGCCAGCACACCCCTACAATATCGTAAAGAAACGGAGCAGGACTCCGTATGATAGAAACATTTAAATACGTAAAGGGAATCCACAAGGTAGAGGAAGGGAGTATATTTAAAAGGAAACAAAGTAGCAAAACAAGAGGACATAGTCTTAGATTAGAGGGGCAAAGGTTTAAAAGTAGCATCAGGAAGCATTATTTTACTGAGAGGGTGGTGGATACATGGAACAGTCTTCCAGTAGAAGTGGTAGAGGCCAAAACAGTAATTGAATTTAAGCAAGCATGGGATAGGCATAAGGCTATCCTAAACAAAAGATAAATCCAGGTAAAGTATCCATGTAATTGGGCAGACTAGATGGGCCAAAAGGTTCTTATCTGCCGACATTTTTCTATGTTTCTATGACTCCAGACAGCCTGGTGAATAATTTATTCATGGGAGAATCATCAGCCCATAGGCAGTGACGTTTTGGCCACGACAGCCTTAATCATACTGATATATTGTCGCGGGGTGGGATATACTGTCAAGGGGTGGGATAAATTGTCGCGGGGTGGGATACATTGTCACGGGGGTATATATTGTCGCGGGGCGGGATACATGGTCGCGGGGTGGTATATAGTCGCGGGGGGATACATGGTCGCGGGGTGGTATATAGTCGCGGGGGGGGGGGATATATGGTCGCGGGGTATATATTGTCATGGGGCGGGATACATTGTCGCGGGGTGGGATATATTGTCGCGGGGATACATGGTCACGGGGCGGGATACATTGTCACGGGGGTATATATTGTCGCGGGGCGGGATACATTGTCGCGGGGATACATGGTCACGGGGCGGGATACATTGTCACGGGGGTATATTGTCGCGGGGCGGGATACATGGTCGCGGGGTGGTATATAGTCGCGGGGGGATACATGGTCGCGGGGTATATATTGTCGTGGGGCGGGATACATTGTCGCGGGGGGATACCATTGTCGCAGGGCGGGATATATTGTCACAGGGTGGGTTATATTGTCGCGGGGGATACCATTGTTGCGGGGCGGGATATATTGTCACAGGGTGGGTTATATTAGGAGCAGGTAAACAGTCAGTTCTTGAATTTCATGCGTTGAAGGAGAAATATAGGCAAAATGATGTGACTGTGACGCGGGCCAGTGACGGCCAGATGTCTGGGACACAGCATCTCCAAAACGGCAAGTCTGGTGGTGTGTTCCCGGTGAGCCATGGCTAGTACCTACCAAAAGTGGTGCAAGGAAGGACAAGCAGTGACCAGCATCAGGATCATGGGCGCCCAAGGCTTATTGATGCACGTGGGGAGTGAAGGCCGAGCGGGTCTGGTGCCAACACACAGCAGAGCTACTGGAGCTCATCCTGCTGAAAAACCTAACACTGGCCTCGATAGAAAGGTGTCCAAGCACACGTGACACGTACCTAGAGATTGCTGCAGAGTAGACCACGCACACCCCTTCATGGCCATGGCGATTCTGGTGGAGGTGGCCTCTCAGCTGGATAATGCCCCAACACATGACTAAACCAGACCATTCCTGAGCTGAGGAACATGACAGAGTCCAAGGTGTTGTTACCTCTGCCTCTAAATTCCCCAGACCTCAATCCAAGTAATAGACAGAGAAGACACAATACAGGGAGTCTGGGATTTGCTGATATTTCTAATTCGCTTTTGGGATCACTGGACCGTCCCGAGTCCCAAATCCACCCGTTTAGGGTCAGTGAGGTTCACACACCTGAACCAGCCGGGCCCTATGTAGTCGCGAGCACTCGGCTCTCAGACGCGCCATTATCTCCGCTTTATTACAAGTGCTCAGACACCGCTGGGCCTTCAACGCGAGGCAGGAAGTGATATTTAGGGTCTGAATGCAATTCGGCGCGGCCACTCTCTGATGTTTAGGTTCCATCCAGGAAACACTATCGGTTTCAGCCCTCTTCCTCTGCCCGACAGGAAACGCTGCAGCGGGAACAGACCCAGCAAAGTGACTGTTATTTTTAGATTTAAAAGCCTTTACTAACCCAGAATTACCAAAGCCGAGGTTTTTCCATCGCGCGTCCAGTCCCCGCGTCCTCCTACTTAAAAAAGGAACGTGTGACCTGGTCCCAAAAGTCACGGAAATAGAGAATTGTCCCTGGATGACCTATTTTTAGAAGGTTTTGGGTCATTTCTAGCCTTTTGTTTCTTGCGCATAAATCCTCAAACATCGCCGCGTGTTTATTGGACATTATTCGGTTTTAGGAGAGGTATTGGCTGCATTTTCATTATTTAGCGTGAAATTCTATTAGATTATCCATCAGGACGCCGGATTGGGGCTATAAAACCATCCGGAGCTGCGGGGGAGGGGGGGGGGGACTTTGCAAAGCGTAACTAGACGATGTTAATAAATGCAAGGTTACGCATCACTGGAAAAACATTTATTATCCCAGTTTATCTGTGACAGTGGTACAGCTTAGGTTAGGGTCAGACGAACGCATTTTTCGCGTTGTCCGTGAAAAAGTGCATTCGAAGGAATGGACGTATTTTTTCACGGAATACGTGATAGCGGTCATACGATGCGCATTTTCGTCCGTGATTTTGTATGGATCATCAATAAAACCCTTTTTGCGTCTGGACGTTATGTTGGCCGAACATTAGCAGCGTCTGACGTCTCCTAATCACGCACACACGCCGCTATGCCGCAGCTGCGCACTCTGTATGTCAGTACTAGCGGTATCACGTTGTCGAAAAAAAATGCGTTTGAGCTTTCGTGCGGCCGTTCTTCGTATATTGGCCGTTATTTGCTGCTACTACGGCAGTGATTAAGTGCGGCTGCACGCGCGTTCGTCTAAACGTGCGTTCTGGTGCACTTAATTACGGCCGCATTAGCAGCAAATGCCGGGCAATGACGGCCAATATACGAAGTACGGTCGCATGAAAGTCCGGCTGCGCAACGCAAGTGGAAAATGAACGCATTTTGTTGAGAACGTGAAACCACTAGTACGGTCATACAGAGTGCGCTGCGTCCGCTAGCGGCGTGTGTGCGTGAATTGGAGATGTCAGACGCTGCACACGTCCGGCCAACATAACGTCCAGATGCAAAAAGTGTCTTATTGATGATCCGTACAAAATCACGAACGCAAATGCGCATCGTATGACCGCTATCGCGTATTCCGGGAAAAAATGCGTCCAGTCGTTCGAACGCACTTTCACAGACAACGCGAATAATGCGTTCGTCTGACCCCAGCCTTAATGGGGAAAAGCGTTTAATTCTATACATAAAAAGGCCTATGAAAATATTTAACTGTTCCCGTAGTTGCGTAATCCAGTGATAACGAACCCATTCCAGTGAATTTGCTTTTACGGATAAACTGGTTGTGATACGGCAGAGATTTGCAGGGGGTGATAATAAACTCTCAATCAGTATTAGATTATGCAAAAATAAATAAAAAGGAGCGAGTTACGGCCGTCCGTGGTGATCGCTGGCAGATAAATAAAATGTGAGTAAATGTAACTGGATATTTATAAACTATAAAATGGAATAAATAATAGTAAAGGGGGGGGGGGATTTGTGTCTTTTGAGTTAATGGTTTACAGCAGGGATCTCACCCCCCCCCCCTAAGATGTTACTGGCCAACACTCCCCAGAAAATTCTTTGACTAATAGCTGGCCAGGGAATCATGGGAGTTGTAGTTTATAAACATATGGTGAGCGGGAGTTTTCCAGTTCTTGTGTAAAGGGTAATCCATTTTGAGCGAGTAATGCATGTTCTGTAGGGAGGTCTCAATGGCCATTTTTGGGGGAACCGATCGGGTCAGAGTCGTGCTGTATTCAGGATCGGCCGATCCGTCAGAGAACCGATACCTGGGGCCTCAGCATTCACTTGCAGTGTCTTCCCTGCCAGCTCGCGGGCCGTGCAACAGGCAGGGAAGATGCTGCAAGTGAATGCAGAGGTGCCCGGAGACTCCCAGCATCTTCCCACCTCCGCCATGACTCGTGCGCGGCCTGGGGAAGGGCAGCGCTGTAACCCTTGTATCCTGCTGCGGAACGTGAGGAAGCGATACACTGATCAGCCACAACATTAAAACTATTGCCAGCTGCAGTGAGTAACAGTTATATGGTTACAGTGACGCCTGCCGCAGGGCTGGGACATATAGTCACGGGGACGGACATAGAGACGTGTGGGATTTAAACATTTTTGTAGAAGTTTGGTTTTTAAGTCGTTCCAGCTCAATTATTATTATTATTTTGAGATTTATAAAAAAGTTCTACTAAATCATAAAAAAAAAAAAAAAAGATAGGCCAAATAAAGTGGAATCGGTTGCTCCGTCCCTGCCCCAGCTTTGGTATTCTCCCCTACGAGCTGTAAGTCCATTTGACGTTCTTTACACATTGAGCCCAGACAGCGGAGACAGAACGATCATCACGAAGGAAAAACCTCCATCAGGGAGACGCGGCTAGTCTACAGACAGAATGCAAGGTGTAGCTACCCGCACACACCAAGAACGCTCATGCTGGAGGAATGGTTTGGTGAAAGAAGCATTTTAGCAATTGCACCGATTCACTTTTACCGCTGAAAAGTCAATCCTATTTATTCGGCGGCTGTCAGAATACTGCAGACCCGCTTTCTGCTCCTTCCTTGTCTACAGGACGGACGAGTTGCAGCTTTTCTGTGCGGCGCGAGAGGATGGATATCAGGTTACAGAACAAAGACGGGGAAAACCGAACGATCAGCCGTAAAAAACGCAAAAAGATGCAGCACGTCTCCAATAAAAAATAATAAAAAAAAAAGCTATTATTTGCATTTGCTCAGATTAAAAAAGGAGAATATTGATACATTTGGCAGCAAATAGAGTGTATTTAGGCGACAAAGGGATATTTTCGCAACGTTTAACAAGATGATACTTACACCCAGCGGGAAGGGGGGGGGGGGGAACGCAGTCTATGAACTCACACCTCCAGATGTTTCTGAACTACAACTCCCATGATTACCTGGGCATGCAGTGCATTCAAAGAATTCTGGGGATTGTAGGTCCTCAATATCAAGGGGGGGGGGGCATTTAAGATCCCCTCGAGTTGCCATGACATGAAACAGACGACGCACTGAAAGCTGCCGACACGCTTATAAAAAAATAATAAAAAAAAAAAAAAAAAAAAAAAAAAGCTATTATTTGCATTTGCTCAGATTAAAAAAGGAGAATATTGATACATTTGGCAGCAAATAGAGTGTATTTAGGCGACAAAGGGATATTTTCGCAACGTTTAACAAGATATGATACTTACACCCAGCGGGGGGGGACGGGGGGACGACGACGCAGTCTATGAACTCACACCTCCAGATGTTTCTGAACTACAACTCCCATGATTACCTGGGCATGCAGTGCATTCAAAGAATTCTGGGGATTGTAGGTCCTCAATATCAAGGGGGGGGGGGCATTTAAGATCCCCTCGAGTTGCCATGACATGAAACAGACGACGCACTGAAAGCTGCCGACACGCTTATAAAAAAATAAAAAAAAAAAGTAATTTATCTTTATTAAAAATATAAAATATCCACTAAAATCATATACAAGCACAAAGTGAGAGGAATCACGTAAAGGTCATAAATTAAATGTGTACAAGCATGGAAAACCAGCTCTAACAATCGCAGACATTGTATTCTTCTTGTTCCTGAAAACAAAAGAACTCAAATTCACACAAACACAACAACAAAACACACAAAAAACCCACAAACACACAAACACAACAAAAGAACAAAATAATAATACAAACACACACATCACTCTGCAAATGGAAAGATTACCCCTTTGCCACTGAACATGATAAATACCTAAAAGCTGCTGCTATAAAACAGAACATAAGTAAAGAAAACAAACACATGTCACGTCTCCCTGGAGTCTTAACGGAGGATATAATGATATAATGGTGCAGATCCTCCAATCAGCTCAATGCTTTTACCAACAAAGCTTAAAAACATTTAAAATAATAAAAGAAGAATAAAAGCACCTTTACACACAGTATGGAGAAAAGAGAAGAAACGATACAGAAAAAGTACAAAGAAAGTTCCAGCAATGATTAAAAGTCACAGACAGGAGGACTGAACCACACCAGCAACCAGGAGTCAGGGACAGGACCGAGCTGCCGGGAGCCGAAGCCGCACGCACAGGACCGACTGACCCGCCGGGAGCCGAAGCCGCGCACAGGACCGACCGACCGACCCGCCGGGAGCTGAAGCCGCGCACAGGACCGACCCGCCAGGAGCCGAAGCCGCGCACAGGACCGACCCGCCAGGAGCCGAAGCCGCGCACAGGACCGACCCGCCAGGAGCCGAAGCCGCGCACAGGACCGACCCGCCAGGAGCCGAAGCCGCGCACAGGACCGACCCGCCGGGAAGCAGAACCGGTGTACAGGACTGAGCTCCTGGGAAACTAAAGCAGCGCACAGGACCGACCCACTTGGGGCCAAAACAGTGTACAGGACCGACCCGCTGGAAGCCGAAGCCGCGCGCAGGACCGACCCCACAGAGGAGCCTGAATGTTACTTTCACAGTGAGCGAGTGAAATAACAATATACCACGGTCAGACGGTTCTGTCAAAGCCCTGAGTAGCTGCTGTCACTGCTTCCATAGGAAGAAACATGCAGGAGCCGTCGATGGTAGGAGACACAGATTACCAAACCCTCCCACCCCCTGCCAGGGCTCAGAACAGCTTCGGCAGCTGGCGCAGACGGTTGACATCTAGAATATCACCGAGAGAACCTGCACATTCAGGGATTTGCTTCAGAGCGGATTCCTGGTGAGGTATGAATAGTGGGGAGCCAGCGTTCTCCTTCTCCGGATGCCGAGTGAACTGAAAGTTTCCAGAGACTTTGCTTCTGGGCTTTAAGTCCTTCAGAACGGGCAGAGCCGTCTCATCGGAGCCGTGCGGAGCAGAGCCGTGCGGAGCAGAGCCGTGCGGAGCAGAGCCGTGCGGAGCAGAGCCGTGCGGAGCAGAGCCGCTCTTTGCTGGGATCTCGTTTGAGATGTTTCTCAGTACGTTTGGCTCCAGGCGATTCCCGAATTCATCTGCAGGGACATTCGAGTTCCTTTTACTGTGAACGGGCCCGTCACAAACCATATCGAACCTTCCAGAGACTGAGGAAGCTGAAAACCTCCGATTTCCATCCAGGCGTTCCTCATTCCCAGTGCTCTCAGCCAGGCTCTCATCTGCCGACAGGTCATCGTCGTCGCTCTTGTCGCTGCAGTCTATCAGGGCGTAACGCTTCAGGTACTTCTTCGTGGCAAAGGACATGTTGCTTGGGGAAATCAGACTAAGGCCCACCATGCTTTTATCAGTATTTCCAGGGAATAGGCTGGCGATGGTGGAGGAGTCCAGTGCTTTGCTCTTGCTGGAGTGGCTGAGGGAGAGCTGGGTCAGCTGAGACTCGCTCAGGTACTTCAGGGCTATGGCATTGGCCTCCATGCTCAAGTCCACTCCATTGGGAACAAACCCGCTCAAGCCGATGTTTGTAAACGAGACGTAATTTAATCTGGGGATGACGGCCTCCGGGTTAATGCAGGCGAGAACGCTGCGGAGAAAAAAAAAAGAGCAGAGAAAAAGAAGGGTCATACGGCTGTTACACAAGTGTGATACGTCTTAAAGGAGCCATTAGTACATTGTGTAACCACACACAGCTCTCTGGAGGCTGCCTGCTCATTAACACCCACTGAGTCTGGAAGTTTTGCAACAGGTCACAGCCACTCCTGGACAGCCGTTGTTTCGGGCTTATGGAGGCTTTTACTCAAATTTTTTTGCCCTCCACCACAACTTAGATTTGACATATATATATATATATATTTTCACGCCTAGCTCCTGCTGCTGAGGGCACAATAAGCCTGAAACAGCTGTACAGGAGCGGCTGCGACCTGCTGCAAACACCTTACCTTTGCTAAATAAGTCATCTAGTATGTCGTGGCATCGATTAGAGGGTTGTGTGTGAAAACAGACCCAGGATGCAAAAGTGCAAACGTCATTTGCATGTCTTACCCAGAGTTGCTTGCTGCATATGGTTCTGTGAAGCAGTTCTGAATTGCTGGGATGTGTAAATGACTTCTGCAATACACCATATCTTTTAACATAACCCCATAGAAAGAAGCCGTTTTTCTTCGACGAGACATCAATTACTGCAAACGTTTACCTCGACCTTTTGACTGAATATGCGGCACCACAACTACATGACCTTCAAGCAACCTTCATTTTCCAGCGAGATGCTGCACCACCACATTGGGGGCTGCGTGTTCCTGGGTTCCTAAACTAAACATTTCCAGAGTGGTGGATTGGAAGGGGTGACCCAATTCCCTGGCCACCTCGTTCACCAGATATCACTCCCCTCCACTTCTTTCTATGGGGTTATGTTAAAGATATAGTGTGTGGAACAAAGGTACAAAGGGACGTCACTAATCTAAAGCAGAGGATCACTGACGCCACCATTGATGAGGGGAAGCTACAGCCAACATGACAAGAAATCCAGTAGCGTCTTCATGTGCTTCGTGCAACTAATGGTGCCCATATAGAGGTGTATTAAATGAGGCAAAAAAAAACTTAAATATATACGTCTCATTCTGTAATGATTTTCACTTATTAAAGGCAAATGAAAAGACAGATAAGTTTTGGAAATTGTAAAGAGACTTTATGGACACCCTGTATATATTTTAAAAAGAAAGGGGGGGGGGGGTGCTTTGCCTTCTCGATCAACAGGAGCTACAGCAATGTGTGGAAGGTTAAACATTGCCCCCCCCCCTCCATCTATAGCACATTACATTCATTTCCAGCATTCTAAGGATTCAGATGTGGTGTCATCGCCGCGCAACCAAGGGTTAAAGAAAGAAAGAAAAATAATACATTTTACACATCTGTATGGGACTATTGGCTAAAACAAAAAGGAGGAGGAGTTTAATTACCATTATTTTTTTTGGAGAAAGTATTTTCCCAGGAAGGATACATTGAGATTTCTCTGGTTTTCAGTATGTCCTGGGTGGTGAGTATGTACTGTTAGGTGTCTCGCCCAAGGACACTTACTGGAGAGGTGCTCTTGCTGGGATCGAACCCATGTATCCACAGGCTCTCTCCACGCAGGGCAGTGATGTTACCTCTACTCCACCCAGCCGGTACTATTTAGCTTGGCGTGTCTTTAAACTCACCTGTTCTCCCAAGCCATGGTCTCACTTTGCACAAAAAAGCATCGATACAATCAGATCCACTTAACTGTAACTGATGTAAACCTGGTGAGGAGATCCCGTGGGCACCGAGCGCCTCCTGAGTGGGAAAACCATCTGCTTTAAAGTTCTAGGACCACCCCCAGGGACAGCAAAAAATTAAAAAAACGCTAGATTAGGACACCCAGCTCGAATTACCATGCGTTGTCCGCAGTATCGGTGGGTTTGGTCTTCACGTCAGACATATCAGCATCAATGTTCACCCCTAGACTCTTCAGCTGCTTGAGGGTGGCCGTCAGGACGCTGTTCTCGTCTTTCTTCAGAGAAGGCCTTTTCTTCTTGATGGGGGGACGTGGTCTGGATGAGGAACCTGAGACCTCTTCGCTGGAGTCCTGACCCGCGGCAGTCGAGGTCTTTAATAAATTATTCACTTGGCACTGGAAAAGGGCGAGAGCAGAAAAACATCAAATAAACATAAAGGAACGAAGACGACAAACATGAGGCTTTCCCAGCGTCCTCACATCCAACGAGCAATCTGAGGAGCTTTAAAACCAGGGCTCTCACCCCAGAGCTCCCGGGCCACAGGAGGCGATGCTCACCATTAGATCCTGGTAAAATTTCTCTGGAGGGACGGCGGGCACGCTCTGCTGAGTGTCGGCGATCTTTAGGTTTCCCGAATGCTCCGGCTGATCACTTGCATCATCAGATGCTTTAAAATCCCGCAGCAACGCAGGGAAATACGGCTTGTTCTTCGAAGAGCTGGGAGAAAGAAAACAGCAATTATCGGAAAGACACCTTCACTCGTAATCAGTCGATACAACTTTTCACCCTGTATAGTGTTGGCAAAGGGCAGCCGGGGAGTGGCATGGAACCACTGCCTAACAGCTTGCTATAGGGTGGATACAATGCAACTCTGAATGTCTCCATCATGTTGGCACCTTGTATATTAATGTGTCTGTTACATTTAAAAGCGGATACAAAAAAAAAAAATTATATTTGTGATTAATACATTTTATTAATATTTCTATATTATAAATTTATTAGATCACAAAACATATATTTGTGATTTATATAAAATCATTTAAATATGAATATTATATATAAATTTATTAGATCACAAAGAAAATTATTTTGTGATCAATAACGTTATAGATCTTTTAATATATATATATATATTTCAATGAAAATTAAATTTTTGTGAGATATATATATCATGGAGGATGAATAGCGCACTCTGGAAACTTGATAATAAAGAGTAAATATTTGTTTAAACAAGTCGACGTTCAGTCCATTTGGACTTTTTTCAAGATTACAAAAATATAGTGTGTGCGCGTGTATATATTATATTTTTGTAATAAATTTATATCTAATCATTTAAATGAATATTATAAATTTATTAAATCCCTAAAAATAATAATTCTAGAAAAATAAAAAGTGATACTAATATTCACAGAATGGACTAGAACAAGCCTAAAGACGTTCCTGAGTGTGAGTGCGTGTATCCCGTTGTAAACAGACAGATAAGACGGCTCGGATTTGCCACTTACGTGAAAGGAGCGGAGGAGCCGTTAGCCCTCTCCGTCAGCTGGCTGCTCTCTGCGAAGCTGCAGATGTCTACGGCTTTTAGAGAGGAAGCGATGCTGGTGCGGCTTGCGTCGCTGTCATTGTTCACGGCGGCGCGTAACTCATTGCACAGGACAGAATCATCCTGTTGGTCCACAGAGTCGTCTTCCTCAGGATACGGCGAGTTCCAAAACAAACTAGCACCTTAAAGAAAGGGGGGGGGGGGACACACGAAAAAGGACTCTGAAGAATTTCTATTGATTTACATGGATGATGGAGAAGCTTGCAGTGAGCAGGAGAGAGTTCATGGTGGGCTTCTTTTGCCGTGAGTGATGGGAGTTGCAGCGGAGCCGCTGAAAGCGCATTCTGTGGATTTTTTTTTTGCACGCTCAGCTGCGTATAAAACCAAAACTATGAAATCCTCTTGGGTTGCACACAAAATAAAATGAATAAACCGCTTTACTGACGATTAAAGACACGAGAAGCAATAGATCACGTGTCCCTTTAAATATAGGAGGTATATTTACAGGAAGAATAAGAAAAATCTGGAATTCCCACCCAAAAAAGAGGTTTCATCCCACTCGATGCCTTTAGAAAAAGGTCTGGATGCTTTCCTGGTAAAGTAGGATATAAACAGATATAAGAATTAAAAGCGTGTCAATCTGATCACCATTATGGAATCAAGGGGTGTCGCCCCCCCTTTTTGGCCAAATTTAAACATTTCAGCAGGATGTGTTTTTTTTGCCTTCTTTAGGATCAACAGCAGCCATTGCGATATGTGGAAGGATGAATCTGATGAACATTGGTCTTTTTTCAACCTATATCAGGATGAATCAAATTTTACACAAACACTTTCATTGCTGAAGTAATAATTCTAACACCAAATCCCTGTATGGGGGGGGGGGGGGTGCACTGAGTAATGGGGGTGGGATGTCGATTTTAAGTCACATGACAAGATCCACACGTGTGTCCTTTTAAAAATATAATATACATGTCTTTTATTTAATAATAAACAGGAAGATAAACGTAAACACAAGCAAACAGATTGCTCCACACTGCCACCTGCTGACAGGTTTTGGGATTTGCTTCCCTTTTTCAGAGCAGTGTTTCCCAACCCGGGTCCCCTTAACCGGCCAGGTTTTAGGCTGTGTTCCCATGAGCGCAGAGTGCGTCCGTCGCACCAGCTCGATGGGGAGGGCCACACTGTGTAATGTGCCTAATAGTATCGCACCTTTCAGCCTCCCCATCAAAAAGCTACGCCGGACGTAGGACGGGCCTACAAAGCGCGAGCCAAGCGAGGAGGATCGAGCTCTGCAGCGCTGAGCGCACCAACTGGTTTAGCGCCTGTCACGTATTATCACGCTAAAATGGGGATAAGGAAAAAACTGCAGGCGCACATTATCCACCTCAGCACCCCCCATTTAGGGCTCTATTACATTCCTTGCGCAAAAAAAATTTAAATTTTTTTTTGCGCGCAGCGTTAAACGTGAACGTGTGTATATTAACGCTGGTATTCTAATCCGAGCACATTTTTTCATCCGTCCGAAAATATCGTGCGTATAAAATACGCGCACGCAATAACGTTGCGCGCAGAAATCAGTGGGCAGACTGTTTTTTTCACGCGATTCAGCCAATCAGAATTAAGAACCACAATTGTCCGCCGTTCAGTTTTTGCGCCTCTCAAAATCAACCTGAGTATATATGCTGCAGCAATAATACATGCACACACAACGTCTCCAATTTATTGTTTGGGTATGTGTAGAATGCGTAACTATACGTTGCTGTATTTTTTTTCAGGCTGGTGTATTTGGGTTCGTCCAGGACGTTCAGATTTGCCGTTACCACCAGCTTTTAAAGACGTTAAAATTCTGCGCGCAAATGTTGTCCGGAAAAATTTGCGCATAGATTGTAATATCATCCGTGTACCAGCGCACAAACGCATTTGCACTCACAATGTTAAGTATGGGATGCGCAATGTACAGTGGGTTCACGCAGGGCCACTCGCGTTAGACGTTAACACGCATTTTGTGCGTGAACGTCAAAATACAACGTTCAGTGCGCAGGGTTTTTCCCCTCGCGCAAAATTGTGCGCGAAGAATGTAATAGGGCCCTTAGCGTCTAGATTGTAATATAGCCATGAGCGAGTCTTGACGCGCAGCACCACCTACACACGCTGCGACAAGCCTAGTGCATCTCCGGCTTAATTGTTCGGCTGGTTAATGAATAAATATCAATAAAAAGCAGAGCCGGAAAGATTAAGGCATGGCATTTTACCGGTGCTGACGGCGATGCTCACGCTGGTTTTCTTTTGGAAGATTGTAGTTTCTGTAGAAACAGATTCCACTTGTTTCTGGTCGGATCCGCTGGTGATTGACGGCTTGGAGGAATCCGACGCCGGAGCCTGAGCTTCAAGCAAGCGCTGAATCTAATGCAAAGAAAAAGACACATCAAGAGACGGACTTTGAATTTCGCAGCATTCAGTCACCAGAGTGTTCAATGATGTCAGCACAGCGTCACCCTCTCCCAAACCGCCGGCGATAGCGAGCATTGAGAGGCAGCGGATCAATCAGATCTGTGCGTGCAGCGCCGATCCATCACTCTAAGCAGGCGCTGCGCAAGTTGTGTACATGTACAGGGTTATTCAAAGAGCCAAACCGGCCCCAAAATTGCACCGAACAGTGAATTTCCCTGTATGGTCCAATTTCAGGGCCAGAGAGCAGGCAGTTTGCCAAATTTTGGTGAATTGCCAGCAAATACGGTGCTGTTCTGCGGCAGTGAAATCCCCCATAGAGAAGCAATGGTTAATCTAGTTAGACACCGAACAGCAGAGAAATGTCAGTGAAACGCCCTGATGTTCAGTGGTTTCATTTGGCAGGTTTATTCAGGCGAATCCCATAGGTTTCAATGCAAAAAATATTCTCGTTTTAATCCAATATCTAATAAACTGTTTATTATTTTAATTTACAGCAAAGAGTATTTTGTTTTTAGGATTTCCCCTTCCAACTCACCCGCCGATCCCCTCTGCGAGTGCCATCCCTGGCTCCCCATCCACCTCTCCCCTCTGCGAGTCCCTTCACTGGCTCCCCATCCACTGCAGAATTAAGTTCAAAATCCTTATCCTTACCTACAAAACCCTCACTAACTCAGCGCCCCACTACCTGTCCTCACTAATCACCAAATACACCCCAGCCCGCTCCCTAAGGTCAAACAGTGACCTGCGCCTAGCTTCTCCCCGCATCACCTCTTCCCATGATAGACTGCAGGATTTCTCACGCGCAGCCCCCACTCTCTGGAACACTCTCCCTCGTACTGTCAGACTTTCCCCTAACTTCTCTTCCTTCAAACGCTCCCTTAAAACATTCCTATTTAGGGAAGCCTACCAGCCAACTCACTGACGCAACCATCAATCACTCTCACCTTACAGTCCTCTCCTCCTGTTTCCAACCCCAACCCTCCCAGATTGTGAGTTCCTACGGGAATAGGGCCCTCATCTCCTCCTGTACTGTTTGTCAAATGTTGTTCAATGTATTGTAACCCTGTCTATACTGTGCTTATTGCACAGCGCTGCGGAATATGCTGGCGCTTTATAAATAAAGAATAATAATAATAATAAAGAATAATAATAATAATAATAATAATAATAAAAGGTGTATAGCAGGGATTACTATTAGGATTGCACCGATACTAGTATCGATATCGGTGCCGATACCGGGTACTGCAGGAGTACTTGGTACTCGTGCAGTACCCCCGATATTTTTTTCCGATACCGGAAGCCGGCTTGCCGGCATCCTAGGGGCTGGGGCGGCTGTCCAAATGCTCTATCGGCATTCAGACAGGCCCTGCAGCTGCTCTTACTTTGTTTATACTTACCTTCCTTTAGCGACGCCGGGAAAGTCTGCGCGCGCGCGTTCTCCTTGGAAGGTCCCCATCCGCGACCACGTGGGACCATGTGATCGCGGCTGGGGTCCTTCCAACGAGCGCGAGGAAACTTTCCCGGCGTCGCTAAAGGAAGGAAAGTATAAACAAAGTGAGCAGCTGCAGGGCCTGTCCGAATGCCGATGAGAGCAGCTGCAGGGCCTATCGGCATTCGGAGAGGCCCTGCAGCTGCTCACTTTGTTTATACTTCCCTTCCTTTAGTGACGCCGGGAAAGTTTCCACGCGCTCGTTGGAAGAACCCCAGCCGCGATCACATGGTCCCACGTGGTCGCGGATGGGGACCTTCCAAAGAGAACGCGCAGACTTTCCCGGCGTCGCTAAAGGAAGGTAAGTATGAGCGGAGGGGGGGGGGATCCATGATGAGCTGGGGGACATTTCCACGAGCTGGGGGGGGCATATCCATGAGCTGGGGGGGGGGCATATCCATGAGCTGGGGGGGGGGCATATCCATGAGCTGGGGGGGGGGCATATCCATGAGCTGGGGGGGGGGCATATCCATGAGCTGGGGGGGGGGGACATATATGTGAGCTGGGGGGGGGGCATATCCATGAGACCTGGGGGCTTTATATGAGGTCTGTTCTTATTGGAAAGCGGTCACATGACATAAGATAAAAGTATCGGTACTCGTACTCGGTCTTAAAAAAGTGGTATCGGTGCATCCCTAATTACCATGTTGAGAGAGGCAGACTAGATTAATGCATAAGCAGAGACAGGTGAGCCTTCAAGGATTCACTGGGTATGGAAAAGTCTAAATAGATTACCTGCTTTACTGCGAACAGACTATCAGACTAGTAGAGACCCTTAGAATGGTGAGCAGATTGTAACAGCTTCTGGAAAAATTCCACAGAGGGAGGTAGCTCAGATTGCACTTAAAGGACTCCGTAGCATTAAAAGGGTCTCCCCTAATTCTGTAACCTTGTTCCCCCGTTCACAAAAGGTATGGGAAAAAAAAAAGAAGCTAATTTTGCCAAGGAGATTCCTATAGAAATTGCTGCATATGCTAGAGCGGGTGAGGAAAGTGAGCCTTCAAGGGTTCACTACGTATAGGAAAGTGTGAAATAGATTCCTGACCTGCTGGTTCAAAGAAAAAAAAAAAAAAAAATCATAAAATTGAGGATAGGTTCCTTAAAAAGGAGTTGGCTAGTTATATCTGCAACTGGAGCAAAACCACAGAGCGAGAGATAAATAGCTTGTTAAACATAGAAGATAAACGGTAGGAACGTGGCCTTGGAGGGTTCACTGCAATTCCAAAATTTTCCTAGTCCCGGTGACGGAAAGGTTTGGATTTTAATAAGGACTCGGAGGCGAGTATTTGCAATCTCTTTCTTTATTACCCCTATAGCAGTAAAGAAGAGTGATAACAAGAAAAAAACAGGTCAAGCCCCCAACGTGGGGTATCCCTCTTGGTAAGCTCCGCCCCCTAGTCTATAAACAGTCTGAGCTGGAGGAGTAACGCCCTCTTTCTTCATGCGACTGGAACCACAAGATCAAGGAATAGCGAACGGTAGGTCCATCCAGAACGCACGACAGTCCCGCGAGGATTCATAATCCACAGACCATCAAATAGCTGTAAGAAGAACAGAAACACGAAGTCAGGCATTAGGAAGGAACAACACCGAACCCTCGGTTTCCCGCCCCCTAAATCAACAGGAGGCCAACCATATCAAATCATGCGCTGCACATAAATACAATCACCCTGTCCGGTCTAGAACACACCCTCCTCAGGGCGGGAGAGGTGGGAAATACTCACCTCCGAGTTCTTATTAAAATCCAAACTTTCCGTCACCGGGATTAGGAAAATTTGGGAATTTTAAGGCAGACCTCGGAGGCTTCATATTTGCACGTTCAACGCATCAGTGCTTGTGACCAATGAGAGACCGGCTTAAAATAAAAAGTACGAAATGTAGATTCACGCGACCAATCCGCCGACTTCATAATGTCCTCCAGGCGACAACCCGCCATAAAAGCATTAGAAGCT
Organism: Leptobrachium leishanense; assembly: GCA_009667805.1. Taxonomy (NCBI): domain Eukaryota; kingdom Metazoa; phylum Chordata; class Amphibia; order Anura; family Megophryidae; genus Leptobrachium; species Leptobrachium leishanense. The sequence goes on from CM019070.1 coordinate 13,779,752, forward strand.
GCTGCACTACGGATGGAATGAGCGCCGAAGCGCGAAACATCAACCCCAGCAAGATCCAACAGCCAACGAGCCCAACGAGCCAGAGTGGGGGAGCTAACAGGGTTATGAGGAACCCGGAACGAAACAATGGGGATCCAGGCAGGGAGCGAAGAGCCAACGTACGACTTTCATATTCCTGAAGACAAAGAACAGGACACAACTCAGGTATCAACGGAAAAGCTGGAAAAAAAACAGTACGAATCGCCGTTTTGGTACGTCGAGACATCGAAACAAACGCCGTCCGGTGAGAAAGAACGTACACCGAAATCCAGCGCCCTGACATCCGACACGCTTACAGGAGATAAGGCAAAACAAAACCAACAGTTTAGCCGACAACTGGCGCAGTGACAATGAGGCATTACTCGGCCAAGCGCGAAGGAAAGTCACTACCAGCGTCACGTCCCACGTAGAGGAGTAGCGGGGTGTCGGGGCGAGACAGACGCACTCCTTTAAGAAGGCGACAAAACAGAGGGTGTCTACCCGGGGGGGGGGGGGGGAAGAGTTATCAAAACCCCGATGGCCCGCCGACAAGGCTGACCGGTATACATTGATGGTACGAAAAGCCAATCCCGAGTCGAACAAAGAGGACAGGAAATCCAGAACGGAGTTTAGAGGGGCAGAAGTGGAATCTTCACCCCTTCGCAAACACCAGCCGGCCAAGCTGACCAGGCAGAGCGGTAGGCCCCGCTCGTGCCCGGGCCCCAAGCGTGTTGTAGTAATTCCTCAGTTCTTGGCGAAATGCCTGTGGCCCACCATGAGAACCGGAAATCAACCAGACCACAAGGGATAATCGACCTTCCCGCAATAGTGGGTGAGGGAGGCCGTCCGGTCCCGTCAGTAGGGACGGCGAGGTCGGGATCTGCCTGGGCGGGGTCAGGGAGTATTCCAACAGAAGGGGAAACCACGGTTGGGACCGCCAGAACGGTGTCACCAAAACCAATTCCGACCCGATGTCGCAGAGATGCCTCAAAACGCGTAACAACAGCTGAAACGGAGGGAAGGCGTAAAGACGGCCCTCCGGCCACACCTGAGCGAAGGCGTCCGTGCCGTCTGCTTCCGGGTCTGGACGCCATCTGTAAAATCTCGGTAACTGCCGATTCAGTCTGGATGCAAACAGATCCATCTGGAGAGGACCCCACAGCCCGTCGATGGCGGCAAATACCGATGGTGTCAGGCGCCAATCCCCCGAGTCCGTCAGATGGCGTGAATTCCAGTCCGCCACTGTATTGGCGAGACCTGGAAGATATTGAGCCACCACAAACAGACCGCGGGGAGACAGAAATTCCACAGCTCGGCAGCCGCCGACGTCAGAGCCACCGATCGAGCTCCCCCCAGGGCATTGATATACCTGACAGCCGACAGGTTGTCCAGTTTTAGGAGGATACAGCAGTGGTCGGTCCCCTTGGAGAAACACTTCAGGGCGACAAACGCCGCCATAAGTTCCAGAACATTGATGTGGAGGCGTAACTCCTGGATCGACCAACCACCTCCTGTCTCCATCTCGGCGCAACGCGCCCCCAACCCGAACAACTCGCGTCGGATTCTATGGTCAACGATGGTTCGGGGAAATCGCACTGGGCGAGCATTCCACCGAGACCAGTCCGTTAGCCACCATGTCAGATCCGTCTTCGCATCGTCCGAGAGGGGAACCCTGCGGGAATAGTCCGCCACCGACCGGAGAGAACGGGCCTTCAATCTCTGGAGGGCCCTGTAATGTAGAGGAGCTGGGAGAACCGCCAAACGAGGCGCCGCTAGGAGACCAATCACCCTTGCCAATTCCCTCAAGGTGGGTGAGTGATCCCTGAGGAGGGAACGAACCTCCTTGCGAATGGATCGGATCTTGGGAGTTGGAACGCTCAGAGTCATAGTGTGTGAATCTAGGAGGAAACCCAGAAATTCCAGACAACGTGTGGGTATCAACAAAGACTTTTCCACATTGATCAGGAAACCCAGGTCCTGTAATAGGGAGAGTGTCCATGACAAGTGTAGTTGAAGGGAGTCTGAGGAATCCGACATCAACAGGATGTCGTCCAGGTAGATCACGAGTCGGACGCCCCTCACCCGGAGGGATTCTACAACTGGTTTCATAAGCTTCGTGAAGCACCACGGAGCGGATGAAAGGCCGAAAGGAAGACACGCGAAGCGCCACATGTGGTCGTGCCAAGGGAAACATAGGAAATCTCTGGAAGCTGGCGCCATAGGGATGGTTAGGTACGCGTCCTTCAGGTCTAGTTTGACAAGCCAATCCCGTTCGTTGAGTAAATCCCTGAGGGTATGAAACCCTTCCATTTGGAAATGGCGGTAGGACACCCACAAGTTGAGTTCCCTGAGGTTTATAACGGGGCACGTCCCGCCCCCTATCTTTGCAACGAGGAACAAGTTGCTCACAAACTCGGGTGAGTCCCAAGGGACTTCCTCTATGGCCCCTTTTGATGCCAGAGCCAAAATCTCGGTTTGAACTAAGCGTTCCTGTTCCACGGAAAACCTTAGTGGCGTGGATCGGTGTGGAGGGATAGCCTCGAAGTCTATCTCGAACCCTCTGACCGCGTCTAAAACCCACGGGTCTGCAGTGATCATCTTCCATTTTGGAAGAAAAAGCTGAATACGGCCCCCCCCCACCCGACCAGACGAATGAGGAACAATATATGGAAGATTTACCAGTCTGTCGTCGAGCACGAAATTGGGTTCTGCCACCTCGGAATCCGCGGCCTCTCCAGGCCTGAGCCCGGCCCGAGGATCCGTAAGCGGGGGGGCCCAGAGTCGGTGGCATTAGAGGTACGGAAGGAGCCTCTGGTAATGCCCACAGATCAGGCGCGGCTGGCAGAGCGGCCCCTTCCTCTACCAGCCCTGTCAAAAACCTTTTTGGGGAACACTTTCTTAATGGCCGTCTCCACCTTATCCAGAGCGGTAAAAGCGCTGGTGTATGTGCCCATATTTTTTATAAAACCATCCCCAAAGAGAAGGCCTTGAGCCGTGGCCCCTTTATCTTTATTGGCCATAGATGTAAGCTGAGGATCCATCCTCAGAATCATAGACTTGCATCTTTCAGCGGCCAAAGCTGCATTAGCACCGCCCAACAGGCACAAGGAGCGTTGGATCCAGTCCGTGGTGTCTTCTAAATCCAAGGGGGTACCTTGTAAACGAGCATTCTCTACCATGTCAAGGAGGTAAATCTTCGGGGGCGCAACATCAAACACCTTGTCTTCACAGACTCTGAAAGCCATATCCACCCCTTTCTTGGGGGACCATCCCTTGTTGGTCATGAACTTCACAAAATCCTCATCTACCACCGGGGTGAGACAAGTTTTGCCCGCCCAGTTTTGGTAGGGCGAGGGCATTCCGCCCTCATATTCACCCTGGTCTCCTTATCCATAGGGAGCCCCGCATGTGGGCATCCACCCACATCTCCACGAGGCATCGGGGACCATGCAGTGGAGCGTGGGTGTAAGACCCCCGCCGGGGAAAACATCGGGCGTCCCTGAGGATCACACACACAACCTCTTTGGCAGACCGTAAAGGTGGTGGTGGGGGGGGGGGGGCTTTCCTCCTCGGCCAACATCATGCGGAGCGTATAACTCTATAGCTCCATCATCCTCCCCATGCTCGGGTTCCTCACTCTCCGAGTCCGTGTTTTTGGGGAGTCGGCCAGAACCCGTAGGTAGAGGCCTATCTTTTGAGACCGCAACTAGTGCCCCGCGGTCAAGGGCTCTCTTGTGCGAGGACACCTCGCCATCATCAGAAAGCAGAGTTTTGGGGATGCCAGCCCCTCTTGGAGGACTATCAATGTGCCTAGTCTTAGCAGGTTTCTTAAGGCTAGGTTAATCAGAGCCAGAGGGTACAGCTGGACCTAGAGGGGGAGTAGGGTCAGCAGCGGGAGCGGGCGGGGGGGGGGCGAGGTAATAGAAGTAACGGCTTCATCCATGGTCCTTCGGAAGGACTGAGAAAGTGTGGAGACAGCTGAGGACAGTGAGCGTGTGATGGATGCCTGCAGAGCTGCTTCCATGGCAGCAAAGCGTGCCGCCGTTTTTGACCGCTTCTTAGGAGGTGGGGGAGAGGCAAACACGTCAGATTGTTCAGACTGCCGGGAGCTGCCCGCGGAGTCTGATTCCCCTGCATGGGGAGATCGATCACCCCCAGATTTGTTAATAAGGGCCTTGAGTCCGGTCACCGAGATCCGTCTGTGCCAGGGAAACAGGGAGCTGTGAATGCGCGCGGGGATACACGCGGTCAGGTGGTGTCCCCAAAATGTCCGCCGGGATCTCGTGCGCGTCTCCCGCGAGATCTCCGGCGGTCGCGAATGCACCAAAGTGTTAGGCTGGGGAATAGTGGTGCGGGTGCACCAATCAGTGGGTAACAGGTAACCCAGGAAGCCAAGTGTGAACGCATAAACAACCGGCTGCGGGAAAAACTCAAAGCGTTATCGCCGGAGTTTTCCCGCCGGGCGGGCGCTGACCCCCGCGGTTATAGCCGGGGTAAGTCAGCACCCGTCCCAATGAACTGATATATATATATCTCTGAAAAGGAAATTTATCAAATAAACAAAAGGAGAGAAAATTATACTTCTCTTATCCTGAACAGGAGCAGTAAAGAAAGAGGGCGTTACTGCTCCAGCTCAGACTGTTTATAGACTAGGGGGCGGAGCTTACCAAGAGGAGGAATACCCCACGTTGGGGGCTTGACCTGTTTTTTTTTCTTGTTATCACTCTTCTTTACTGCTATAGGGGGTAATAAAGAGATTGCAAATACTCGCCTCCGAGTCCTGCCTTAAAAATAGATTTGAAAAGTAGTAAAGCAGACTCCTCTTAGCTGCTCTCAGTGTGTATTAATTACTAACCAGCCTCTCAAAGTCCTTGCGTTACCAACCTCTGATTTCAGGCAGACCGGACGTGAAAATTAAAATAGCATAGAGAAATTGCTAGAAAGTGCTGCTCATCACCAATGTGATAAAAATGATCTGCTGTTATCCATCTATTGTGACAATTCTATCAGTATGTGTCACACATGTATCAATGTATTGTAACCCTGTCTATATTGTGCCCATTGTTCAGCGCTGCGGAATATGCTGGCGCTATATAAAAATTATTATTATTATTATTATTATTATTACTACTTAGGTTTTTCCGTAGCGCCTGCGCAGAGCGGTGGATGGGAGCTGCACGCGCATGCACAGATCTGATCCATCGCCGCCTCTGAACATTCGCTGCAGCGATTGGTCTCAGAGGGTGACGTCAGACACTCTGTGTGTGACATCACTAGTAAGCAATCTGGTGACCGGCAGCCGGGAAATTCTAAATCCCAGCTGCTGATGATGCTGGGTGGGGTGGAGGAAACTCCTCCACTTCACCCAGTGTTTTCACCTGATCAGGGAAAAGGGTCAGGATGAGAGCGTCCGTTTAAGAGAATATGAACGGTGACACCTTCCAGTTTCAATCAAATGCAGAGCACACTGTAAAGGATAGCAGAGCTCCAGTGTGAAGCCACGAGGAAGCCACGGGCCACGTAACTACAGGCTCCTAGGTGTTTGTACTGTGCTATATAAAATAAATAAAAACGTTGCCCGAATTTCTTCCTGCCTTCTATTTTTGAGACACGTTTGACGCTTCCCACAGAGAAAAAAATATTATACGAGCCCCACAGACAGGGCCAAAGCCCCACAGACAGGGCCAAAGCCACACAGACACACACAAAACTCCCACCTGTGACTGGAGTAGTTTGAGTTGCTTGTCCTGTTCCGCTAGTAGCTGGTATGCTTCAGCCGACAAACCCAACATGCCATGAGCGGGCGGCTGCACCAGTGGCGGGTTGTGATGGCATGCGTGAGGACTACAAGGATTCATGGGCAGCGACTCCAGTCTTCCCAGTGACATTAAACTATCCATGGCGGGCACATGCCCGGTTTTGACGGCCCCTTTTTGGCAGCTGTTCACACAGATGGGGCTGCAGCACAAGCTCGGGCACACCATGTTTGGATATGTCGGGCTGGCGTTTCCAAGTGATTCAGATTGATTCTCCACGACATGATGTCCGACGTGACCCACACCCGGCCACAAACTGGTCGAATGGCACTGGACGAGGCCAGGATTGTGGCAACAGCTACAGACGCCGCTGTACGGAGGACGCAAACCAGGCAATGGTTTTGGCATTTCTCCAGCTTGCCTTGATTGAAGGGGAAAGGTTGCGCTGTAGTTGGGTGACTGCGGCGCGGACGTCTGTCTGCAATGAGCTGTAGATCTCCCCATGGGTGACGGCCATTGTTGCGGCGATTTAATCTGACAGCTCGTCTCCGGTCTGACGTGATGCACAGACGTATCGGGGGAAGTTCCGCTTCGAGGGGTGGACAGTGAAGAGGAAGACGACATGGAGTTTCTCCTGGTCTGGCTGCTTGGTTTCTGCGTTGCTGGATGATGTCCATCGGCCGGGGAGATTCTCCCCCTGGAACATTTCTTCATTTTTGAGTTGATAGAACAGGGCGCTGGTTTTACAGCAGAGTCACCAAAATAATTCCTTTCGGGTTCCGGGATGGAGGGCGACGGCAGAATCGTTTTATTGGCGTTTTGGCTTTCTGAGGTCTGCGAGGATGTCGGTTCTATGAGACTCCCGAAAACCAGGGAGAGCTCGGGAACAGACGGGTGAATCCTAGTTACCTGTGCGGAGAAAAGTTTGCAATGTGGATAAAAATGGAGAATTCCAGGTACTCACTGATACATTTATTTAAAGTCATGTGACGCTTTCCAATAACTTAGAATTTTGCTGCAAGCCTGTCCAATCTGTTTATATTGAAATGTATGGCCAGACACCCCATTTACCCACTGACCGCACACACAAGACCTCAGATATACATGTATACCCACAGACCTGACACGTCAACATCAACAGCAGTAGGTGATGTGTGAAAGGCTGAACCTTGATGGACGCATGTCTTTTTTTCAGCCTATGTAACGAGGTTTACCCACAGACCTGACGCAGGTATTCCCACAGACAGCAGACACCGGACTGCTGGCAGAATGCATTAACAGCATTCCGTCAGCATTCCTCTACAGCTGGCCGTGTTACAGAACAGCTGTCAGATTGTGAAGGCTGTGATAGGCTCTCATGACCCCTGGAAGATCACGGCTGGAGGTTGCTTCACAAGCCGGCAGCCGCACGGAGGGGAATGCTGTTAATGCATTTTACCAGCAGCCCCAGCCCCTCCGATAACAGCAGGCCAGATGAGCACTGGCTTCCGGGTATCGGCAGAGATATCGGAGCATTTGCACGAGTACCAAGTACTTATGCAAATGCCGGTATCGGCACCAATACTAGTATCGGTGCATTCCCAATCTGGAATTCTAGCATCCGTATGACTCCTAAAACAGGAATTTTCAGAGCGTTCTAGATTTTGGGCTCTGGTCGGGTCACTCTTTGAGACGTGGTTCTTTAGCAATACATTGAAGCGTGGAACATGCAGAGTCAGGGTAGCTCTATGAAGCATGTCCACAGAGAAAGGCTGGACAGTGCATGTGTACACCTGCAGTCTCCTTCCACCTTTCAAAATAGTTACTTATACATGCATTTCAGAAATCAAACAATAACCAAGCTGTGCTTTGAACATGCAAGGACCTTGTAATCCAAAGCATAGATAACATACCTGCATGCCCGACACAGCCTCTGGAAAAACGTATAATACAGGAATCTCTAACTCTGTCCCCTGGATTATGACGGCCTACAATTCCCAGATTTCTTTGCATGCAATACGTGGCCAGAGAATCATGGGAGTTGTAGTTCAGCAACATGTGGGAGGTCGGAGCTTGACCTCCTTGGAATAATGTGATAATATCCAATGTACAAATACTCCCAACATCCCATTTAATGCAATGCTTTGGTGGGACCTTTAACTACTGACAGAGGGTTTTGCATTGCTGCGCTCGCCCAGGAAGCTAACCCTCTACTTTGGAAGAAGCAGGCTGTGCAAAGTACTTACCAGAGACAGTCTTCCAGCGATCTAATAACGTAGCAAGCTGTAAATCAGGGCTGTCAAACTCCGGCCCCAAGAGGTTTCTGAACTACCACTCCCATGATTCCCTGACCATTTACTGCATTGAGATAATTTTTGGAATTGCAGACAACATCTGGAGTCCATGAGTTTGACATCCCTGCTTTAAATGGAATGTGAAGGGTGGAGAGCACCATCTAGTGGCCAAAAACAGTACATTTACACTGTGGTTTTGAGTTAAAAGCATCTTAATTCGCCGCAGTCAAAATGGATTTTGCAAAGACATACGTTTATAAATACAGAAAGATATTACCTGTGGGACAGAAGGATGGGGTCGAGGAGATGGTCTGGGAGAAAAATCTTCATCTTCCACTCCAGAATCCTGATCGCTTACGGACAGTTTGTTTGGCGACGCGCTGGGGCAAAATACACACATATTACATTAAAACGTATAGAAAAAGGACCGTCCTCAGCATAATTTGTGAAGTCTATAGCCTGGGATGACAGAATCTGGTGCATTTCTAATAGCCCTGCCGCCTGGATTCCTAACCTGCTCCATCCAGTCTATAAAATAAAAGAATATATCCCACAGAGGGAGAAGAAATCATTTAAAAAAGGGAAAAAGACCCATGAAAGTGTACATGAGCCTTTTAACCCCTTCATTACCGAGATCAACTATATCTTCAAGGCACCTCCTGGACCCCCGATGTAATCTCGGAGATATGATGCTCTCCAGGAGCAATGGATGTTTACTGCAAATAAAAGTGTTTGAATTTGAGCTCCAGGACATGACCCTAAAGTTTTGGCACCCTGGGCATGATGGCATAGGAGCTAACGCTTTTTATAAACAAAGGGGAATGTGCCTCGACTGACATCTTCCCAGCTGATCCTGCAAGAACAGAACTGCAGTAGCTCTATCTGGCCAGCAGATGGCGACATCTACCTGCCAAATTGGGAATATTCCCAGATATTTATTGTAGAATTAGAAATTAAAAAAGCTAAAACATGGGCGGCTCCTCCAGGAGGCGGCCATTAAAACGCTCATGCGTTGGTATAGGACCCTGGCAACCCTACATTGGGCAGACCCTGCCACTCCGGACCTCTGGAGATTATGTGGCACACAAGCCCATATGTGGTTGTTCTGTCCTAAAATTGCTCGCTACTGGGAGAAGGTGGGCACACTGGCGAACTGTGTCTTCGGACTGACGATCCCACTGGACCCATGGATGTACCTTTTTGCTAGGCCTGTCCTGGGCCGCACGCCCCATCGGAACCGTTTTCTAAAATTCTCCTGGCCGCCTGAAAGGAGGTTGCTGAAAAATGGCGTTCACTTCTATCCCGCTTATCATGGATCACATTCGTCTTATGGATGAACGTACAGTTACCATTCAGCACACAGTGCCTTCTTCTTATGAGAAGACATGGGAGGCATGGGACTCTTGACGGTTGGGGGGGTGGCGTAATGGAGTGCTGGCCTACTGAGCGCATTAGATGTAGTTGAATATATGCATGTGTTGAAACACGGCCTCCAACTGTTGTATCTCAGTTATTGACTGGTCTGCTGCTGCCTCTGTGCGCCCGTGGAATCCCCCCCCCCCATTTATTTTAATCCTTTTTTTTTTTAACTCTCCATTATCTCTCTTTCCGTAACTTTCCCTCTCACCCCTTGACCTTCACCTCTGCTGTCTCCCCCTCCCTGTCAGGGGGCAAACAGTATTGGAAAATGGGTGGTTATCTGTCCCTTTTTTATGGACTTCTCTTGCTTTGGATATACTCTCCAGATTTGCCTAAATAAAAGACTAAATTACAATCCTCGCGCAAAGCGAAAATCTTTGCGCCGAGCGTTAAACTTTTGCGCGCGCTAATCACAATCCTTGCGCGTCTTTTCATCTGTCGAACAATATCGCACGCAAACAGGACGAGGCCAAATGCTTGCGCAGTACCGTCTCGCGCAAAAAACAGTGTGCGAACAGTTTTTTTCCTCGCGATTCAGCCAAATCAGAATTAAGAACCACAATTATCTCACATTAAGAAATTGCGTCTGTCAAAGTCAATCTGCACATATATGCTGCAGCAATAATACATGCACATGCAACTTCTTCATTTTATTGTTGGAGTAGGAGTTGAATGGGCAACTATACTTTGCAGCATTATTTTTTTCGGGCCGGTGTATTTGGGTTCGGCCAGGTCGGCCAGATTTGCCAGTAACACCAGCTTTCTGCAGTTAAAATTATTAAGGCCATCCGGTAATTCCCGCGAATAGATTGTGCGCTGGTAGGCGGATGGTATTACATTCGCATCTGCGCTCAAAATGTTAAGTATAGGACGCACGCAGTACAGTAAGCTCGCGCAGGGTTCGCCCATGTTCACCAGCGGTAGACTATATAATACGGCAATCGGCGCAAATGGTTTTACCACTCACGTTAATGGTTTTTTGCACTGGCGCAAACGTTTGCGTGAAGATTGTAATTTAGCCCAAAGTCTTACAAAAAAAAAAAAAGTGGGCTCCTTCATATCTTTTGGAAGGCAATAGAAATAAAACGAATTTCAAAAGAAGGGGAGGAAAAATAAAAAAACACACATAGGGCCCGATTACATTCTTCATGCAAAAAAAGTGTGCTTGTGCAAAAACATTAACGCGAGGGGCAAAACCCTTTACAACGTTCACGCATTATCGTGTAACGTGGATGGACCTGCGCGAGCGTGATGAACTGTGTGCGTCCTATACTTAACATTGTGAGAGCAAAGGCGTTCGTGCGCTGGTATTACAAATCTATCTGCATCTTTTTACGAACGACGTTTGCACGCATAATGTTAAGGTCTTTGAAAAGCTGGTGGTAACGGCAAATCGGAACGATCTGGCCTAAACGAAAAACACCAGCAATAAATAAATAAATAAATATTACATTATAGTTACACATTCTACACATACCCAAACAAATTTGTGAATTTGTGCATATTTTGTTTTATTGCTGAAGCATATATACGCAGATTTACTTTGACCGGCGCAAAACTTGAGTCAATTAAGGTAAATTGATGTCAATTCCGGTTCTTAATTCTGATTGGCTGAATCCCGCGAAAAACACAGTCTGCACACTGATTTACGTGCGTAACGTTACTGCGCGCTTATTAGTCTTAGTTTTGCGCATTGTTTTTAATGAACGTATTTTTTGACTGATGAGAAAATGCGTTCGAATCGTAATACCACCGTTAACGCTTAACACTGTGCACAAAAAGAAAAAAAAAATTGCGCTGCGCGGACGCATTTGCGCAAAGAATGTAATAGGGGCCATTAAAGGTTCACAGGTCAGTGAGAAGGAAGACTCATCCAGCTTGCAATAAAAGGAGATTATTTGTGTTAATGGAGCCTTACACCGTTTCTGAAACGCACTTTGCGGCTTCGTTGAAGAGGAAAGACTCGGGATTCTGGCTTTCTGTGGAAAGCTCAAACTGATGGTGGGTTTTTCTAGTAACTTCAACATTCTGCGAAGAAAAAAAACACACGGAAAAACGTTCATCATCCACTGAAAGATTTAAATTTACATTTTTAAGCTTAAAACACACAAATGGATATAGATTATATGGAAAGTCTATCCTTACTTTGAAGAGATGCAACGCGTCTTCGCCTGTAAGCAGCTGAAAGGCCAGAGGATCGTGTCCGGCGCACGACGCGCACTCGTAGAACTCCGGCTCCTTGTGTGTACGGGAATAAAGGACGATCAGAAAACTTCCCGACTCCGACAGAACTCTGAGAAGTGAAAACATTCACAAGGTTCTTCTGTTATTAAACACCTGCTCTCTATTACCTCGCTGACGCAGGGTACGGGTTTACAGGTTTATAAAGAAACAAAGCCAGAAAAGTTACTAAATGGTCAATAAACAAGTAGAATATCGGAGCTGGAAACCAGCCGGGGCAACATTTCCCAGAGCAGAGATTTTAACCCACGTGAAAACATTCCTTGGACCCCTGTATCTCTGGGACCGTATGCCTTAGAGTCATAAAAGGTATCAGAGCCCGGCCTTTATACTGATACCAAACATGATCACATTGTTTATAAATATATAAAAAAAAAGATATAAAGGGGTTATTCAAAGAGCACCGAATTGGCCACGAAATTGCACCAAACAGTGCATTTCTCCATACGGTGCAATTTCGGAGCCATTCGGCTATTTCAAAAAGCTGCCAGTTCGCCAAATGTTATTTATTTACAAAGTATTTTACCAGGAAGGATACATTAAAATATTGGCGAATTGCCAGTGAAATATGATGCCTGTTCGACGGCCGTGAAAACCCCCAGAGAGAAGCAATGGTTAACCTATTCAGAGACACCGAACAGCACCAAAATGTCAGTGAAATCCCCTGATGTTCAGTGTTTTCATTCGGCAGGTTTAAATCAGGCGAATCCCATAGGTTTCGATGTTAAAAAAGAAAAAAAACAACCCCGTTTTTCTTAAATACTTATTAAACCATTTATTCTTTTCATTTGCAGCAAAAAGTATTTTTTTAGGATTTTTTGGGCATTTTTCGGCAAAATTGTGTTTTTTCTTAATATTTTTAAAATGGCGTTTGAGTCTTTTCTGTAACAGAACTTTTTATTATTAATCATAGGACTTTATTTCTAGGTGTTTTTCATGCAGTCATTTTTTTTAATACGCCTTTTAAATTTTTTTTAATTTTTCTTTTTAGTTTACCCCCTGTTCGGCAGCTTGGTGACTTTTTTCCAGCGGCTGAAAAATATATTATTCCAACCAAATCATAAGAGCAAAAGCTGTAAAGCACGTGTGATAATTTTAAAGGGTTACCTTTCTTTAATGGAAGAGCTGAACATGTAGCGCAGACAGCAAGCCCAGACCTGGGAGCTGTGAATGTGGGTGACGCCGCTCAGCCAGCTGTATGGAAAGAGCAAAAACTGCATCAAGATATTTAGTTTACCTCGTCTTTGATTTTTCTGAGCTGCCAAACGATTACGGGGTACATGGAGGTTGATAAAAAAATATATAAAAAAAAGACCCCCCTTTATAAACCCCAGACAGAAAACATGTGGCTGAAACATCTCCGTCAATTCTAATAATAACTTTGTTTAAATCCTAAAGAGTCCCCCAAAAAGGCGAAACAAACCCAAAAAACATAAACCTTTATTAAGGCAACACAAACTTAGATCAGACAATAATAATAATGTGCTAGAAACAAAAACAACACAAACCATAACTAAAACCCAAATATCACCAGTACAGTAATACATTATTAGTCCAGCAATACATCGATTAACCCACAATTCCAGAGTGAGCGGAGTGATGTTACACTTTGCACCACATGTCACTTTATAGTAATTTAGTGCTGCAACTAACGATTATTCTCATAATCGATTCATCGGCCAATTATTATTTCATTTAAATCGATTCATCGGATAAAAAATATATAGAAAAAAAGTTTACTTAAAAGGAATTTTATGTAAAAAAAAAAAAAAGCAATTTACGTAGTGTACGTAACTTTCGTACATACACATACGCAAATTGCGTATCTTGCGTACTTTTCACACAAGGTATGCGAATGGTCAGAGGGATGGATTGATGCTGCATGCGCAGCTTAGGCTAAGGTCAGACTAACGCAGTATTAACGTGCGTTTAGCCGCACTTAGGCTGGGTTCACACCTAAGCGTTTTACAGCGCGTTCCTACGCGCTGTAAAATGCTCAAACAGTGAAATACCATTATGCCCTATGTGGGCATATCACACCTGGCCGTTTATCAGCGCGCATGAACGCGCTGATAAACGGACGACGCACAAAGAAGTTCGGGAGCTTCTTTGGTGCAGATATACGCGCATTCGCGGCCATAGAGATTGACGTGAACGCGCGTTTCCCAATTCAAAAACGTGCGTTTTCGCATACTGCGTGCGTGCGTTCTTTGGTTCGTGCACAGGGAGGTCTTTTTCATTGGTCGCCTCCGTAATTAAGACAGTAATTTCCTATTGGACACCTCCGTAGTCAATCACAAAACGCGCATACAACGCGCGTTTCATTTTTGCAACACGCTCGTGAAACGCAAGGAAAACGCCGGTGAAAAACACGCGTTAAAACGCGCGTATTAAAAACGCTTAGGTGTGAACCCAGCCTAAATCACGGCCGTGCTAGCAGCAAATTACGTCCAATGCCGGGCAGCATACGAAGAACGTCCACACAAAAGTGCAGCGGCGCAACGCAAATGGCAAACGAACGCATTTTTTCGAGAACGTCAAACCGCTAGTACTGACGTACAGAGTGCGCTGCGTCCGCTACCGGCATGTGTGTGTGATTAGGAGACATCAGACGCTGCTAATGTCCGGCCAACATCACGTCCAGACGCAAAAAGTGTTATATTGATAACCGTACAAAATCACGAATGAAAATGCGCATCGTATGACCGCAATCGCGTATTCCGTGAAAAAACGCGTCCATTCGTTCGAACGCACTTTTTCACGGACAGCGCGAAAAATGCGTTAGTCTGACCCTAGCCTAAAGCCCATGTTTGCTTTCTCAAATGAACATGGCTACAAGCACTTGGTCATAGATGATGAGGTCAGCATGAAATCGGGGTTAATAAGCTAAAGTGGTCAGGGTGCATAGAGTGTCCCTTTTAAATAATTTCACGAACAAACGGTGGGAGGCGGGACTGGAGGTGGAAGGAAGGGACTTTGATCAAGTGGCTCTTGACCTGAGTGTGAGAGGGAGTGGGTATGGTCAAAAGATCGGATCTGAGTGTGGGAGTGCGTTTGGGGAAAGGGACTGGGTGTGGCAGGAAGGGTGGGGTTGTGGCACAGGACTCCAGTAAGTATAAAACACAGGCATACAGCTCCTTCACCCAGTGGCAGTATCCGATTGTGTTAAATTTCTGTTACTGTTGGAAACAGAATAAAAACAAACTGGTTGTGTCTGACATAACCCTAAAACGAAATCATACCTAGTAAAGCAGTGGCGCATCTTCCCCAATCAGCTCTAAAGCTGAGGTTATTTACATTTAACTCAGTCTGACTCTAAACAGTGTGTGCTGTACACAATTCGATTAATCAACACCGATTAATCGATAATGGAAATAGTTGACAACTATTTTAATCATCGATTAATCAATTAGTTGTTTCAGCCCTACAGTAAACACACACACACACACACACACACACACAGTGGCCAAGACCTATGATTTAACAAAGTAAAGATCAGCTAAATAGGTCAAAAAAAGGAAACAGTCGATAACTAAATCTGTAATGACCATACTAATTAGGGATGCACTGATAAAACTTTTTTTTTTAGGACCGAGTACAAGTACCGATACATTTAAAGTCTTGTGACGCTTTCCAATAAATAATTTAGGATGTTGCTGAAAGCCTGTCCGGTTTATGTTAATAATGCAATGTATGGCCAGACATACACAGTGTTCCCCCTCCGGCTGGCTGCGTTGCTGAGCGACCGCAGGGCAGTGACGCACTGTGATGTGCTCCCGTGAGATCTCGGCAGGAGGCAGCGTCACAGGCCGGTGGCCCCTCGGTAATGCAGCCAGCCAGAGGGGAACGCTGGCCAAAATTATATTATTTATTTATAAAGGATTTTACCAGGAAGGATACATTGAGATTTCTCTCGTTTTCACGTATGTCCTGGGTTCAAGAACATTGAATTGTTACAGAAATACAAAATAGTAAAATGCAAGATATTAACACAAGACCAAATATACAGATTAATAGAAAAGTAAATATGTAGGAAATAAAGTCATAATATTACATGTTTACAGGTGCATTCTGTATATAGGTCACATGTTTACAGGTGCATTCTGTATATAGTCACTATGTTACATGTTTACAGGTGCATTCTGTATATAGTCACTATGTTACATGTTTACAGGCGCATTCTGTATATAGTCACTATATTACAGGTGCATTCTGTATATAGTCACTATGTTACATGTTTACAGGTGCATTCTGTATATAGTCACTATGTTACATGTTTACAGGTGCATTCTGTATATAGTCACTATATTACATGTTTACAGGTGCATTCTGTATATAGTCACTGTGTTACATGTTTACAGGTGCATTCTGTATATAGTCACTGTGTTACATGTTTACAGGTGCATTCTGTATATAGTCACTGTGGTACATGTTTACAGGTGCATTCTGTATATAGTCACTGTGTTACATGTTTACAGGTGCATTCTGTATTGAGGTATGTTAGTAGGGAAGTCTTGAGTGACTTTAGACTGGGGGAAGATTTGATGACGTCTGGGAGGTTATTCCATATTTGTGGTGCTCTGTAGGAAAATGAGGATCGAACCACTTTCTTTTTGTATTGCAAGTAAGGTGCTGGTCCTGGATCGGAGGTTATAGGATGAGGGAACTGCTGGGGCAATCAGCCTATTCAGGTAGGGTGGTAGCTTCCCAGAAAAGCTCTTAAACACCAGGTTGGAAAGGTGAAGGTTGCGTCTGGATTCCTGCGATGGCCAGTTTAGCTCTTTTAACATGTCACAATGGTGAGTCATGTAGTTACATTGTAGCACAAAGCGGCAGAATGAGTTATACAATGTAGTAAGTTTCTGAAGGTGTGTTTGTGGGGCCGCTGCATACACTACATCTCCGTATTCAATAGCCAGCATAAGTATTTGTTGCACAATCTGCTTTCTTACCGCGGAGCTCAGGCAGGATTTGTTTCTGTACAGGGCACCTAGTTTAGGGTAAAGTTTAGATGAGAGTTTTTCGATGTGGGGCCAAAGGATAGATTTGGGTCTAACCACATACCTAGATATTTGTAGTCAGTGTTTTTAATGCTTTTAATGAATCCGGACAGCTTCCCCAGACCCTCGGATACAGGCAACCCGGCCCAGAGCTGGCTTCCGGGTATCAGGAGGTGGTATTGGGGCATTTGCACACATGCAAATGACAGTATCGGCACTGATACTAGCATCGGTGCATCCCTAATAACAATTTTTATTATTAATTATTATTGTCAAAAATGGTAGATACAAGTATCAAAGTAGCCGAGTATACAGAGCAAACCAAGTGCGTCCTACGCGTGTTTCACCAAGGTTGGTCAGGGACGCAACTTTAGGATTTGCAAACAGACTTCAATATGTCACACAGTGGAGAACATATTATTGTATTTGTATAAAGAGACAGGTGATCTGCAGCCTGGAGGACCAAAGAATCATTAATCCACATGATCGCAGGTCACACAGGGCCCGTTTATTCCCATTATAGGAGAGTTTTCAGACTTACATTCCAACCAGAGGCAGCGTGTACACCTTGGGATCAGATTCCAGGAGGAGGAGGAGTTTTCGTGTCTGATCCATTGTCAAATATCTAAAAAAAAAAAAAAAAAAAATCAAGGACAATAAGTTGCAGGTTGTTTAGGAAATGTGTATGTTCAGTATTAGCACGCACAGCAATCACAGATATATATAAAACGGAAGAAAGAAGACGACACATTTTGGGACTTTAAGAAGTAAAAATAGAATAAATATCACATCTGGTTGTAATCTATAGTTTTATTAAAGATTTCAAAGCTTCTGGAGAAAAAAAAAGGGGGTGCACTCAAAGTGCCCGACCCCTGCTATGCTTTGTTATGGAAGGATGGTGGGCAGAGAGCTTCTCTGTAGTGTTTTATGCTTTGTCATGGGAGGAAGATTGGCAGAGAGCTTCTGTTGGTATTATGATCTGGTGTGGGAGGAAAGTGGGTAGAGAGCTTCTCTTGGTAGTATGCTCTGGTGTGGGAGGAGGATGGATAGAGAGCTTCTCTTGGTAGTATGCTCTGGTGTGGGAGGAGGATGGATAGAGAGCTTCTCTTGGTAGTATGCTCTGGTGTGGGAGGAGGATGGATAGAGAGCTTCTCTTGGTAGTATGTTCTGGTGTGGTAGGAGGATGGATAGAGAACTTCTCTTGGTAGTATGCTCTGGTGTGGGAGGAGGATGGATAGAGAGCTTCTCTTGGTAGTATGCTCTGGTGTGGGAGGAAGATGGATAGAGAGCTTCTCTTGGTAGTATGTTCTGGTGTGGTAGGAGGATGGATAGAGAGCTTCTCTTGGTAGTATGTTCTGGTGTGGTAGGAGGATGGATAGAGAGCTTCTCTTGGTAGTATGTTCTGGTGTGGTAGGAGGATGGATAGAGAGCTTCTCTTGGTAGTATGTTCTGGTGTGGTAGGAGGATGGATAGAGAGCTTCTCTTGGTAGTATGCTCTGGTGTGGTAGGAGGATGGATAGAGAGCTTCTCTTGGTAGTATGCTCTGGTGTGGTAGGAGGATGGATAGAGAGCTTCTCTTGGTAGTATGTTCTGGTGTGGTAGGAGGATGGATAGAGAGCTTCTCTTGGTAGTATGTTCTGGTAGAGGAGTAAGGTGGGTAGAGCGCTTCTCTTGTAGTATGTTCTGGTGTGGGAGGAGGATGGATCGAGAGCTTCTCTTGGTAGTATGCTCTGGTAGGAGGAAGAAAATGGATAGAGAGCTTCTCTTGGTAGTATGTTCTGGTAGAGGAGGATGGTGGGCAGAGCGCTTCTCTGTAGTCTGTATTATGCTTTGGTATGGGAGGAAGATGGATAGAGCTTCTCTGTCGTGCACTTTCAAGTAGGAGGAAGGTAAAACAGAATGCATCTGCCCAGTAGGCCTGTGCAAATAAATTGCAAAAAAAAAAAAATAAAATATCATGATTTAAGCACATGCGATTTCTAAACTGCATAAGGCTGCGATTTTATCTATTCATTTCAGGGCTGCGGAAATTAACGTGTTCGGCTCCCTGTAAGCTTCCGGCAGCATGGAGCTTTGGGCGCTCGCAGGGAGAACCACGTGTACAGCCGCGTGCTCGCGGCTCATCACGTGGTTCCCCCAGGCGTGCGCCCAAGCTCCATGCCGCCGGAAGCTCACAGGGACCTGAACACGCGGCGCAAAGAGGTGAGCTGCGGCAGTATCCATGAGCTGAATACATTTAGAATGTATGTAGCAGGTTTGAAAAAGCAAAAACAATTACCTAAATCGCAAATAAAAATCGCAATATTCATAAAAGAAATCGCAATATGATTATTTTGGCCATATTGCACAGCCCGACTGCCCAGTATAAACAGGAAGCTACTCACAAGCCTCCGTGGATAGGAGGAAGTGAAGCTTTGCTGCACAGGAAATGGGGCTGGGCCAAACTAACTATGTAAGTCAGACAGGGACAGAGGACTTATCCATTCTTAAAAGCACAGGGGGGGGGGGGGGGAGACAACTAAGGAATCTGGTTCCATGATCGAAAGAAAACCGTAAAAAAAAAAAAAAAAAAATACATGACAGGAATAGCAAATTTACACCCCCCCCCCCTCCATCAAGCGTGCACGCAAGAAATCATACTCTATATTCATAGATTCCATCTAATCTTCCATTATAGCAAAGAATGAAAATACAAAAATACTATGCTGTGGCAAATCAAAACCTGGTTTGGAAAGTTACACAAAAAGACAAAAAAAATTTGGGCAAATTAAAAAGGAGTAAAACCACAAATACACAATTGATGAAATTTAGTAAAACACACACTTTAACAATAAAAAAGTGGAAAAAAAAAATAAAAAAAAAAAAAATCTAAATGTACAACTTAATAGAGGGGCTGGGGGGTTTATATAAAAACTTTTATCCCAGGTTTTTTTTTTTTGCCATCGGCGGATTGAGTGCAGATAATTTACACAAACAGCAGTGTCACAAATAAGTGTTTGGAGAAATGGAAGCAAACAAAGCTCTTTAAAGATCACTTTACGCCGTGGCCGCGAAGACGAGGATTCGCCACGTAGAAACAAAATACAATTATTTGGAAATATTAAAAGAACACTCGGGGTAAGTGGAGCGTAGAGCGTACCCGCATTTGTGCGTCCCTTGAAGCTGCGCGATGTTATTGTGGCTGCTCAGGTTCCTGGCGAGGGCGGTGGGGATAATTGGGAGAGGCTTGACGGGAGTACTTTCAAATGTATTCGCCACGGTGACGGCCGCCCAGCAAAGATCAAAGTGAAGATTGTCCATGTTCTCCGTGTAAGTGATATGCGCTCTCGTAATCAGCAATTTGGAGAGATCCAAGGCTTCTCTGCTGTGAAGATGGCTCTGCAGGCCCTTAAAACAAAAAAAAATAATACACACATATATATTGCTTTTTCATCTGCCGAGCGATACAATTAGAGCCGCGCGGCAGCAATTTGCGACTCCTTCTTCCTACTTGACATCCTGGAATGGCTACATCAGCTTTGTAGGTAAAACAGATGGAAAGACCAGAAGAGGAACAAAAACACCCAAATAGGAGCTCGTAGGCAGAAAAGAGACAGAAAATGGAAAAATAATATATATATATATATATATGCAGGGTATGCCATCAGAAAACAGGCACTTCCTCGTGGGAGGAGAAGCGCACATTTACTGAGACTAATTACAATTACAATTTTAAAATCGTAAAAAAAAAAAAAAAAAAGACTAGGGATGATCATGGGACAGATTAATCAACTCCAGGCCCCTACGCTGTGTGGGCCATATTACATTGATAACGCTGTTAGTTCTCACCTGTGTGAGCGTTAAGGTTGGCTCTGGTTGCCCTAGCGCGGGCGCATCATATTACAGTCCGACGCTAACGGGTTAAAAAACCCATTAGCGTTTTGTACCTTGCGCTTTTCAGCGCGAGGTTACTGTACTTTTCGCTCCCTATACTTAACACGGTGAGCGCAAAGTGTTAGAGTTAGGATTACAGAGTAATCCAGGACTAGGTGAGCCCCCGGCTGGAAAGGGAATCCAGGCCCGGTTTCGGATGACTGATTTTCGCCCCCCCCCCCAGCTGTTTTTTTCCTTTCGGCCGAAAGCACCATTCGGACGATGTTTTCTGTGGTTGAAATTTCGGTGCATCCCTAATAATAATAATGACGAATGCTGGAGGGACAATTCAAAACCCAGACAGCAGTAATGTACGTCAGAGGGTTCTCAAAGCCAATATAGAACAGTCACACAAAACGCGAGGAAAAAGTTGCAAGAAAAGGTGTAGAAATACAGTTGCCGCTGGGCCAACCAATGAAACGCCACCAATTTTTACAGTATATGTTATGGAATTTAAAAAAAATAAAAAAAAAATAAAAAAAATACATCTAACTAGGGATGCACCGAAACAGAAATTTCCAGCCGATACCGAAAATACGGGATCGGTTAGTCCAAAAACCGATACCAAAAATCAGACATGAGAACCTGGGCCTGGGACTCGCCTGAGCCTGGAGGGCAGCCTGCGACAGCCAGAGGACTGTCACCGCTGGAGCTCAGGGCCGAAGTAGGAGGATGTAGCCGAGTATGTTGCCTACACACTCGCCTATAAATCGGCACCGAGTCCTCCACCTGTGGCAGCCCTACTGCATCCAGTGCCTGCTCTGTGGGTCAGTCGCCAGGATGAGGTCACGAAAGCCTTTGACCCTGGGTCAAAGACTTCCGTGACATCATTGCGGCGACCAACGGAGAGAGGACACTGGATGCAGGACAGTCCTCTGGCTGTCGCAGGCAGCTCGGCAGGGCCTCCAGGCCCTATTTTGAAAGGGAAATTGTCAGCCAATTTTTTCAGCTGAAATTCCATTTCGGCCGAAACGGAAAAAAATTTCGGTGGCTGAAATTTCAGTGCATCCCTGCATCTAACGCAATACAGGCTTTCAATATACACATAGGTCTCTGGTGACCTGTTCATTAGCAGAACAGAATGAAAGATAAGAGGCGAGTCATTCATTGCGACTTGAAGCATATTATCAAATTTAATGTCGAGATTTACCATAAATGAGGATTTGAAGTCGTCAGGCGTATGGACAGTACGTGGTCCCGAAGGTTCTTTTGTGACAATGGTGCAGGGTATAACACATTCTCCAGGAAGCAGGGTGGTGGGAACTTTAGCAACACCGGAGGTCTTCTCCCGGCCAGGATCAAATCGATCAACGGTTAAAGTAACGCCTTCCTCATCTGTACCGATTGCAAGCAGAAAAAAAGATTAGAGGGAAAAATGTGAGGATCCGGTTTTCAGTCTCATCCAGAAGATCCATAAAAGAACAGACCTTCATCCACAGAGAAAGAGCCGAGTAAAAAACAGGAGAACGGCCTCCGATCCGACTTCGCGTGACGACAGGAGAGACGCAGGGCCTTCTCAGACACCAAGAGCCGGGGGTTTCTGTGCAGGAACAAAAAAAACAAAAAAAAAAAATGGGAAGCTTTACACTAATATATTGACATTCTTTAAACACATTTCACAACAAAACACCAAACAAGGACAAGCGAGAGAATCTAAGGGCCCCATTCCAGAGCTGGGGAAAACTTACCAGAGTCAATATAGTCTAAAGCAGCTGCCAAGTTTACACCAACCTTGGAATATTGTCCGAACAGTCTAAATCAGATAATATTAATACTAAATTTACCCAAATAGCTCCTAAAAGAACATGAATAGATTGTTAATAAAAATTGTTTTGTTCACAATGTACTTGATTTAGTATAAAGGATGACATGGCAATCTCATTAGATTTAGGAGCCACTGACTTGTTTAAAAAAAATTGTTTCCATTTATTTGTGTTGATTAAAATCAATAAAGATGCACGAGGCCGCGGGGCTACCTGACCCTGGAGTTGTCGAGCCCTGATCTGAAGAATTCTCCAGGTCTGGTAAATTTGACAGAGCTGTAAAAGTTTAAGCTCAGGAGACAAAGCAACAGGGAAATTATATATATTATTGCAGAAGTCATTTGCACATCACAGCAATTCAAAGAACTGCATCACAGAGCTCATGTGCTACAATCCCCATGTGCAGCACGGAACTCTGGGTAAGACATGCAAATGACAGCTGTAGTTTCTCTTTTTTGCATCCTGGATCTGTTGTATGGCGTGTCAGATTGGAGGGTTCTGTGTGAAAACAGACCCAGGATGCCAAAAAAAAAAAAAAAAATATGAGAAGCTACAGACGTCATTTGGAGGTCTTACCCAGAGTTCCTTGCTATGTGGAGGCTTTTAAATCTCATTTTCTGCCCTCCACCACAACTGATTTGATAGAGAACACACTGAAATTGATTGATTATATATATATATATATAATCAGAGTACTTGGATTGGGTAACAAGGAGAGTAATCGAGGGAAGATATTTAGGACCTAGGATCCTGCATGGCCGCTCTCCTCTCACACACTTGTTGCCAATTAATTAAGCGACAGGTAAATTCTCAGGCTGCCGACTCCTGGATAGAAATGATTTAATCAGACAGCTGAGAGCAGGAGAGGGAGCAGTAACACTGCTAGGAAAAACGGATTTTCTTTTGGTTATTAGATTACCTGGATAGTCAGGATCGCTGTATGTTTAGTAAGTGCTCTGATTGAGCTAGGATTTAGTTTGTGTTTTTTTTAGTCACCTGCGATAGTGATTCAAAGCCAAGTGGGGCGCTTGTTTATGCTAGAATAAAAAGACCTTTCATTTGCACAACTTCAAGTGTGCGGCTATTTGGTTGGAACCAAGACTCCTGAGTGGTTGCTGGAACACACACACACACAAATATAGAGATGGTCAGAACTCAGCTTTTAGGCTAGCGGCAGATGAACGCAGTGATCACGTCTGTGTTGCCGCACAGTTTAACGTCCGTCGTAGCATAGAATCATGATCAATAGAGACCCACACATGAAGTACGTCTGCACCGAACTGCGCACGCACAACGCACGTGACGCAAGTTAGGCAAGAACGTAAAACCGCTAGACGGACGCGCAGAGTGCACCACATCCGCATAGCATTCTGTGTGAGTGATGAGAGGTCAGACGCAGCGCAGTGACGTTCAGAGGTTTTTCTGGTCTGGCTGATTGTACCTGTATTTTAATTATTAATTTTGATTCCCATATTTCCCTTTTTTTTCTACATCCGTTACAAAAAAACAGACCGTGTGGTGTCTACAGTATCTTCCGTCAGTACGTCTGTCCGTTATGCACACAGAGTGCGTTCATCTGACATTAGCCTTAAACCCCGCAGGGTATTTCGGATCGGCCGATACAGAGTCCCGATCTGATACCGTACAACCCACTGCTAGATGGAGGCTCCCTCACAAAAGGGAACGCCTGGTGCATCTTCCCTGCCCGCCTGCGGGTCATGGAGTGAATGCAGAGGCACCAGGACTCCAGCTGGGAGGCTCACAGCATGACTGAGCAGGCAGGGAACACGCCGCGAGTCACTGCAGACACGGTTAGACTAAAGTTAGGCATCACTGACCACCATGTCAAGGGGTCGGCTTGGCTTCAAAAAGTCAATCCCTGAAAAATGCCACAATCAGAACATTCCTATTGAAAAAGTGACCGGACTCCCCCAATAAGAAGATTCCACATTAGAATGAATACAGGATCAGCAGAGCGAGGAATATTCCGGAGGCGGCGTCACACAGCTTTATGTAGGGATTTAATTGGAAACATGATGCCGTCAGTACCTGTAATATCCGATGTGTAAACCGATCGGGTCCCCCATGGCAGCTGGATCCCAAAGGGCCACTTTAGAGGGAGGGAAATTCAGAGGAAGCAACCTGTTCGCCATATTCCTAGAGGAGGGGGGGGGGGGGAGAGAGATAAATATATAATATTTTATAAATTAGAGTGAATATTATTATTATTTATAGTCCTACGGAGTTATGGGAATTGTAGTCATCAATAGCTAAGACAGGAATACGAGATCCCTCCATTAAAGTTTATAAAATCGCTGGTAACTTAAACCAGGGCTGGTTAAGGCCGGGGTCAGACGAGCGTCTTTGGAGAGCGGAAGGAACGTTTGTCAGAGTGGACGTTCCCTCCACTCGACGCCCGTCTGGCCGCCTCACTGAGAGCGCTCAGCGCTGCAAAGCACGATCCTCCTATGGAGAATTGCACTTTGCAGCCCTGTCAACGCACGTCCTAGCGCATCGACGGGGAGGCTTTGATAACAGACGCTTGTTGCGCGGGTATTTCGTGTGTGCGCACAAGCGTGTGACCAGCCCCGTTGCAGTGTCACAATGCTGCAACGGCCGCAGGTAAGCACGTCAGTAAGGGCGCAGCCTTAGTGGAGACTTCACTTGGAATCTAGTCTCTTGTTCATTGAGGATCACTGAAAATCTACTTTGATCTGTAAATCTGGTAATTTCCGCTGAATATCCCCAGAATGTGTAACTCAACCATCAGGGTTATTCAAAGAGAATCGATAAGTCAGCGCATGTTCAGTGACTTTTCATTCTCTTCAATTCGGTTCGATTTGGTGATCCCATTTCGGTGACCCTGCGGTGTATTCAGCAAACACCACAGGGCCATTGTAGTGCAGTGAAAAGTCACCGTGAACCTGACGAACACTCACCGCAAAACCCGGCGAATGCACACTGAAACCTGCAAAAACATCTAGATGAACCCCGCCGAAAACGCCAGAAAAACCAGAGCAGGAGCCGATCACACGCAGCGCAGGCGCCTGAAAAAGCCAACACCGCAGGCGAATGGAGAAAAAAAAACAGTACTCTTGAATGTTTGAAAAGTGAAACGCTGTTTGCAAAGAAACTACTGAGCGAAAATGTCTGAAATTTACATATAAAATCCAATGAATGATAATAAAAAGGGCTGTTACAGGAAAAAGAACAAACGTTTTAAAAAAAATATATATATATATATATATTTTTGGCAAAAAAAATTATTAAATCCGGAAAAATGCTGAAGATATCCCAAAAAAATAAATCTATAAATAAGACTTTTTTCTGCAAATTAAAATAAACGCTTTATTAGTCATTGAATTAAAACGGGAATGTTTTTAACATTGAAGCCTATTGGATTCTCCTGAATAAACCTGCCGAATTAAACCACCGAATGGCAGGGCAATTCGGCGACCTTTCACTGCTGGTTTGTGCTCTCTATGGGGATCCACTGCCCTCGAACAGGCACCGTATGTGCAGGCAATTCGCCAGGATTTGGCGAATTGCCTGCTCTCTGAATAGCCGATTGGCCAAGAAAGGTAACCGAAGGCTGATTTTCAGCGTTCGTTCCCTTTCGGCAGCCATTCGGATCTCTTTGAATAATTCGGTATATGTTCGAGAGAAAGATGGGAGATCCTTGAATTCACCTTTTGAGAGGAAAAGGGGGGGGGGGGGGAGAGAGAGAGAAAAAAAAAAAAAAAACTTTTTGCAGTTCACAATTCTATACAGACAAAAAAGAAAATGATATTAATGACAATGTCTAAATGTAAAAGCAAAATTCAAAAAAAAAAAAAAAAGAATTTAAAAACTCAGTAAGAAAACTCAATTTCCAAGTATTTCACTGAATCTTGATCTTTTAACAGAAGTGATAGAATTTGTGTAGTATCAGCATCACATACGACTCCATTTACACCTCGTCTTAATAAAAAACAAAAAAATAAAACCGGACAAATTTTAACGAACATCTTGATGGGACGGCATCTCATGCAAATCAAGCTGCTGCTCCCATGATCCTCTGGTGCAACAGACTGCTGGCAGGAGCAAATGCCCCGTATTTCCCACTGGCAGCAGATTGACAGAATTAGGAAGCAATGCTGGAAGCATTAGAAAAACACAAAGCGAACATATTGTATTTTCCTTGTATAAAGATCTGACTCCGCATCATTCAGGGACCGGCGCCGCAGAGCGTTACCTTATCGCCGACTGATTTTCAGCAGACAGACCATGGGATTCTCTCGGCCCCTGGAAAGACTTCACGTTGATCTTGGCGCTCATTTCCTGAAAATAAAATCATTTAAAAAGGGTTAATCAAGAGGAGCTGCAGAACAGTGAATTTCCCCGTACGGTGCGATTTCGTGGCGGTGCGGCCGTTCAGAAAGCTGGCCGAAAATTGGTGAATTGCCAGTGACATACGGTGCAGTTCGCCTCAGATCACCACAATTCGGCGACAGTGAAATTGTCCCATAGAGAAGTAATGGTTAATCTGTTCAGGGAACGCCGAATTGCACCGAAATGTCAGTGAAAATGCCCTGATTTTCGGTGATTCAGTTCTACAGGTTTAAACAGGCGAATCCCACGTAAAAAAAATTAGCGTTTTTATTATTAAACCATTTATTCTTGTCACTTGCAGCAAAAAGCCTATTCATTAAATTTTAGAATTATTATTATTTATAGGGATGCACCGATACCACTTTTTTAAGACCGAGTACGAGTACCGATACTTTTTAAAAGTACTCACCGATACCGAGTACCGATACTTTTATTTAATGTCATGTGACGCTTTCCAATAGGAACAGACCTCATAAAAATTTATGAGATTGCCCCCAGCTCTCATGGATTGCCCCGCACCTCTCATGGATTGGCCCCGCACCTCTCATGGATTGGCCCCGCACCTCTCATGGATTGGCCCCGCACCTCTCATGGATTGGCCCCGCACCTCTCATGGATTGGCCCCGCACCTCTCATGGATTGCCCCGCAGGTCTCATGGATTGGCCCCCAGCTCGAACGCTGGGGAAGCTGGCCGTGTGCATGTAAAGCACGCGGCCAGCGTTCCCCTCCGGCGCGCCAAATACTCACCCTTCCTGAAGTTCCGGTCTCTGGGCAGTGATGTGGTCACGTGGCCGCCGGGCGCATCTGTGACGCTGCCTCCAGCCGAAAGGCCGCGTCACAGGAGCGCCCGGCGGCCACGTGACCGCATCACTGCCCAGAGACCGGAACTTCAGGAAGGGTGAGTATTTGGCGCGCCGAAGGGGAACGCTGGCCGCGTGCTTTTCATGCACGCGGCCAGCTTCCCCAGCCCCGCGGATACCGGCAAGCCGGCCCAGCGCCGGTATCGGCGGGATGTATCGGGCCGTTTGCACGAGTAACAAGTACTCGTGCAAACGGCAATATCGGCCCCGATACCGATACTAATATCGGTATCGGTGCATCCCTAATTATTTATTATATTTTTTTGCATTTTTCTGGATTATTTTAGGTGAAATGTTTGATTTCCATTTTTATTAAAATGCAGTTTTTTTTATTATTCTGTAACAGACAAATTTATTAATTTTTTTGGACTAATATATATATATTTTTATTTTTTTTAAATTGCAGAGTTCGGTTTGTTTTTTTACCTGTTCGGCAGCGGATCGGCTTTTATCAGTGGCTTATTGGGAATTTCAATTTGCCAACAATCTGCCAAACCGCACCGAACAAAATACCACCGAAATTTCGGTAATCTCTGAATAACCCCTTTAGTGTTTGAATGGAAACCACCAGGTATGACATGAAGAGGTTTGTTAAGGACCAGTTGTGTCCTGCTTCTCCAGCTGCGCACTGCTGTGCGACTCCGTGACCTGCAGCTGATCATAACTCATTTACACACAAATGTGTCGGAGTGTATCAGTAGGATTGTCTCTCACCTTCAGCTTGAACACACAAACATTGTATCACACCTGGGAGCCAGGTAAGGCTCTACAGAGGAATCTAGACATGTAGGAGCCAGTGACAGCCTGGCTCCTGGATCTGACAAGCCCTGGCACAGGATAATAAGAACTTAAAAGGGCCAGGCTATTACATTTTATATATATATATATATATATATATATATATACATAAACCGGTGGCAACCTGCATATACCACATGTACAATAGTGTTACCTGGGTGCAAAAAAGGCTCCTGTGAGGGCCGAAACGTCGGCGAGTGCCTATGGGCACATCTCTCTTTTATATGCATCTTGAATAAACCATCGCTTTTATTTTTTTCACCTAAATCCTGGAGTGCGTCCTATTTTTGACACATATATCTATCTCCTTCTTATTTAATGGGACTATTAAAAATAGCTACTCCCTCTCTCTTTTTTTGCCCTTAAATAATTCGGCGGAAGCTGCTGACAGCCACTATACAATTTGATTTTAAATATATATAAATTTTATTTTAGATGGGTTTTCTCCCCACGGCGGATGCAGTTCCTCCTCGTCAGCTTAGGGACTCCCAGACCCAGAAGTCCCTGCAGCTCTGATACGCAAATAGCGCAGGGTAGGATATTCAAATTGCACAGCTCTCGGGACTTGCGCGCAATCCACAGAGCGATGGATCGAAGCTGCACGCGCATGCACAGAGGGTGACATCGGCGCGTGTGTGTGTGTCACTACTAGTGACCAATCCGGTGACCGGCAGCTGGGAAATTCTAAATCCTGACTGCCTGGTGACGCACAGATTGGCTAAACTGAATATCACAGGGATTTCTGACCACTTTAAAAAGCCAAGGTGCTCAGGGTATCCCTTTAAACCCGATACGCTCTGGTTCCCAAGAGGAACATCCCAGAAATACTACATTTTTGAGATTTGACACCCTTTAGAATGGATTGCCCAGTCTGCCAAGGATTCTGGGAAACAGAGAGGACTCAATGTACCATTACAGGAAGGATCATGGGAAATGTAGTGCAGAGGGCTGCCTGCCTATCTGTTTAGGATCACACAGGGGGCGGTAGGCCATAGGAAGAGACGGGGCATTGTGCTAAGGATGATGGGAAAGGTAGTGCACAGCAGCTGGAGGGCTACAGACAGGCCCTGGGTAACACAGACAGAGGAGGCTTTACCTGCAGCAGAGCATGGATCCTCCACTCGCCCGCCTGGAAGATTCCGCAGAAAGGACCGTCCCGAGGCAGTGCGAGGACAGTGGCGGCAGGACAGGCGGCAGGTCCCGGGGGGGGGAGGAGTCACCGTGATGACAGTTACCGGCTCAGACACTCCTAAGCTTCTCAAACAGCGGCAAAAACAAACATGGCGCCAGTACTTGCGGCAGGCCCGCGACTCAAGCCACGCCCCAATCGCAGGCGACGCTAAAGCCAGGCCCAGCCTATCACAACCAAGATTCGTGAGGGTCGCAGCCAATCAAATCACAGCGTATTCAAACTGTTAACGGCGGGTGGAACAGTGGCGGATGTGCGCATGCGCGCTGCAACAGACTGGGTGACAGCGGCTACTGGTTGCTTAGCAACAGAGAAGACTCTGGGTCTTTAAATCTGCTTTTCCACGAATACCATCCTAATCGGAATTTTGCCCTGAAATATCACAAGACCGACAATAAAACAAACGAATATTACAAGCTAAACAAATCATTATGTAATGTGTTTTTTCAGGAGCTGTCGTGTTTTAAATAAAGCTTTATTTAGAGAACAATGTATTTATGGTCAGAGTAGAACAAGGCATCCAGGAGCTGCCAGATCCTGTCTGTACTAATAGTCTATAGGGCTTGGGTTGCCTCATAGACACATGCAATTAGTTTCATAACCAATTGATTTTTGTCCTATTTAATAATAATACGTTATTTATTTTAACTGATCATAATGTTTTGGGAAAATCCATATATATGATTTGATTGTATATCTTTATGTCTGTTCGGTGGCATTTGGCAGCTCCACGTTCGGTGCACTTTGGGGGCACTGCTGGATAGTGATTCCCTGCAGGGTCGGCGAACTGGATTTGCCGAATCGCACCGAAGTGCGACGAACGAAAGAGCACCGACATTTTCCTGACATGAGTGGTAGAAATGTGCATTTCATTTTGTTCCGAATCAAAATTCAGACGAAATTTACCTCGATTCGTATTTCGGAAGAACGTCGAAATGAAATACAACAAATTGGTTCAATTTTTCAGAATTAATTATTTGTTTTTCGTGGTGCACTACAAAATTGTTCAGCAATTTCACCAAAAAAATCCCGAAAGATGCCTAAAAAAATCCTAAAAAATAAATATAGAGACTTTTTGCTGCAAGTGAATAGAATAAATGGTTGAATAAATATTTAATTAAAAACGGGGAATATTTTTTACATTGAAACCTATGGGATTCTATAGTAGGCATGCTATTTTTATTGTAGTACATGCTGTATTTTAGTTTAGTACAGACAGGTATTTTCTATTACTGCCGGCTGCTATTTTTATTGTAGTACCAGTTCGTATTCTCACTGTAGTACCGGCTGGTATTTTTATTGTAGAACCATCTGGTATTTTATTACTGTCTGCTATTTTCATTGTAGTACCGGCTTTATTTTATTCTAGTACCGGCAGGTATTTTCATTTTATTGTAGTACTTGCTGGCTGCTGTCCTTGGTGCAGAAACATATTTCGGATTACGTATATATATTTTTTTACCCTAATCTAAGTAATTAGTTAATTTGCATCTCATTCCAAAATAACTAATGAAAAAAAATAACTAATAAAAACTAAATATGAATCAACCCGAAATACGAAATA
The DNA here is from genome assembly GCA_009667805.1 of Leptobrachium leishanense. Taxonomy (NCBI): domain Eukaryota; kingdom Metazoa; phylum Chordata; class Amphibia; order Anura; family Megophryidae; genus Leptobrachium; species Leptobrachium leishanense. The sequence goes on from CM019070.1 coordinate 13,810,917, forward strand.
ACAAACAAAAACGAAATACGAATTACTAATAAAAACAAAATACCGAATAGAAACATAGAAAAATGTCGGCAAATAAGAACCTTTCGGCCCATCTAGTCGCCCAATTACATGGATACTTTACCTGGATTTATCTTTTGTTTAGGATAGCCTTATGCCTATCCCATGCCTGCTTAAATTCAATTACTGTTTTGGCCTCTATCACTTCTGCTGGAAGACTGTTCCATGTATCCACCACGCTCTCAGTAAAATAATGCTTCCTGATGTTACTTTTAAACCTTTGCCCCTCTAATCTAAGACTATGTCCTTTTGTTTTGCTACTTTGTTTCCTTTTAAATATACTCCCTTCCTCTACCTTGTGGATTCCCTTTACGTATTTAAATGTTTCTATCATATCTCCTCTGTCTCGTCTTTTTTCCAAGCTGTACATGTTAAGATCATTAAGCCTTTCCTGGTAACTTTTCTCCTTCAAGCCGTACACCATTTTAGTAGCCCTTCTCTGAACTCTCTCTAAGATGTCTATATCCTTCTGGAGATACGGTCTCCAGTACTGCACACAGTACTCCAAGTGAGGTCTCACCAGTGCTCTGTACAGTGGCATGAGCACTTCCCTTTTCCTACTGCTAATACCTCTCCCTACACAACCAAGCATTCTGTCAGCATTTCCAAGCATTCTGCCAGCATTTCCTGCTGCTCTATTACATTGACTACTTACCCTTAGATCCTCTGAAATAATAATCCCTAAATCCCTTTCCTCAGATGTTGAGGTTAGGACGGTATCAAATATTCTATATTCAGCCCTTGGGTTTTTACGTCCCAGGTGCATTATCTTGCACTTATCCACGTTAAAACTCAATTGCCACAACTCCGACCATTTCTTTAGTTTACCTAAATCATTTGTCATTTGGCTGATCCCTCCAGGAACGTCAACCGTGTTGCAAATCTTTGTGTCATCAGCAAAAAGACATACTTTTCCATTAATACCTTCTGCAATATCACTAATAAAAATATTAAATAGAATGGGTCCAAGTACTGACCCCTGAGGTACCCCACTGGTAACAAGACCTTGTGCCGAATAAACTCCATTTACCACAACCCTCTGTTGCCTGTCACTCAGCCACTGCCTAATCCATTCAACAATATTGGAATCCAAGCTCAAAGATTGCAATTTATTGATAAACCTTCTATGCCGAACAGTATCAAAAGCCTTACTGAAATCTAAATAAGCAATGTCTACTGCACCACCTGTGTCTATTATTTTTGTTATCCAATCAAAAAAATCAATAAGATTAGTTTGGCATGATCTCCCTGAGGTAAACCCATGTTGTTTCTGATCCTGTAATCTATGTGTTTTTAGATGTTCAACAATCCTTTCCTTTAACATGGTTTCCATTAATCCATAATGGATCCGAAAAACAAAATACCGCCGTCCGAACTAACGAATCAGTCTGAAATATGAATCGCCGTAACATAACGAACAAACCAAACCGAAAAAAGAACCTGAACGAAATGATCCGAAACGGAAAAAAAAACTGAACGAAAAAATCTGGAACAAAACAAATTTTTTTTGCAGTGCACATGTCTAATGATTGGGTGTTTTTTACCTGCAACATGTTGTTGTTGGTGGTGCTTGATTCACAGTGACCTGCAGAACATGTGCCAGATTGCAGACTGCAGAGCATTGCTGTGAGGGTTCTGTCAGATGTCACCTAAGCATGAGGAGGACAGACAATGTGCTGCAATGTTGTGGAGAGAGTGAGTGTGATCTGGTGCTTGCTATGCCTGTCACTGCGAACTAAACACCAGTGCTTAGCCTGTGCCCCCCTCCCAAATCTTGTGCCTGAATTCGCCCCGTGCCAATGAGTGATGTTATTGCAATAATAGAGGGACAGCGGGATTCTGTCCCAATATAGGGACTGTGTCTTGGAATTAGAGCCGCTTGGGAGGTGTGGTGCAAGACATGGCTGGAATGACCATCCTCATAGCCTGGGGTAGTTTTGCTGCTTTGAAGTGTCATTTTATTTTGACAGTCTTTGTGGTGTTATGTTATGGATACTGTTACTGTTTTTCATGTACAACAAGGATGTAACCAGTGACAATTTCTAGTCCTGACGTCATATCCGGTGTTAATGTCAGTGTGATGTGGCAGACAGGTGATTTATTTTAGTGTGTTTTAGGGTCCTGTGAGCCAAATCTTGGTATGACGTTATTCTCCCCAAGGTTTCATTATTGGTCTCTGTGATGAAATGTATTTTACTCTCATCTGCTAATCATTTATTCTCTTTTATCCAAATTGTCACATCTACACCTACATATTGAATGAAAACGTCCCCTTTTTCACCATGAGAAATGGGTGATGTATGCAGGGAGCTGGTTATAAGGAGCCCATGAGCCAAGCACATGAGATAACTCCCTAAAACCATCATCAAAATGATAATAGTAATGAATGTTACATTGAGGGCTGCATGTCATATATCTAACTGCTCCTATCGACAATCAGGGCCGATTTCCTCCCACACTCTCTCACTGCGGTAGTATAAGACTGGTTGTTTACGTTTGTCAGGTTATTTGCAGGAAAAGTATTTTCGTTATTCATATTTTATTTCATGGAAAGTGCCAGTAATAAAGATGGCGGCGGCTACGTTGCGCGACACTTGGTTGTTCGGCCAATCAGGTCGCCAGTATCACAGCTGGAGGCGGTGGGCTTTGTCCCTGGCTGTGCGCGTCACTTCCGGCCTTTGACACCTCAGCTGCCAGCGAACACCGGCTTCCTGGTGCTCTGTATGCTTTACCGCCTGCTCCGCTCCACGCCTTTCCGCTCCCTCTGCACCGCCATGAAGCCGCTCGTAGTGTTTGTTCTTGGTGGCCCCGGGGCGGGGAAGGGCACCCAGTGCGAGAGGATCGTGCAGGTGAGGGGGGCTTCATCTGGCAGACATTGCTATCCGAGCAGGAGAACCTCAATAGAGTCTGACACAAGACGTGAGGAGGGGATCAAGGGATGTGTAGTTCAGCACTGGCTGTGATCAGGCAACATTATGCAGAGAGTATAGAGTGGGGGCTTATACAGAGAGTATAGAGTGGGGGGCTTATACAGAGAGTATAGAGTGGGGGGCTTATACAGAGAGTATAGAGTGGGGGGCTTATACAGAGAGTATAGAGTGGGGGGCTTATACAGAGAGTATAGAGTGGGGGGCTTATACAGAGAGTATAGAGTGGGGGGCTTATACAGAGAGTATAGAGTGGGGGGCTTATACAGAGAGTATAGAGTGGGGGGCTTATACAGAGAGTATAGAGTGGGGGGCTTATACAGAGAGTATAGAGTGGGGCTTATACAGAGAGTATAGAGTGGGGGGCTTATACAGAGAGAGTATAGAGTGGGGGGCTTATACAGAGAGTATAGAGTGGGGGGCTTATACAGAGAGTATAGAGTGGGGGGCTTATACAGAGAGTATAGAGTGGGGGGCTTATACAGAGAGTATAGAGTGGGGGGGCTTGTGCAGCAGAGTATAGAGTGGGGGGGCTTGTGCAGCAGAGTATAGAGTGGGGGGGGCTTGTGCAGCAGAGTATATAGAGTGGGGGGGCTTGTGCAGCAGAGTATAGAGTGGGGGGCTTATACAGAGAGTATAGAGTGGGGGGGGCTTGTGCAGCAGAGTATAGAGTGGGGGGCTTATACAGAGAGTATAGAGTGGGGGGGCTTGTGCAGCAGAGTATAGAGTGGGGGGGCTTGTGCAGCAGAGTATAGAGGGGGGGGCTTGTGCAGCAGAGTATAGAGGGGGGGGCTTGTGCAGCAGAGTATAGAGTGGGGGGGCTTGTGCAGCAGAGTATAGAGTGGGGGGGCTTGTGCAGCAGAGTATAGAGTGGGGGGGCTTGTGCAGCAGAGTATAGAGTGGGGGGGCTTGTGCAGCAGAGTATATAGAGTGGGGGGGCTTGTGCAGCAGAGTATAGAGTGGGGGGGCTTGTGCAGCAGAGTATAGAGTGGGGGGGCTTGTGCAGCAGAGTATAGAGGGGGGCTTGTGCAGCAGAGTATAGAGTGGGGGGGCTTGTGCAGCAGAGTATAGAGTGGGGGGGCTTGTGCAGCAGAGTATATAGAGTGGGGGGGGCTTGTGCAGCAGAGTATAGAGTGGGGGGCTTGTGCAGCAGAGTATAGAGTGGGGGGGCTTGTGCAGCAGAGTATAGAGTGGGGGGGCTTGTGCAGCAGAGAGTATAGAGTGGGGGGGCTTGTGCAGCAGAGTATAGAGTGGGGGGGCTTGTGCAGCAGAGTATAGAGTGGGGGGGGGCTTGTGCAGCAGAGTATAGAGTGGGGGGGCTTGTGCAGCAGAGTATAGAGTGGGGGGGGCTTGTGCAGCAGAGTATAGAGTGGGGGGGGGCTTGTGCAGCAGAGTATAGAGTGGGGGGGGGCTTGTGCAGCAGAGTATAGAGGGGGGGGCTTGTGCAGCAGAGTATAGAGTGGGGGGGGGCTTGTGCAGCAGAGTATAGAGTGGGGGGGGCTTGTGCAGCAGAGTATAGAGTGGAGGGGCTTGTGCAGCAGGCGGGGCTTCAGCTGGAGTCCTGCGTTGTATCATGGAAGGATTTGTGCCCCCAGGCTGGCTTGTAATAATTGTTTTCGTGCTCCCGATTTGGATGACTATTTTTCTTGGTTTGTTATACATGTTTTTTTAGGCTGTTTCAGGTTCGTGTCAGTTACAGTATGATCCATATGTATCCTGTATACTGTAGCTTTATGATGTTTGCAGCACATGCTGTAAAAACCTATAATATTGATGATTACAAATAATTAGTAGAATTTTAACAATAAGTAATGGCGTGCACACACAGCTTGCCCGGAGTCCCCTGTGCCCCGCCGCCGCCATCCCTGCGCCCCGCAGCCGCCGTCCCTGCGCCCCGCCGTCCCTGCGCCCCGCCGCCGTCCCTGCACCCCACCGCCAGCCCCAGGGATCTTTTACTCCCAGCTGTAATTTGTTATGCAGGAAGTCGGGTATTTAGTGTTTCTCCGTTATTTAGTCTGAGCTTTCAGGCTATTGTGATGTCTTTTTGGCCACTGTAACCTGTGCTGCCGCACCCTGACACTGGGTGGACTGGCCCTGCCCAATCCTGGTAAGGTTCAAAGGCTTCTTGCTTGGTGCAAGATAAAGTGTGTGTGTGTCGCGTCGCGTCACTGTGCGCTGACTTTATAGACAGGGTTATTCAGAAAGAGGTGAAAACCTTGAGAATGACTGGAGAATTAAAAATTCTATGTCAAAATAGCCAAACCAGAAAAATTCTCCTTTTTATCTCACTTTCCAAATTGGCTATTTGGTCTAGATTGTTCATTCTCCTGGCACTTCTCAAGGTTTTCACCTCTCTCTGAATAGCCCTGTTAGTGACTGTATCTGTGTCACTATGTGCTGACTTTATATAGCAACTGTATCTCTGCATGCTCTGACTATCTGTGTGTGTGTCCCTGTAGTGTCTGTGTGTGGACTTGGTTACTGTATAATATGTGAAAACCCAAACCCAAACCGCAATCACCGCGCACTCCCCATGGTTCTGTGACTAGTGCAGAGTGCGTATCCTTCTGGGAAAGCTCCGCTCTGGCCACATATACACAAACCTATTTATAGTGACCCTCGCTCTGCATTCTGTGTTCGTTGGTGCAGTGCGCATGGAAGAACGAGACGTTAAGATAATTGTTAGTTGTGTCTGTGTGTAACCTGCTATTAGTGAAAGGGTTTTGAGAGGCAGAAATGACAGCAGCCGCGCATCAATACTCTGCGAAACCAGGAGGGTGTGGGCATCAACCTGGTACTGTTCTCTGCGGGTGCGATGGCATCTCCTGGCACAGGATAACTGTGTGGTGGAGTGATATCTACGTATGGGTTCCAGGCGTCCACAGAGCAGTGTGCAGTCATTTACTATTAACCCTTAGATATCTGGCAGTGTGGCAGAAGATGCCCTAAGTTTAAGGTGACCTATTCAATAAAGCGTAACCTGAAATAACATCAGATTCTAAACGAAAACAACGAAGACAAAACAAACAACACAAGTAAAGTGAAATCCACAAGGATCCGCAGTGCGATCAAATGAAATGAGATAAAACACTCAGCCAGTAACGGCAGACAATGTATCCCAAAACTAACATCCCAAATTCATGGCACTCTCCTACAGTTTTAAAGATTTCAAAATGTGTGTGTGTGTGTGTGTGTATAATCTGTGTATTTTGTTTCTTTGTGGCGCGATGCTCTGCTCCTGGATTCCATGTAATGATGGGTTTATAGGTTTTCACATGTTCCCTCTGCCTGGAAAACGCTATTTGCTCTTGCACTGCACATTATACACAAAAACTACAGTTCCAAAAAAAAAAGACCATCAAAGGAGATTTGCTCGCCACACAATGCTCGAATGTTTATAAATATGTGGTGTACCCAGACCTTTTATTTGGAAAGTTAAATTGATATTGTGGCATCAAGACCTTTAGTACAGAGTTTTTTATTTGGTTGTTGGTGCATTAACTTTATTAACCCTCACCTACTGTGCCACCCGTATCCCTTTAGATTGTAAGCTCTTGAGCAAGGTCCACTCACCTACTGTGCCACTTGTATCCCTTTTAGATTGTAAGCTCTTGAGCAAGGTCCTCTCACCTACAGTGCTGTGTGTTGAACCTGTATGTATACTTGTTGTTCTGCATCCCGTTGTACAGCGCTACGGAACTTGTTAGCGCTTTATAAAAACTTGTAACTGTAACTTGCCACTGTTTCCCCCGTTCGGCGCAATTTTGTGGCCGTTCGTCTATTCAGAAAGCTGTCAGTTCTCCAAATACAGGGGAAATACGGTGCAGTTCGCCGATCTTCGGCGGCAGCGAAATTGTCCCATAGAGAAGTAGTAATGGTTAATCTATTCAGAGAACACCAAGAAGCTGGCAAAATGCCCTGTTTTTTGGTGATTCGGTTCAACATGTTTAAACAGGTGAATCCCATAGTATTCGCTGGGAAAAATAAGTTAGCTTTATTTTTAATAAACCGTTTATTCTTTTCATTTTCAGAAAAACATCTTTTTTTTCGACACTCTTTCTTTTTCTTTTTTTTTATTTTATTTTATTTTTATTTATTTACACGCATTTTAATGTATTTTTTTATTGGTTTAAACACCTAATTAGAAGTTTTTTTTCTGCAGTTCGGCAGCGTTTGGTGACTCCACATTCGGCGCACTTCGGGGACCCTGTGGTGAATAGAGAATTAACCGCAGGGTCTGAACTAGAGAGCACTGAGATTTCGCTGCTTTCTGAATAACCCCTTATAAATTGCTCGTAATGTTGCACTGACCTCACTTTCCTCCATCCGTAGAAATATGGCTACACCCACCTGTCCGCCGGAGACCTGCTGCGCGACGAACGGAAGAAGCCTGACTCTCAGTTCGGGGAACTCATTGAGAACCACATAAAGGAGGGGAAAATTGTCCCAGTTGAGATCACAGTCAGCCTGTTGCAAAGGGTAACGTATTATCACCCGTCCATAACCAGTCACAGCCGTCTCCTTCCTCCTCCTGTCTGGGGATGGGGGGGGGGGCTCAATTAGTAGAAAACAGAAAGAATACATAAACTACAAATTTACCAATTCTTTTCAGATTGCCCCCCCTCCTTTATTTATTTCTCTGTCTGATGATGATCCAGGGCCCTGCGTGACCCTTTCTGGTTCTGCGCTCTCTTTTGTATGTCGAATATTATTATTTTTTTATTAAAATAAAGGGTTTTTTTTGTTTTTTTTTAAAAAAAAAAAATTGCAAGATTTTGGAAATGGTAAAATCGTGTTCGACCCTAAAGTCAATTTAACCATGAAAATATTAATTAAAAAAATATGCCCCGCCCTAAGTGTAATAATGTGATTGTATGTGGATGCAGTCTTTGGTTAACCATTGATGGTCCAGCGGTCTGCAATTTAAAGTCTGTCCATGTTGACATAAGATCTTTGAGCTCGAGGCTCTGATTGCAGGAAATCTCGGTGAAATCCAGGGGACTTGTTTGTATGATCACGGATTTGCTGAAATATCAGTTTCCACCACTAATTAACACCCTCTAGTCACAGGACCGTGAGACGATTTATTTTACTCCCCCCCCCCCCCCCCCCTGGGCTTTTGCACCCATCAAATCACCCTGGGCTTGTTCGCTCTTTCTGGTCCTGTTTAGAACCCCCCCGTGATGTTTGCCTAGAATTCCCAGAATTCTTGAAATGTAGTAGATGGGCAGAGAGTCATGGGAGATGTAGTTCACCACCGGGGGGATCGGCAGGGTTTGATATCCCTGCTGTACTTAGGCTGAGTGTGAACGAGACAGGCCGCAGGGCAGCATTTTACACGCTATGACCCTCTGTATGTAGAAGGGTTACCTCTCCAGGGGAAGAAAAGAGAAATCTGACCACCTCTAGAGACGGCAAACCTCTCAAAGCCAAAATAAAGACTCTTAAACCGTGGTATTACGCTGTAAATCTTTCCAGGCTGTGTCACTACCTGCTCCTCTGCAACACTGTGTCTTATCGGCCGTCTATGATACAACACCTCAGGGGAAATGAACATTGTAGTCATTTTCTAGCACTGACTAATTCTCAGCGCACGCCCTGCGTATCACGTGTTTATTTCCACGAGGGACAGAGGAACTTGTGTCTTTAAATGAACAGAAGAGAAGGTCTCCGGGCGAGATTCAGTAGACCAAGTTTTAGGTTTAGCTTTTTTCAAGCTGTATTACAGGAGAAACTCGAAAAATTAGAATATGGTGCATAAGTTCATTTATTTCAGTAATGCAACTTAAAAGGTGAAAGTAATATATGAGACTCATTAGATGCAAAGCAAGATAGTTCAAGCGGTGATTTGTCATAATTGTGGTGATTCTGGTTACAGCTCATGAAAACCCCAAATCCACAATATCAGAAAATGAGAATATTCCGTGCAATCGATAAAACAAGGATTGTACATAGAACAATATGTCACCTGTGAAAAGTATAAGCTGCAGATGTACTCAGTGCTTGGTTTGGGCCCCTTTTGCAACAATTACTGCCTCAATGCGGCAATGTGGCATGGAAGCTATCAGCCTGTGGCACTGCTGAGGTGTTATGGAAGACCAGGATGCTTCAATAGTGGCCTTCAGCTCTTCTGTATTGTTCGGTCTCATGTCTCTCATGTTTCTCTTGGCAATGCTCCATAGATTCTCTATTGGGTTCAGATCAGGCGAGTTTGCTGGCGAGTTTGCTGGCCAATCAAGCACAGGAATCCCACGATCATTGAACCAGGTTTTGGTGCTTTTGGCAGTGTGGGCAGGTGCCAAGTCCTGCTGGAAAATGAAGTCAGCGTCCCCATAAAGCTCGTCTGTGGAAGAAAGCATGAAGTGTTCCAAAATTTCCTGGTAGACGACTGCGTTGACCCTGGACTTAATGAAGCACAGTGGACCAACACCAGCAGATGACATGGCTCCCCAAATCAACAGACTGTGGAAACTTCACACTGGACTTCGAGCATCTTGCAGTGTGTCCTCTCCATTCTTCCTCCGTACTCTGGCTCCTTGGTTTCCAAATGAGATGGTTGCTCTCATCAGAAAATAGGACTTTGGAGCCACTGAGCAACAGACCAGGTCTGTTTTTCTTTAGCCCAGGTTAGACGTTGTTTGTTGTTCAGGAGCGGCTTGAAAAGAGGAATACGACATTTGAAGCCCATGTCCAGGATTCGTCTGTGTGTAGTGTCTCTTGATGCACTGACTCCAGCCTCAGTCCACTCCTTGTGAAAGTCCCCAACACTTTTGAATGGCGATTCCTACTGAACCAGACTGAGAGACCATTTAAAGGCTCAGGAAACCTTTGCAAGTGTTATGGCTGAATTAGCTGATTAGAGTGGGTCACGGAGCCTAGAATATATTGCACCTTTTCACAATATTCTAATTATCTGAGATTGTGGATTTTGGGTTTTCATGAGCTGTAACCATAATCCTCACAATTAGTTCAAGCCGTGATTTGTCATATCTTACTTTGCATGTAATGAGTCTCGTATATTAGTTTCACCTTATAAGTTGCATTCCTGAAATAAATGAACTTTTGCTCATTATTCTAATTTTTCAAGTTTCACCTGTATAGTGTCCTTTCTAGGACTACAACTATTTTCACAATCGATTAGTTGGTCGATTTTAGTTTTTATTCCGATTAATCGAGTCATCGGATAAAAGAACAACCTATGCAAAAAATTTCCTTTTTTCTTCGCACACATGGTACGTGAGCACCTGGTCAGAGTGATAGATTGATGCTGTATGCGCAGCTTAAGCCCATGTCTTCTCCCCCCCCCCCAACGAACACTGCTACAAGCGATCAGATATACAGTTGTGTTCAAAATTATTCAACCCCCACTGAAATTGAGTGTTTTGGCCAGTTTGACATTGATTTTGATCATTCAGTCATCTTGCTTACAATTAAATCAAAGAGGCACGTGTAGGTCAGACAAATATAACATAACATTTATAATGAAATAACCACAAATGTCTTTTCTGTGCTCACATCATTATCAGTTTTATTCAACCCCCAAGTGACATTCAATCTTAGTACTTAGTACAACATCCTTTTACAGTTATAACAGCTTTTAAACGTGAAGCATAGCTTGACACAAGTGTCTTGCAGCGATCTACGGGTATCTTCGCCCATTCGTCATGGGCAAAAGCCTCCAGTTCAGTCACATTCTTAGGCTTGCGCACTGCAACTGCTTTCTTTAAGTCCCACCAGAGGTTCTCAATCGGATTTAAGTCAGGTGACTGCGATGGCCACTCCAAAATGTTCCAGCCTTAAATCTGCAACCATGCTCTAGTGGACTTGGAGGTATGCTTGGGATCATTGTCCTGTTGAAAGATCCAACGTCTCCCAAGCCTCAGGTTTGTGACGGACTGCATCACATTGTCATCCAATATCTCCTGGTACTGAAGAGAATTCATGGTACCTTGCACACGCTGAAGCTTCCCTGTACCTGCAGAAGCAAAACAGCCCCAAAGCATGATTGACCCCCCCCCGCCATGCTTCACAGTAGGCAAGGTGTTCTTTTCTTCATGGGCCTTGTTCTTCCTCCTCCAAACATAGCATTGATCCATGGGCCCAAACAGTTCTAATTTTGTTTCATCAGTCCACAGAACACTATCCCAAAACTTCTGTGGTTTGTCCACATGACTTTTGGCATACTGCAGTCGACTCTTCTTATTCTTTGGAGACAGCAAGGGGGTGCGCCTGGGAGTTCTGGCATGGAGGCCTTCATTACGCAGTGTGCGCCATATTGTCTGAACTGAAACTTCAGTACCCACATCTGACAAATCTTTTCTCAGTTCCTCAGCAGTCACACGGGGACTTTTCTCCACTCTACGCTTCAGGTAGCGCACAGCAGTCGAAGTCAGCATCTTCTTTCTGCCACGACCAGGTAGCGCTTCAACAGTGCCCTTTGCCTTGAATTTGCGAATGATGCTTCCTATGGTCTCTCTTGGTATGTTTAACATCTTTGCAATCTTCTTATAGCCATTGCCCTTCCTGTGAAGAGTAATCACCTCTTCTCTTGTCTTCCTGGACCATTCTCTTGACTTCACCATGTTTGTAACCACACCAGTAAATGTCTAGAAGGAGCTGAGTATCACAGTCATTTTAAAGCTGCCTAATTGGTGCTTATTATGCTTTATTGCTGCTCCGTGACATCCACAGGTGTTTTCAATACCTGATTGAAAACACTTGAATGAACCTCTGTTCTTCAGAGTGGTAGTCTTTAAGGGGTTGAATAATTGTGTCAATGAAGAATTCACAAAAGAAACATTTACTACTGTATTACAAAACCAATTGATGTCATTTTAGTTGCATATGGTTCTTTAAAAAGTCCTTGTAGGATTTCATTCTGAATACAATTACAAATGTCACTAAATTCCCTAAAACCCTTTACAGCATTGGGGGTTGAATAATTTTGAACACAACTGTACATGATGATGTCAGCATGAAATCGGGGTGAGAACAGGAAGCACTCCACACAGCCTGACCACTTTAGCTTATTAGAGTGTCCCTTTACAATAATTTCATGAACAAACTGAGCGGGAGGAGGGTCCGCAGGTTGAAGGGAGTTAGTCTGTTCAAGGGGCTTGACCCGATTTGTGAGAGGGACTGGGTTTGGGCAAAAGACTGGACCTGAGTGTGGGAGGAAGTTTGTGGGAAGGGACCGAAAGGGCGAAAATGGCCGCTCCAGGAGTCCAGACCAAAGAGGGGGTGGCAGGCAGGCAGGTTGGGGTGGTGGCACAGGATGAAGCAGAATCTAACGTTTAAGGCTAGGGTCAAACGAATGCATTTTTCGCATCAACCGTCAAAAAGTGCGTCCAAATGCATTGACGTATTTTTTTTTGTACGGTGGACGCGAAAGCGGTCAAACAATGCGTGTTTTTTTTTTGGTTTTTTTTACAGATCGTCAAACACTTTTTGCGTCTGGACGTTATGTTGGCCGGACATTAGCAGCGTCTGATGTACTCTGTACGTCAGTACTAGCGGTTCCACGTTCTCGAAAAAATGCGTTAGTTTGCCGCCTGCGTTGCGCGGCCACACTTTCAGGTGGTCGTACTTCGTATATTGCCCATCATTTGCTGCTACTGCAGCCGTGATTAAGTGCGCCTAAACGCACGTTAAAAATGCGTTAGTCTGACCCCAGCCTTACAGACTCAGTCTGACTCTAAACAGTGAGTGCTGTGCACAAATCCAATAATCGACCAACCTCTTAATCGATAATGAAAATAGTTGTAAACTATTTTCATTATCGATTAGTTGTTTCAGACCTAGTCCTTTCCTTCTGATAATTTGGAGACCCCCCCCTCCCCCGGGCTTCTTTGGGCACTGATTGTTTTAGTTGCTTTTATACAGACGGTTGTGCATTTATTTGTTTTGTTATTAAATGACATGCGTTGCAGGCCATGGAGCAGACGATGGCAGCCAACGCCAACAAGAATAAGTTCCTCATCGACGGTTTCCCTAGGAATGAAGACAACCTGCAGGGCTGGGAGCGCACAATGAACGGCAAGGCGGATGTGTCCTTCGTCCTATTCTTTGATTGTGATAATGAGGTATTACTTGAATTACCGTCTGTGGCACTTCCCGTCCCATCCCTCTGGTGCTTTCACGTCATCACCACAGCTACACAAACGATACACAACCAGGTTTTCTGATCTTTTAGATCTGAATTGTCAATTCTATGATTTTTGGAATACTGCAGGCCAGCCCCCCCCCTTCACATTTATCATTAAAGGGCCAGTACCTCCTTAAATGAAATGTCCTTGTTGTGTTTATTTGATGCTGCTGATATCTTACATGTGCTTTGTTTTTCTCTTGTGTGTTTAGTTAATATTTTCCTCCGTCACTGGGTGTATCCATTGTGTGATATTTTCCTCTATACGTGTCACTGGGTGCATCCAGTGTGTGATATTTCCCTCTGTGTCACTGGGTGCATCCATTGTGTGATATTTTCCTCTATGTGTCACTGGGTGCATCCATTGTGTGATATTTTGTGTTGTAAACCACCCCCGCTCCTCAGTATCTTTCCATCATTTGCTCCTCACTTTGTGGCTTAGGGTTGGTGACTGACCCATAGACTCCATTCTATAGCCAAATCATTGTATTGTGTGGGATGTATTCAAAGGACATCAACTTTTGAAGATAAGATCTTAAAAGACTTCTAATCTAATCTTATTCAGTTGCCATTTCTTATCTCAGCCTGGAGAACAACAGACCCCCTGCAGCCTTATCTTAACATTCCCTCATCCACCTCATTAACAGTTAAACAAGTAACGGTTAAGTAAAGCTTTTGCACAGATTTTGGTAAATGTTGCATCGTGGGAAAAATCCACAAAAAGGAAACAGAAGCAGTAGTGCTGTCTGCAGGCCGGGACACGTCAGGAACTTCTTTTTCTTTGCATATAATAATAAAAATAAACGCCTTGATCTGTTCAGATTTACATTTAATTAGCTGTAAAAAGCCAGACTTTTTACGATTTTCTTTCTTCTCCTCTCTTTTAGACTTGCATCGAGCGGTGCCTGGAGCGCGGGAAAAGCAGTGGAAGAAGCGATGACAACAGAGAAAGTTTAGAAAAAAGGTACTTTACCGTCCTGCCTCGTCCCAGCACAGCTGTCAGACCCTGGTGTTAAGTGCTTTTCTAAAAACAAAGATCACTTAACACTTTAAAGACGTAAAAAGCAAAACCTTGCTTCTCTGCCCGCTGCGCCGTGATCCAACGCCTCTCTTGGCCAAATGGTTCTAACTGTTCTGCGGCCCAAGAGAAAGCTTGCGAAGGGTTGCACTTCTCTTCATGGAGTCCTATGAGATCCAGGAGCCGATGCCAGCGGTGGTGCCATCACGTTCTTAATCGGGTAGAAGCTACTGACACACAGGGACTCCGACATATTCATGCCAGTAGCACGGAGCCGCTATGGGTTATCAACTCGTGCTATTTCCTCTTAGCGGCTTCCTATTCCTGGCTGCGTTGGGTTATGACCCCCCTTCTGTTTCATCTCTGTATCGCAAGCCATGAGATCGGATGTGGTGGGAAGGATTCACAGACACCCAGACACAGGAGAATCCTCCCTCAGATTCAGTTGTAGAAACTCAAACCATCATGTTTGAAGTTGAAAATCTGCTCTTTTTTTTTTTTTGGATTTTTTTTCGGAGGGGGACGTGTAAATTTTCTTGCTCATATTTTTTTATTTTCTATTATTCTTAAATTCAAAGGTTTGTTCTCAATTTACCAGTTATGGGGTCAGAGAGACATGGCTTCTGCACCCTTATACTTAGCTATATTAGGAATAATGTAGAATATTTTTTAACCCCTTCACTACTGGACTGATTCACCTCTGTGTGCCGAGCTCATTTTTCCCGTTTTTGCTCAGGTTTAAATGCGATTTGAAGTCACGTTTTGTTCTACAACCCAGACAAATTATATATCTTTTTTTTCGGCACATTCATAATATATCATTATATGTATACGTCGTGTCCTGCCAGAATGCTGTAAAAAAAAAAGAAGTGAATTTCCATTTAAAATTTCGATCATTTACAGCGTATAAAATTTATTTTTTTCACATTTTATCAGCCAAGCCTTTGTGGTTTTATATTCTATGGGGTACCTTGTTAAAAAAAAATTAGAAATGGGAACCCGTTACTTTAATTTTCAGAGAAATTATGTGATTTTTTTTTTTTTTTATTATTATTATTTAAAACCCCCTCAAAAAATAGTTATTGCAGCATCATTGTTCACATTATAATTGAAATGTGAACAATAATGCTGCACTAATTTAAAAAAAACCTTGTTTTTATTTTTAACCCTTTAGGGACCGCTGACGTACCATGTACGTCAGCGGCTCCTAACCTCCCTCCCTGCCCGATACTTACCTCCCTCTCTGGATCCCTCACAGATCTGGCCGGGAGGAAGCCTGCCCCCGTGATTTAGATGGGCCAGCGAGCTTGATGACTTCCCCACGCTGCGTGGGGACTTAATCAGCAGGCGCCCCCATTGAAATCAATGGAGGGGAAGGGGGGCTCGTTCAGAGCCCTCTATCTCCCCAACCATACTCTCCCCTTTTCAGCGGTGTGCAGCATTAACCATTTCGCTGCCGGATTGCGATTCGGTGCAAATTTGCACCAAATCACGATTCATATCTGGAGGGGGCTAACATCGTGGATGTCAGCCAAGCCTCCAGGTCACCCCCCACCCACTGACATCCCCACCATATGTGTGAGGATGTCAATGGGCCTGTTAACCCCCTAGCTGCCAAGGGGAGATAGGGGGATCCTTTGGATCCCCTTATCTCCCGATCCGGGGCAGCTAGAGGGTCATGCTGGACATCATTGGAAAGGCCTGATGATACCGAACATGACTAGGCTTCGTTGTAAAAAAAGAAAGCTTAAAAAAATAAATTATTAAAATTTTTTAGGTTTTTTTGGTGTTTTTAAAAAAAAAAAAAAAAATTGTCTGGGGGGGGGGGTTTAGTTAAATAGGACCTACGCTGTCATCTAAAAATAATGAGCATAAAACAGTCAGAATGAGCTCAGGGCATATAGGTGAACTGGCTCAGCAATGAAGGGGTTAAAAAGCAAAAAATGTACAAATTTGGTATTTCTATTCTCGGGACAAAATTCTGAAACTATTTAGCCGGGGTCTTTTTTGGTGGTTGTAGGATTTTGGGGATTAACCCTTTCCATGCGGAGGACGCTCTGAGCGCGTCCTCCCTAAGCAGCAGCGATCGGCCGGGATTCTGGCCGGCGGCCCCCCGGGGCGGGCTGACATCGATGTCAGCCCAGTCTCCGGGACCCCAGTGGGCACAATAGACATCTCCCCCTCCCCATCCGTGCGGGCCAGCCAGTAAAGGCAGACACCGCTTGGAAGGGCACAGCCTGCCCTTCCAAGCGGCGGCTGTCTTTAACCCCTAGGGGGCTGGATCGCGATATGGCGCAAACATGTGCCGTATCGCGGTCCCCTCCCGGAGCTGGCCGACATCTTGGATGTCGGCCAAGCTTCCGGGATATCCCCCTAATGACTGGCGTCATCGCGCACAGCGTGATGGTGCCAGTCCCGCAATTAACCCTTTGCTGTCACCTATGGTGGAGATAGGGGGTTCATTGGAACCCCCTATCTCCCGATCCGTGACAGCTAGGGGTTAATGTTTGACATCATTGGAACAGCCAGAGCATGGCCTTTTCAATGATACCAAACATGACTATGTACAGTTAAAACAAAACAAAAATTATTTTTTTTTTATTAATGCAGCAATATTGTTCCCATTTCAATTATAATGTGAACAATGATGCTGCATTAACGATTTTTTCTATGGGGGGCATTTGCCAAAAAACACGTAATTTTCCCCAAAAAAAGTAACTATTCCCCGTTTCGAGTTTTTTTAACAAGCGCAACCCATAGAAGATATAACTGCAAACTCTCGCATGTTAAAATGTGAAAAAAAAAAAACATTTTACACATTGTAAATTATTGAAAATTCAAATTATATTGCATTTTCTGTTATAATATACAGACAGGACATAACGTATACATATAATAATGATCTATTATGAATCTGCCGAGTCTCCCGGAAAGAACGATATATAATATGTCTGGGTTGTATAATAAAATGTGACTTCAAATCGCATTTAAACATGATGAGCAAAACCGGTAAAAATGAGCTCAACACAGGTGCGAAAAGGCTCAGCAGCGAAAGGGTTAAATTACGAAAAAGTGTTTTGGTTTTTTTTACCATTTTTTTTTTCATCATATTTTTCATTTTTTTTTATAGTAAATTATAGGATATGATGGAAATAATGGTATTTTTAGAAAGTCCATTTAATGGCGGAAAAACGGTGTATAATATGTGTGGGTTGCATAAGCGAGTAAGAGGAAAAATTGACCTAAACACGAACAGCACAGAAACGTAAAAACAGCAGCGGTCACTAAAGGACGGATTTGTTTAAAACCGCCCGGTCACTAAGGGGTTAATTTTGTTTTATAATTCTGGCCTTTCAAATGATGGTGTCAGTGGACGGGGAGTGGCCCAGGAGGCTTGGCTGGCATCCAAGATGTCAGCCAGCTTCAGGAGAGGACAGACTCTGCCCTTTCCAGCGGTGCCTCTCTTTTACTTTGGCCCCCTCTCCCTCCCGATCAGGTGGAGATTGAACCCAACCCCCTTTGCGATGCTCTGCCGGGGAGGGGGCACCTGAAACTGAGGTCATCGCACCATGACGCGTTGACGTCAGTGCACCAAGGATGTCAGACCAGCGCTGGACCCCGGAGGGATAGGTGAGTATAGGACGGGAAGCCCCGTTGGCAGGTGACATGTGGGGAATGTCCTCCTCATATAGTGGGGAATCACCACACGTCTTCTGAAGTGAAGACGTTAATATTGTACTTTTTAGAATTTCCCCCCCCCCCCCCCAAAACCCAGTGATCATGTTCCGTCACTCCACAGAAAGATGGATCTTACCATCTGCGACTGTTTATTTTTTATTTTCCCATCGCTTTCATAAAGGTCGTAAATATTAAGACATGTGGTTCTTGTGATCTAATATTTCATCCGTATTGTCCCCTCAGAATCAAAACATACCAGCAGTCCACTCGGCCCATCATTGACTTGTATGAAAAGACTGGAAAGGTTCGGACAGTGGACGCTTCCAAAACCGTCGAGCAGGTAGGACCATACATCTGTGAAATACTGTTTGCTTTTTGGCCCCAAAGTTTGAGAATGCCCAAAAAGCTAAAACTGTAAAATCAGCTGCTGAAAGCTCTGAACGATCATCGGGCTTTCAGAAGCCAATGCAGGGACGAGGAAAACAAAAACCTCTGCTCAAACCTCCTGTAACTCACTTAGGCAGTAGATGGCGCCATCAACAAACAAAGCTGTGATGAAACGGATTAACATCAGTAAACTGAGGCACCCCAATACAGCATCCTCACTAGATCTGGACAACCAACTCTCAGAGCTGCAATTAGAAGGAAATGCTGAGAAGGATTGGGAAAGTTTCCGGGATATTGTGCACTCTTCTGCACTGAAGGTTCTCGGACCCTCACACAGGAAACAGCAGCACTGGTTTGACAAAAATCATGATGAGATCAAGGCCCTACTTGCTGAGAAGCACTGCCTTCATCGTGCTTCTCAGAATGACGCGTCATCAATAGCCAAGAAAAATGCCTTCAACGACACTCGCAGGACCGTACAGAGCAAACTTCGTAAGATGCAGGACTCTTGGCTGAGTGCCAAAGCAGATGAAATTCAGAAATTTGCTGATAGAAACGATACCCAACGGTTCTACGAAGCCCTTAGATCCTTGTACGGACCTCAACCATCAGGGAGCTTCCCTCTGTTAGACTTAGATGGCGTAACTCTCATTACTGAGAAGACTCGGATCCTGCAGCGGTGGGCTGAACACTTCTAACTTGTACTGAACCGGTCATCTTCCATTAACAACGAGGCGATCGACAGAATGCCTCAGGTGGATATCAACCACAGCCTGGACGCCCCACCAACAAATACTGAAACCCAACAGGCCATCAGCCAGCTGTCCAGTGGCAAGGCCCCAGGATCTGATGGGATTCCAGCGGAAGTCTACAAGGATGGCGGTACAGTGCTTGTCGACAAACTCACTCTGCTGTTCCAGTCTTTCTGGAATCAAGGATGTCTTCCTCAGGAATTTAAAGATGCGTCCATCGTACAAGTCTGCGATAATCACAGAGGAATATCACTGCTTTCCATCGCAGGCAAGATCCTTGCACGAGTATTGCTGAACCGCCTGACTGACCACCTGGAACAGGGTTTATTACCAGAGACACAGTGTGGCTTCCACAAAGAGCGCGGCACTGTGGACATGATCTTCGCAGCCCGACAGCTCCAAGAGAAGTGTCAAGAGCAGAATCGTGAATTGTATACCACCTTTGTAGATCTCACCAAGGCTTTTGACACCGCCAGTCGCGAAGGTCTGTGGCGCATCATGTCGAAGTTTGGGTGCCCGGATAGATTCATCTTAATGGAACGTCAGTTCCACGACGGCATGACGGCTTGTGTACTGGACGATGGAGAAGCTTCAGATGCCTTTCCCGTTACAAATGGCGTCAAGCATGGCTGTGTGTTGGCACCGACCCTGTTTATCATAATGTTTTCAGCTATGCTGTCAGAAGCCTTCCAGAACACTTCCTTGGGAGTTAGCCTGAGATACAGGACTGATGGGAAGCTGTTCAACCTGCGTAGACTCCAGGCTGTCACCAAGGTAAAGGAGACTGTGCTACGAGACTTCCTTTTTGCTGATGACTGCCCTGAATGCTGGATCAGAGCAGGAAATGCAAGCTAGTGTGGACAAATTCTCAGCCGCATGCGACAACTTCAGCCTCCTTATGAACACAAAGAAGACCGAGGTGATGCATCAGCCAGCTCCGAAAGCCCAACATCAAGAGCCCACCATCACAGTGAAGGGACAAAAGCTGCAAGCAGTGGACCAATTTACATACCTAGGCAGCAGCCTTTCCCACGCAGTGACAATTGACATTGAGGTCAACTGCAGAATAGCCAAGGCAAGCTTTGCATTTGGCAGACTATTGACCAACGTATGGGACCACCGTGGAATAAGCCTTGATACAAAGCTCAAAGTCTACCGAGCAGTAGTGTTAACTACCCTGATGTATGCCAGTGAGACTTGGACTGTATACAGGAGGCATGCTAGGCAACTGAATCGCTTCCACATGACATGCCTCCGCAGACTTCTCAGGATCCGGTGGCAGGATAAGGTGCCAGACACAGAAGTCCTTTCCAGAGTAGGCCTGCCATCAGTTTACACCCTGCTGATGAAAGCCCAGACACGCTGGGCAGGTCATGTTGCAAGGATGCCGGATCATCGCATCCCTAAACAGCTCCTCTACGGTGAGCTGTCTCAAGGAAAGCGATCGCACGGGGACAAAGGAAGCGATACAAAGATACACTGAAAGTCTCCTTCAAGTCCATGGATATTGATATCACCTCCTGGGAAATCTTGGCATAAGATCGATTGACATGGCGCATACTGACCTTCCAAGGCTGCCAGATATGTGAGGACAGAAGAGCAACCATAGCACAAGAGAAGCGAGCACTTTGCAAAGTCAGAACTGCAAATGTTGCAACAGGGGTACCCACACATGTCTGGTCGACGTGTGGCAGAACATATCGTGCTCGAATAGGCCTCATCAGCCATCTGCGGACACACCGTGGACAACCCACAACCTGTTAGATGTCAAGGTCCTCATCGAATACGATGGACGAACATCATCAGATGGCGCCATCTAGCGGCCAAACAGGTCAATTACTGTAATAGCCATTTATTACTGTATAAATGATTTTACAAATAAAACCACTGGTTTCTGACAATGTGTGTTTTTTTTGGAAAATCATTTGGTAGTGAAGGGGTTAACAGCCTCCCCAGAATTATTTGCCCTGCTTGGCAATCCCGAATCTGCACATACAAATCCTGGGACCTCAACACTGGCTCCACGGCTGGCAAGCAGTGTGTTCTGTCACTCGTTTCTCAACACGGATCTCAAATGATTTGCTGGTTTGTTAATTGCTTCTATAGTTTATTTTATTTTTTGCAGGAAATTCAATATACGTTATACATGTGTACATTATTTAAAGCCAGCAGAGTATTCCTGGTTACTATGACAGCTCCAAATTAACGCTATATTCATTTGATGCTGCCCTCTAAGGCAGTGGTTCCCAACCCTGGTCCTCGGGTCCCACTAACATGCCAGGTTTGCAGGATATGTGACGCACAGGTGATATGACTTGCTGCTCTGCTCGGTGATTGCAGGATTCAGTCTGCGTTTCCCCAAGAGAATCCATAAAAACTGGCCTTTTAGAACGACTTGAGGACCAGGGTTGGGATCTACCTTTCTCCGCATGCAGGCAGTGCACACGTGTTGTGTTTTTTTTTTTTTTCTGTGCGAGCTGTGTTGGTGTAATGCTCCTCGACAATGAAAGCTTTCTGTTTCTTGCAGGTTTTCACTAAAGTCCAAGAGATCTTCGACAAACAAGGATAACATCCATAGGGGGTCGCCTTCCATCCACGTACGGATCGAGACTTTCCCGCTTACACTTTACTCTTTATTTCATATTTCTTTATATACATATCTATATTTTTTTTTTATGTAAAAGTATGTAATTGGGTTGTATCGTTTTTTTTATTATTATTATAATCTCCTTGTCTGCCTGTTGATCAAGAAATGACCTTCCGTGGTCACCGTCGCAGAGAGAGATTGTACGCCAGGAGATCGTATTTTGCGGGGTATGCCAATAAATAAAAGCTCGGCCGCCATTTTTAACGCATGGCGAGTGTCAGATTGCATTTTTACCTGCAGCACCTTACATTCGTTTATGTGATTATCAGGACCGGTTCTGCTGAGTCTGAAATAGGAGTGCCCTCTGCTTTTATTAAAGATCATAGCGTAACCCCTGGCACAAAGGGTTAAGGAGACACAGGGAAATGAACCTTTTTATTTATATGCAGCAATGTGGCCCACGTGATATACTGTCCCTTATCGTTTACTAGATTGTTTAATTCATGGATATTTTCTTTTAAAGATGGAAAATATTGGCGCTGCCCAGTGCCCGCGGCGCGCACGCTTCTTTACCAATCCTGTTGGTATCGGATCTGTTTTTAGCTTTGTCAGGCATCAAAAACTAATGATCAAAGTTAAGATTTCACATTTGGCAATAAATCTCATTTTCACTGATTTTCTAAAAGCTCTAGTTGTTCTAGATCAGTGGTTCCCAACCCCCGGTCCTCAGGACCTCCTAACAGGACAGGTTTTAAGGATTACCTTGAGGAAAAGCAGGCTGAATCCTGCAATCACTGAGCAGCAAATCATATCACCTGATATCCTGCAAACCTGGCCTGTTAGGGGAACCGGAGGACCAGAATTGGGAACTGCTGCTCTAGATCCTTGGCATAGCATGGCCTGTTTCTCTTCTCTCCCCCCCCCCCCCGCAGATATTCAGGGGGTATAGCCTATTCCTGCGGGTTTACAATGCCGCGGCGATCAGAACCAGCGTCAGACCGAGATTGGTTAATCCCAAACTCGCGGCATGGAGTTGCTTCTTGAATCCCCCTCCTCTGCTGCTCACGTAGTAGATCCACGTCAGACGGCCATAGGAAAGAGGTTTAATAGTGAAACGTTTACAAATTAACAGATGGGTTCCTTTTTCTTTACATAAATATACTCAACATGAAAAAAAAACAACAACTCTGAAACCAAGATCCGTGACCAGCTGACACATCGTTCGTGGCTGGGATGATTTTGCACGTGCGGTCTATGTGTCACAGGAAAAGGCAGGCCCGAGGCCCTAATTACTTGCTGCTGATTCTCATATCTTTTACTGCCCTAAATGCCGGCTACGCATGGTGGGACTTGTAGTGCAACACAGCAGCCTCACGGAGCAACCGTTTCCAGACATGAGTGTGTATTTACCCAAACCCTCTAGCTCAGGGATGGCAATTTCTACCTCGCCCTCCCAGATGGTGGTGGCTTACAATTCCCAGAAATCATCCAATGCAGTAAATGGCCAGGGAATCATGGGAGCTGTAGTTCAGAAACATCTGGGGTGGTAAAGAGGTTGACCTGTAGCTATTGGACTATAATGTTCCATCTAGCCTCAGACTGCTGGTGATTTGCGGGAGTTACAGTCCAAGCATCCAGGTCTACACTTCTTCCTGATCTTGAGATACAATCCCCATAATCCTCAGGTGTAGCAGCTGTAGGTAACCTATAAAAATGTACAGGTGTCGGCGATGCCAGATTTATAAAAAGCTTTCTATTGTGTGTAATAATATCTATATGCTGTATGACGGCTGTAACGTTGTATAAAAACGATATTAATTGGCTGTTAGCACCGATCGATCCGGTGATTAGGAGGGAATAAGCCGTTGGCTTGGGCCAGTCCGCAGAGATGCTGAGAGTACGAGATCTGCCCGTTCCATTGCGTCCATGTTTATATTAATAAATCCAGGCACAGGGGGTCGGTTACGTTGCTGTATCTTTATACATTCTGGCCGCTTTGTTAGCGTTGCAGACATACATATTCTACTTGTCTTTTATTGGGTGAATAATGAACTCGTGCTTTTTCTTTGTTTTTCCAGTAACTGTCTTTATAATGTTATAATTTGGGTCGGGGGGGGGGGTAAATATTGCCGTATGAATTTTATTCTTTTCAGTAAAAATTAAGAACAAGCGTTGCTGTGTTTGTTATTATTTCCTCGTTGCTCAAATTACTGAAATCTTTGCAGGTTTTGGGAGCAAACCGGGGGGGGGGGGGGGTGTGTGTGTATCATCAAGAGGAACCAGAATATTCAGCAAAGGTTTGATTTAGGGGGTTATCCACTAAACAGTGTCTCTAAAATCCCCGGTATTACAGTGCTGAGAAATGCAGGCGCTTCGGAAAATTAAAGGGATACTACCACTTAAGAGTGTCATTGGTGCATCCATACTTATAAGACTGAGTACCTATACTATTTTCAGGTACTCACCGATACCAACTACCGATCCTTTTATTTAATGTCATGTGACTGCTTTCCAATAAGACCAGACTAATATATATATCTCCACAGATCCGTGTGTGTGTGTGTATATAGACACACACTACAGACTTCAGATGCAGACACTGGGGCGGCTGGCCTTGTTCCTGGGGCGGCTGGCCTTCGGGGGGGCGGGGCCTTGTTCCTTCGAGCGGCCGCTGGCAAAGGTTGTAGCCCGGCCGCTCGCTGGGAACCACAAGCCATGATCTCACGAGATCCTGGAGCTCACAAGATGTATTTACCAGTTAATGAGATGGAGGAGGGAATGATTAGACAAGGCTGCAGGGGACTGTTGTGTTCTCCAGGCTACCTGAGATCAGAGCTGGCAGCTGAATTAAATAAGACAGGAAGCTTAAAAGGCTTAAAAGTGATTTAATATTCCCCCTTGTGATGTCCTTTGAATACTTTCCACACAATACAATGAGGTGAGTCGGTGACTGACCCATTCACTCCATTCTATGACCAAAGCCACACAGTGAGGAGCAAGTGATGAAGAGATACTGTGGGGGTGGGGGGCAGTTTCAACACAAAATATCACACAATGGATGCACCCAGTGACACATATAGAGGACAATATTTTCTTAAACATACAAGAGAAAAACAAAACACATGTAAGATATCAGCAACATCACATAAACACAATAAGGACGTGCATTTTTTGGTGGTACCGGCCCTTTAAATCATTTAGAAGTAATCTCACAAAATTGAGAATTGGGTATATTTATGTGTGTTGTCGCATTCTGCTCCTTCGAGAGAGAATATATGTTTCTGCACTTTGAAGAATAAACAATCATAAAAAAAAAATTGGGAATCAGAGACCCTAAATTTACACCTTTTTTAAAGGAAGACATTTTTATTAAAAAAAAAAAACACTTTATTTAGGTGTTTTTTTATAGAGTTGTTGTCTCTGCAATACTTTAGAAATTTGGCTGTTTTTTTGCAACCCCGACACTTGGAGGATAATAATAATAACCCCTTTAGTGTTGAGCAATGAGAGACCTAATCTAGATGTTTTTCAAAGTTGAACACTAGGGGGCGCAGTTTAGCCTTATTAAGCTTCTTTATTGCTGTCCCTACTCAAAGCAGGTTTTTTTTTTTTTTTTTTTTTAAATTCTTTATTTTGAGAATTATACATAACAAGAAATTCACAAAATCAAACGTAGAAAAAGACAGCCGTCTAGGGCTGCCCAAACTAACTACGGTCAGCCAGTCAGATAATGTAAGATGCAGGTAGTAACAGGTCAATAGGGGAATAATAAAAACAAAAAACAAAAAGCAAGAAGTCCCAACCTCAGTGAAGGAAGAAAATACAAAAGAAACACATAAGCATGTAGGACTAGCAACGTACATGCCATAACTTGTCCTGATAAATTATACTCAGAGCTTATCTATAGACCAGTGACACGTAAACAGAGAAGAAAAAAGCTGGGGGGGGGTAAACAATATCGCCCAGGTCTCAGTCTGGCTGAAGTTCCGGAGGGTCCGGCGAGATGCCCGCCGCTTCAAGGTCGGACCAGGCGGTTTCAGGATCAGTGATGGTGTAGGGGACATTATTATGTGTCACCACCAATGCTCCCGCCAAGCCCCACCGATAACGGATCCCCCTCCGACGAAGAACCGCAGTCACAGGACGGAACCGCCTGCGAGCAAGCAGAGTCTGGAATGGAAGGTCGTGATACAAAGCCAACGTGGAGCCCTCAAATTTCACTGGATCTCTTGCGCCAGGAGCAGACATAAGCTTGACCTTAAATGCTACGTCACGAAAGGCCACCACGACATCACGGGGTGTCCCCTTCGAAAGCGCCGCAGGTTTCCGAACCCTGAATACCGATCCGATCACATCTGGCTTGTCAGGAGGGAGTCCCGCCATCCGAAGGGCCAAACGAGACACATAAGCTGGGAGTTCATCCGACGACACAGAGTCCGGGATGCCTCTGACCCTGACGTTACGACGGCGGTGTCTTGTTTCCAGCATCTCCACAGAGCGGGACAAAAGCTCGACCTGGGATCTTAGACCAGCGACCTGTCCCAACAGGTGAGTATGTTCCGATAGCACTGTAGAGGTCGTCGCCTGCACTGCTGTCACCTGCGCACGGATTGTTGCAACCTCCTCCCGAACCGCCGCCACTTCAGGTTTCCACACCCCCCGGATCTCCCGGAGTTCGTCCAGGATCCTCCGAAGGTCTCTTTTCGTAAGAGAAAGATCATCATCCTCCTCCTGCCGACTTTCCTCAGGCTGTGTCATACGGGTTTCGAGTGAGGTCGCTCTCATTTGTTGCGATTGGGCACCCTGTCTCAAAACGTCCTGTCGTAATGAAGCCACACTACTGCTGGCTGAAAGCTGGGGTTCCTCGGCCGAATCCCTGTCAGAGAGGCCACCAGCAGCAAGTGAGGCACTCAAAGACGCCGTCAGCGCTGCTTTTCGTTTCTTTTGCGCCCTTTTTTTTGCTGCTGCAGATAGTGGTTGGGAGTCTGGTGTACGAGATTGTGGGGAGATCCAGGTCATCGCAGAGGTACCACCCGAGTGCCAGGGGTCCTCTTCATCTTCTGAAAAGTCATAGCCCGGGGGGAGGGAGGAGGAGATCGCATCTCCCTTCGAAGTGGACCCACCTCTCATAGAGTCCCGAATGTCCCTCTGTCTGGACCGCAGCTTCTGTGAGCGACCGGTGGGCATGTCACCAAAAGCGCAGGCACAAGGAAGAAGAGCGGTAAAAGGTCTCAGAAATCTCCTTCCAGGCTTCTAAAATGGCCGCTAGTACTAGGCCCCGATTGTGCCGCGGGGGTTAATCCGCTCCGGAGCGTCAATTTCGGGGGTAAGGCAAACTCACCGAGTCCCCCAGTGCCCCCAGAGACCGTAGAGCGTTTCTCAAGTGCGAGCAAGCGGCGGAAATAACTTTAAAAACCGTGTTTATCACGGAGCTCCTTCAACATGCAGCCGCTCGCTTCCTCGGCTAGCTCCGCCCCCTCAAAGCAGGTTTTTAAACTAATATCAATTAATCAGAGCAGATAGAGATTTTTTTTTTTTTATATATAGCTCCTGCATATTCCGCAGCGCTGATCAATGGGCAGAATATACGGTTACAATACTTTGAGACTGAACAACATTTTTGATAAATCAGTTCAGGAGGAAATGAGGCCCTATTCTCGTGGGAATTTACAATCTAGAAGGGGGTGGAAACAGGAGGAGAGGACTGCAAGGTGAGACTGATGGACTGCAGGGTGAGAGCTATGGACTGCAGGGTGAGGGCGATGGGCTGCAAGGTGAGAGCGATGGTGTCACGTTTTCCAAGTTCCAACCCTGTCTCCCTGCCCTCTGTATTCCTCGTGTCTATGTTCCCATGTGTTTCTATGTTGCTTTTCCCTGGGATGCAGCTCAGAGGTTTGCAGGGTTATTCAAAGAGAATCGAAAAGTCACCGGATGTTCCGTGACTTTTTGTTCTCTTCAGTTCGGGCCGATTCGGCGATCCCATTTCGGCGACCCTGCGGTGTATTCAGCAAGCACCACAGGGTCTTCGAAGCGCAGGTAAAAGCTGCTGCAAACCTGACAAAGTCACTACAAAAACCCGGCGAATGCACGCCGAAACCTGCAAAAACATCTGGATTAACCCGCCGAAGACACTGGAAAAACCCGAGCAGGAGCCGATCACAGCGCAGCGAAGCCGCCGGAAAAAGCCGAGACCGCAGACGAGTGAAGTGAATAAATTAGAAAAACAGTTTGCTTGAATGTTTGAAAAGTGAAATGCTGTTTGCAAAGAAACTACTGAGCGAAAATGTCTGAAATTTACATATAAAATCCAATGAATGATAATAAAGAGGCTGTTACAGAAAAAATAAGTAAACTAAAAAAAAAATCCAGAAAAATGCTTAAAATATCCTAAAAAATCTATAAATAAAGAGACTTTTTACTGCAGAATATTATAATAAACGGTTTATTAGATATTGAATTAAAACGGGAATATTTTTAACATTGAAGCCTATGGGATTCTCCTGAATAAACCTGCCGAATTAAACCACCGAATGACAGGGCATTAGGGGAACCTTTCACTGCTGGTTTGTGTTCTCTGAATAGCCGAAGCAGTGCTTCTCTATGGGGATTTCACTGCCCTCGAACAGGGACCGAACAGGCACCGTATGTTCAGGCAATTCGCCAGGATTTGACATATTGCCTGCTCTCTAGATAGCCGAATGGCCAAGAAAGGTAACCGAATGCTGATTTTCATCGTTCGGTTACCTTTCTCCAGCCATTCGGATCTCTTTGGATAACCATGATAGTGTCTGCTTGTTAAGATCTGCTGCTGGTGATGTGGGCTGATATCTTCCCTATATAAAGCCGTGGGCCCATATCACTATGCTCTTGCATTGGTT
Source organism: Leptobrachium leishanense (assembly GCA_009667805.1). NCBI lineage: Eukaryota > Metazoa > Chordata > Amphibia > Anura > Megophryidae > Leptobrachium > Leptobrachium leishanense. Next base: position 13,839,345 of record CM019070.1, read on the forward strand.
CACTACAGTCTTAGTTTTGTTCCTGAGAGCTCCCTGCTATTTCTGTCTGATTTTAGATTTACAGGGTTATCCAAAGAGATCCGAATTGCTGGAGAAAGGTAACCGAACGCTGAAAATCAGGGTTCGGTTACCTTTCCTGGCCATTCGGCTATCCAAAGAGCAGGCAATTCGCCAAATCCTGGCGAATTGCCTGCACATACGGTGTCTGTTCGGTGCCTGTTCGGGGGCAGTGAAAACCTCATGAAAAAGCACTGCTTCGTCTATTCAGAGAACACAAACCAGCAGTGAAAGGTTCCCCTAATGCCCTGACATTCGGTGATTTAATTCGGCAAATTTATTCAGGAGAATCCCATAGGCTTCAATGTTAAAAATATTCCCGTTTTAATTCAATATCTAATAAACCGTTCATTATAAAATTCTGCAGCAAAAAGTCTCTTTATTTATAGTTTTTTTAGGATACTTTAAGCATTTTTCTGTTTTATTTTTATTTTTTAAAAGTCCAATTTTTTTTTTTATTTTTTTTTTAAGTTTACTTCTTTTTTCTGTAACAGCCCTCTTTATTATCATTCCCTGGACCTCCTGTGTAAATTTCAGACATTTTCGCTCAGTAGTTTCTTTGCAAATAGCGTTTCATTTTCACAGATTCATACAAACGGTTTTGCTAATTTATTCACTGCCTCATCTGCGTCTCAGCTGCTTCGGCCGTGTGTGATCGGCTCCTGCTGGGGTTTTTCGAAGGTTAATCCAGATGTTTTTGGGGGTTTTCGGCGTGCATTCGCCGGGTTTTGCGGTTAGTTTTCATCAGGTTTGCGGCAGCCTTTCCCTGCAATTCGGGGGCCCTGTGGTGTTTTCTGAATACACCGCAGGGTCACCGAAATGGGATCGGCAAAAGGAACCGAATTGAAGAGAACGAAAAGTCACTGAACGTGCGGTGACTTTTCGAATCTCTTTGGATAACCCTGTTAGTCTATGTTTTCGTGTTTACCATATTTCTTCGATTTGTCCGTGGTGTCTTTAGTTAGCCTATAGGTTCCAGTTCATGTCCAGTGTTTTCCATGTTATTAGTTTCAGTCTTCTCTCCTCGTTCTAGTTTCACTTCATACTGATCTCATGGTTCTGACCCTCTGGCCTGGCTACGGATTTTCTACTTGTATCTCCACTTCAGGTATTAGGTAAACATTCTGGCTTTGACCCCTGGCTTTCTTACGGACTACTCTATTGGTTAATCCCTGTCGGTACTGTTTATGCTTCTGTATTGGAGTCCTTCCCTGCAGGTTGTGGAGTATAACTCCTTCTGGTATTCTGTGTTCACCCTAGGACTCTGCACAGCTACAAGGTAACGTTTTTCCATTAGAGCAGATCCGGCCACTCTAAGGTCCGGTCTCTCAGCATAGGGCTTCTTTCGGTATAGCCGTGCAGAGGTCCTCAATGTTCCTTGTGGTTATTTAAAGTATCTAGTGTTACTGTGTCCTACATCTCTGCATTAGGGGCTTTTACTTGTACTTGGGCCTTATTCGGCGCATGCCGGGTACCGCCTTTGAAACTGACTGTGACAGATGGACTGCAAGGTGAGAGTGATGGACTGCAAGAGGAGAGTGATGGGTTGGTTGGGGCAGTGAGGTGTAAGTCAGGTGGTTGGCTTGCCTGAAAAGGAATGTTTTAAGGGAGCGTTTGAAGGAAGGGAAACATGGGGAAAGTCTGACAGTACGAGGGAGAGCGTTCCAGAGAGTGGGGGCTGCGCGTGAGAAATCCTGCAGTCTATCATGGGAAGAGGTGATGCGGGGAGAAGCTAGGCGCAGGTCACTGTTTGACCTTAGGGAGCGGGCTGGGGTGTATTTGGTGATTAGTGAGGACAGGTAGTGGGGAGCTGAGTTAGTGAGAGCTTTGTAGGTCAGTTTAAGGATTTGGAATTTAATTCTGCAGTGGATGGGGAGCCAGTGAAGGGACTCGCAGAGGGGAGCGGCAGAGACAGAGCGGCGGGTGAGGTGGATGAGGAGACAGTGAAGGGACTCACAGAGAGGAGCGGCAGAGACAGAGCGGCGGGTGAGGTGGATGATGAGCCAGTGAAGGGACTCACAGAGAGGAGCGACAGAGACAGAGCGGCGGGTGAGGTGGATGAGGAGACAGTGAAGGGACTCGCAGAGAGGAGTGGCAGAGACAGAGCGGAGGGTGAGGTGGATGAGGAGACAGTGAAGGGACTCGCAGAGATGAGCGGCAGAGACAGAGCGGCGGGTGAGGTGGATGGGGAGCCAGTGAAGGGACTCGCAGAGATGAGCGGCAGAGACAGAGCAGCGGGTGAGGTGGATGGGGAGCCAGTGAAGGGACTCGCAGAGAGGAGCGGCAGAGACAGAGCGACGGGTGAGGTGGATGGGGAGCCAGTGAAGGGACTCGCAGAGAGGAGCGGCAGAGACAGAGCGGCAGGTGAGGTGGATGAGGAGACAGTGAAGGGACTCGCAGAGAGGAGTGGCAGAGACAGAGCGGAGGGTGAGGTGGATGGGGAGCCAGTGAAGGGACTCGCAGAGATGAGCGGCAGAGACAGAGCGGCGGGTGAGGTGGATGGGGAGCCAGTGAAGGGACTCGCAGAGATGAGCGGCAGAGACAGAGCAGCGGGTGAGGTGGATGGGGAGCCAGTGAAGGGACTCGCAGAGACAGAGCGGCGGGTGAGGTGGATGGGGAGCCAGTGAAGGCTCGCAGAGAAGAGCGGCGGTGAGGTGGATGGGGAGCCAGTGAAGGGACTCGCAGAGAGGAGCGGCAGAGACAGAGCGGCGAGTGAGGTGGATGGGGAGCCAGTGAAGGGACTCGCAGAGAGGAGCGGCAATGACAGAGCAGCGGGTGAGGTGGATGGGGAGCCAGTGAAGGGACTCGCAGAGACAGAGCGGCGGGTGAGGTGGATGGGGAGCCAGTGAAGGGACTCGCAGAGAGGAGCGGCAGAGACAGAGCGGCGGGTGAGGTGGATGGGGAGCCAGTGAAGGGACTCGCAGAGACAGAGCGGCGGGTGAGGTGGATGGGGAGCCAGTGAAGGGACTCGCAGAGACAGAGCGGCGGGTGAGGTGGATGGGGAGCCAGTGAAGGGACTCGCAGAGAGGAGCGGCAGAGACAGAGCGGCGGGTGAGGTGGATGGGGAGCCAGTGAAGGGACTCGCAGAGGGGAGCGGCAATGACAGAGCAGCGGGTGAGGTGGATGGGGAGCCAGTGAAGGGACTCGCAGAAGGGAGCGGCAGAGACAGAGCGGCGGGTGAGGTGAATTAGTCTGGCGGAGGCGTTCAGGATGGATTGTAGGGGGGAGAGGCGGGACAGAGGGAGGCCAGATAAGAGATTATTGCAATAGTCGAGTCGGGAGATTACCAGGGCGTGTATGAGTTGTTTTGTGGTGACAGCGGTAAGAAATGGCCGAATTCTGGAAATATTACGCAGTTGGTATCGGCAGGAGGAGGAAAGAGACTGGATGTGGGGGATGAAGGAAAGAGCAGATTTGAGTGTTTCTGGTCATTAGCCGATTTTCTGTACATTTAAAATTGTGAAAAAGCGGCATAATTTCTTACATATCTGACTTTAGGCCGTTACGTTAACTGAACATGTTTTATAAAATGTTAAACATCGCAGCCGTTCCATTTATTCAATATATTATTAATGCCACCACAAAACCTCATCACTTCCTCACTGTCATAGTAACCGTTATATTAACCTCCTACCCCAAGAGCTTACAATCTAACATGTGCCAAGTCTTCAACTCCATATTTTATCATTCAAACCTTTGTGGGCTTTATCTGCAAACGGGTGCTATAGGGGGTTATTCACTAAGCTCCGAATTTACCACCGAATTGCACAAACTGAATTTCAGCGTTTCTGCAATTTTAGGGCAACTTGTCTGTTCACAAAGCTGTCAATTCATCACATACAGGCGAAATACCGCTCAATTCACCGCTGTTCAGCGGCACCAAAATTGTCCCATAGAGAACTATCCATTCATCTATTCACAGAACGCCGAATTGCACTGATATTTTGGCAAAATTATCAGATTTTTTGGTGTTTGAATTCGACAGGTTTAGACAAGCGCATCCAATAAAGTCAAAGTCAAATTCAAAAAGGTGTTTTTAAAAAATAAAAAAGACATTTTTATTTGCTACATTGAAACCTTTGGGATTCGCCTGCTTTAAACCTGTCGAATTGATACAACGAAAATCAGATCACGTCGCCGGAATTGTGGTGCAATTCATCGCCAGTTCGGAGGTTACTTGTTAACCCCTTAAATGTTGTCATTATTAATTGACTTAAACCCTGACCTGTTCGAGGTTCGTCGGGCGCCGGCGTCGGGATACTGCGCTAAAAACACCCAGGGATCCGGGGAATAACAGAACAGGCTGGCGAGGGTTAATTTGAGGGATGGGATGAATTAGACCGGTCCCAGGTATGCCAGGCTTTATGTGTTTACAATGAGGATGGCTGAGCCGCCGGCACTCAGAGGAGAATGGGCTAATGGACAGCAGTTTGACGACCGCGAACAAGAGGGACTAAGGAGGTTTAATGTTTAAATCCTTTTCTCAAATATCTGAAAAGCTGGGTAAACGCGCCCACTATTCTCTATTTTTATATATATATAAAAGCAATTTACCAATAAAGGAGCTAGAGATCCTAAAGGTTCACTTTTACCACTTGACCATCACTTGAGCTGAATACCTGCTGTCTCCTCGCCCCGAGCATCATTCTCACCGGGTCCCTTTATGCAGGAGAGAAAGTGTTTTCTTTGGAGAAAAAAGCCAAACTTCAAATTTTTAAAGGGACACTACCGCGTACATAAGCTGCAACTAGATCCCAGGTGCATTACAACAACAAAAAAACACATTATAAAACACGTTATAAAACACACACTGCTGTTTTTTTTTCTTTCAAGTAATTGCATGTAAAGAGGAAAAATAAAGTTAGGTGGTTTTTTATCTCCTGTTTCCAATTTGTTGATATTTTCCCATGAGGCGACATTTACCTAAGGTTTTCCTTTACATCTGTGGCTTATCTAATCTACAGTATTTAATAGTTAATGAGGTGGAGAAGGGAATGTATGGATAAGGGGGAATATTGTGTTCTCTAGGCTACCTGAGATAAAGGCTGACAGCTGAATGAAATAAATCAGGGAGCTTAAAATACTTCTAATCTACCCCCTGGTGATGTCCATTGAATATATCCCACACAGTACAATGATGTGAGTCGGTGACTGACCCATTCACTCCATTCTATGGCCAAAGCCACACAGTGAGGAGCAAGTGATGGAAAGATTCTGTGGGGAGGGGGGGAGTTTACAACACAAAATATCACACAGTGGATGCACCCAGTGACACATATAGAGGAAAATATCACACAATGGATGCACCCAGTGACACATATAGAGGAAAATATCACACAATGGATGCACCCAGTGACACATATAGAGGAAAATATCACACAATGGATGCACCCAGAGACACATATAGAGGAAAATTTATCACACAATGGATGCGCCCAGAGGAAAATATCACACAATGGATGCGCCCAGTGACACATATAGAGGAAAATATCACACAATGAATGCACCCAGTGACACATATAGAGGAAAATATCACACAATGGATGCACCCAGTGACACATATAGAGGAAAATATCACACAATGGATGCACCCAGTGACACATATAGAGGAAAATATCACACAATGGATGCACCCAGAGACACATATAGAGGAAAATATCACACAATGGATGCGCCCAGAGGAAAATATCACACAATGGATGCGCCCAGTGACACATATAGAGGAAAATATCACACAATGAATGCACCCAGTGACACATATAGAGGAAAATATCACACAATGGATGCACCCAGTGACACATATAGAGGAAAATATCACACAATGGATGCACCCAGTGACACGTATAGAGGAAAATATCACACAATGGATGCACCCAGAGACACATATAGAGGAAAATATCACACAATGGATGCGCCCAGAGGAAAATATCACACAATGGATGCGCCCAGTGACACATATAGAGGAAAATATCACACAATGAATGCACCCAGTGACACATATAGAGGAAAATATCACACAATGGATGCACCCAGTGACACATATAGAGGAAAATATCACACAATGGATGCACCCAGTGACACATATAGAGGAAAATATGACACAATGGATGCACCCAGTGACACATATAGAGGAAAATATGACACAATGGATGCACCCAGTGACACATATAGAGGAAAATATCACACAATGGATGCACCCAGTGACACATATAGAGGAAAATATCACACAATGGATGCACCCAGTGACACATATAGAGGAAAATATCACACAATGGATGCACCCAGTGACACATATAGAGGAAAATATGACACAATGGATGCACCCAGTGACACATATAGAGGAAAATATGACACAATGGATGCACCCAGTGACACATATAGAGGAATAATATCACACAATGGACGCGCCCAGAGGAAAATATCACACAATGGATGCACCCAGTGACACATATAGAGGAAAATATCACACAATGGATGCACCAGGACACATATAGAGGAAAATATCACACAATGGATGCGCCAGTGACACATATAGAGGAAAATATCACACAATGAATGCACCAGTGACACATATAGAGGAAAATATCACACAATGGATGCACCCAGTGACACATATAGAGGAAAATATCACACAATGGATGCACCCAGTGACACATATAGAGGAAAATATCACACAATGGATGCACCCAGTGACACATATAGAGGAAAATATCACACAATGGATGCGCCCAGAGGAAAATATCACACAATAGAGGATGCACCCAGTGACACATATAGAGAAAATATCACACAATGGATGCGCCCAGTGACACATATATAGAGAAAATATCACACAATGAATGCACCAGTGACACATATAGAGGAAAATATCACACAATGGATGCACCCAGTGACACATATAGAGGAAAATATCACACAATGGATGCACCCAGTGACACATATAGAGGAAAATATCACACAATGGATGCACCCAGTGACACATATAGAGGAAAATATCACACAATGGATGCGCCCAGAGGAAAATATCACACAATGGATGCACCCAGTGACACATATAGAGGAAAATATCACACAATGGATGCACCCAGTGACACATATAGAGGAAAATATCACACAATGGATGCACCCAGAGACACATATAGAGGAAAATATCACACAATGGATGCGCCCAGTGACACATATAGAGGAAAATATCACACAATGAATGCACCCAGTGACACATATAGAGGAAAATATCACACAATGGATGCACCCAGTGACACATATAGAGGAAAATATCACACAATGGATGCTCCCAGTGACACATATAGAGGAAAATATCACACAATGGATGCACCCAGTAACACATATAGAGGGAAATATCACACAATGGATGCACCCAGAGACACATATAGAGGAAAATATCACACAATGGATGCTCCCAGTGACACATATAGAGGAAAATATCACACAATGGATGCACCCAGTAACACATATAGAGGAAAATATCACACAATGGATGCACCCAGTGACACCTATAGAGGGAAATATCACACAATGGATGCACGCAGTGACACATATTAGAGGAAGATATCACACAATGGATGCGCCCAGAGACACATATAGAGGAAAATATCACACAATGGATGCACCCAGTGACACATATAGAGGAAAATATTTTCTTAACTAAACATTGCGGTGGAATTTCAGTGCTCTTTGAGTAACCGTGTCTGTGGTCAGGATGAGTATATTGGCCCCTTAAGGGCAATAATGAGAGGGGGTATTTTTTTCATAGTGTGCCCCTTAAGAGTAAATAGGGTAATCGATACATGCCTTAAGGCCCCGTTCACACCTAGCCGTTTTAACGCGCGTTCGTGCACGCTTTAAAACGCAGGAACAGGGAAATCCCATGCTTTGCTATGGAACCCATTCAGACCTAAGCGTTTTAAAGCGTGCAGGAACGCGCTTTAAAACGGCCAACGCAAAAAGAAGTTCGGGAGCTTCTTTTCGGGCATACAGCAGCTCGTTCGCGGCCATATCATAGCCGTGAACGCGCTGCAACGCGTGTTTTTTTTTGTATGCGCGAACGCGCGTAAAAAAAACGCGCTTTCGCGACGCAGCGCTACGCCCAGGTGTGAACCCAGCCTAATAGAGTTCCGTAAAGTTAGTTCTGGAGGTAGAATTGGTTCAGAAAGTGAAAAAATCAGGAATTTTTTTTACCCCCTCCCCCCCCAGCCCTTCAAACTCTGCACCCATCCGTCCCTAAGTGCCTTCCACGGCAGAATCTGCATGACGAGCGCCGCCACTCCTACTGTCTGATACATATACTCAAAAAATCTCAGTCTCAAAAAGCTTTTTACAGGCACAGCCGACATCTAGCACCAACCTAAAAAAAAACGAAAAACACAAAAAAACGAAAAACCAAAAGAAAGGAAAACCTTTTCAAAGAACTTAAATGCACCCAGAGGACTCTTATTTCCCCCCAAAACTCCAAAACCACCGGCCGCCTAATGCAGGCAAACAAGAAACGCCAACTTTTACTTTTTTTTTATGTTGAAAATGGGGAAAAATGCAGAAAAGCTTTTTATTTCCTGCTGAAGGCCCTCGTGCCGCCGCCGCCGCCGCCGCCGCGGGTTTGTAACCTTTAAGTGGATATGGAGGGCCGGTTGCCATGGTGATGGAGAGGGTGTATTTTGGATCTGAAAACGAGCCACCTCATACCTCGCCGAGCGAGTCTGGGGGCCTGTCAACACGTTCCCACGAATGCCCGCCGGAGGACAATATTAAAAATATGAAATAAAAGGGTGAAAAAATAAAGAAATAAATAAAGGAAGTTTCCGTGAGGTCATGCGGATATATCAGACGTATCAGCTGGTTTCACGGCTTCTCCTGAAAGGGAATCTCTGTTGGAGTTTATTGAATGAATGAAGCTTTTGTTAATCTGCAATTACTCTAGCTCTGGCTCCGGCCCTGTCAGTGAAACGCGTGCAGCAGCAGCAGCAGCGGCGGCGGCGTAATTAAACACTGTCTGGTTTCAGAGCACCGGCAGGTGATGGTATTTCGGATTAACAGGCTGGCGCATCACTATCTCTACGTGTTTAGGGCTCTTTGTGCTCTGCCCGGCCTCGGAAACTGCCCTTACTGTGATATTTAGGTATTAAAACGCAAATTATGTAACAAGGATCCGCTTGTTGTCTGCCGCAGGTTTACAGATATTCCGCCAGCTGTCAATCACGAACGTTCTTTTTTTTTTTGTCGACCGGCCGGCTCGATCCTCACTTTTTTAAAGAGTAATCTTACAATCCTCAGCTGCTTTACTGAGTGCGCTTCAGCAATACCATTTAGACGACTTTGCGGTGAATTCACTATTCATTGCAGGGTCCCCAAAGTGTGCCAAACGTGGAGTCGCCAAAACTACCGAACTGACCACCAAAGACCACCAAACCGACTGCCGAACTGACCGCCGCACTGACCACGCAACTGACCACCAAAGAATGCCGAAGACCGCCAAACTGACTGCCAAACTGACCGCCAAAGACTGCCGAACTGACAGCCAAACTGACCGCTGAAGATTGCCAAACCGACTACCGAACTGACCGCCAAACTGACCGCCAAACTGACTGCCGATCTGACCACTGAAGACTGCAAACTGACCGCCAAACTGACTGCCAAAGACTGCCAGACTGACCACCAAACTGACTGCCAAAGACTGCCAGACTGACCGCCAAACTGACTGCCAAAGACTGCCAGACTGACCACCAAACTGACTGGCAAACTGACCACCGAAGACTGCAGAACTGATCGCCGAACTGACCGCCAAACTGACCACCAAAGACTGCTAAACGTCGCCAAAATCAGGGCATTTCACTGACATTTCGGTGCAGTTCGGCGTTCTCTGAATAGATTAACCATTACTGCTCTATGGGACAATTTCAAAGATCGGCGATTTACGGCAAACTGCACCGCATTTCGAGACATATTCGCCTGTATTTGATGAATCGCCAGCTTTGTGAATAGATGAACTGCCACGAAATTGCACCGTACGGGGAAATTTACCGATTGGTGCAATTTGGTGGCAAGTTCATCGATTTCTGAATGACCCTTTTGTATCTGATATCATTTTACGCTCAGGTTGGGTCCCCCATATACAGACATTTAAAATCCAGAAGACTCTCAAAACTGCGATTTTCTGAGATTTCCCCTTTTTTAAAATTTCCAGACAAGGAGCACTTCCAAGATGTCAGCCACCTCCGGGAGAAGTCCGTCATCCGGCGCCTGCGCAGAGCGTTGGGTCGGAGCTGCACGCGCATGCACAGATCTGATCTATCGCTGCCTCTCTGAGAACACTCACT